>CM062295.1:57624628-58142855 GCA_031216915.1 Pictodentalium vernedei | reverse complement strand
ATCTGGTCCCTTCTCCGTCGTTTTGTCATCTGGGGATGGCCTTCCGCACTCAGTTCAATACGGTGGCGGTTCCCCAGGCCAGGGCTGTGATTCTCTCAGCTTTTGCTCGGACTCTCACCCAGTTCACATCCGCGACAGCATGGGGTATTCTCCGGCTGCTAGGTCTCTGCGGTTCGGTGACGGATCTCATTCCTCTAGGTCGGCTGCGTGTCAGACCTCTCCAACACTTTCTGCTCAGTCGTTGGAGGCCGAATGTCGATTCTCTGGATCTGATGCTTCAGTTACCGGAATCTCTTCATCCCCACCTTCTTCGCTGGACGAATATTCAGTGGATCACGCAGGGTGTTCCGTTGGACTTACCCGCGTCCGATCGCGTTCTGACGGCAGATGCCAGCGATCTTGCATGGGGTGTGACATTGGATCCTCTAGTTCTTTCCCTTCACGGAATGTGGGACCAGGATCGGGCGTCTCTACACATCAACCAGAAGGAGCTTCTTGCTCTTCCGAGTTTCAGGCAGTGGATCCCTCACCTGTCGAATCGTCAGGTCCTTCTGATGTTCGACAATTCGACAGTGTTTCTTTGCCAAAGTCGTATGAGGTTTCAAGTTGACCCGACTTCATTGTGCCTTCGCGCATGTCTTTTATCGGGTACGGTCTCCTCCGTAGTGGTTTTTAGAGACAAGCAGTGGAGTTGCTTTTCTTCTTCAAGGAGGCACTCACTCCACTGGTTTGGCCTCTGTGTCTAAGTAGAAGGTTCTTCTGTCGATGATGTGCGATCACTCTGTTTGCTTCTGTCACTCCTTCGATCACACCGCTTGCGGAGTTTTTGGTTTATGTTTTTTTCTGGAGGTCTCCAGCAATGGGTACAAGTCCATGCTTTGAAGACCTTTTTCATATGTGGTACCGCATTGTTTGAACACTCATCGTTGCCTCTCCAAGCTTGTTCAGCTCTTTTCCTTGAAAAGGCCTAGGACTTTGCAGTTTACTCCACGATGGACACTTTCTTGGGCGCTGCTCTGCTTGGGGAGGGGGGGGGGGGGGGGGGGGGGCGTTCGCGCCTTTATCCTGGATGGATGTGCGTTTTCTCGCATGCCAGATCTCTCCTGCATCCATTTCTCGATGGATTTATCTTGCTATTCGTGCAGTTCCGCTCGTCTAGCTACTGGTGATTGTATTACCAATCGTTTTTCTCTCTGCCACGAGGTGCGTGCATTGCCTTCCTTTTTTACTAACTCCGTCATGTCGTCTGATGTTATAATGGCAGCCTACTGGAGAAATGCTACCTTCTCCTTTTATCTGCGACAGTTGCAGGAGCCAACAGTGGACCTTTGTCCTACGGGTCCTCTTTCTTTGGCTCAGGCTGTTGCCTATCCCAGCCATTCAGCTTTTTGCAGGGTCAGTTCTAGCTCGTGCTGTTACTGCCGGTTCTGTCTGTGCGTCGCACTTCATCATACGCCTCATCTTTCATTGTCTTTTACTAATGTTTGTGATGCTATGGTTTGATAGACCTAGGGATCTCTTCCTCTGACCACGGTTCCAGTGCAATTGAGTTATGTGTGGGTTGGTTATGTTATTCCCTCCATCCTATTGTCTATTCAGCCTGTAGTAAACAATTGTAAGGTCGGTTGATAAGAAATATAAATTTTATAGTAAATTTCCTTTCTTATTATACCTACCGCAGTTGTTTACATGGAGGCCCTCCCGTCTTCTTATTCGGGTAAGAATCCTTCCTCCCCGCTGATCACGTAACTCCTATGTTGGCGGACTCAAAAGAATGATGAATTGATGACGCACTGCGCGTTGGTTAACGGAAGTCGTGGATTTGTACTAAGGGAAGAGCGTCCCATACTGGGTGTGCGCCGATGGCGCTGGGCCCAGTTTTGGCTTATTTTTTTCGTGGTGTTTTTGGGAAAGATTAAAATAGAGAGTATTTTTTCCGAGTTAGGGTCTTCCACTGCAGTGCAAGCCTGTAGTAAACAATTGCGGTAGGCATAATAAGAAAGGAAATTTACTATAAAATTTATATTTCTGCTTCAGAGAAATGCCTTCTTACATTTCCATTTGCCATATTCAATTATAAAATCACACGGGTTTGTGTTGAAATGAAGATGAATATCCTACACGTCATTTACATTGTAGACAGTACACGAAAACATCATGAAAATCAAGGGGTACATGCTTTCCCTACCTATCGCGAAAAGTCTGCCTATCAAGAGAGCTAATGTAAACACTGGGGACCATCTCAATACATTCCTCAATCATATCCACCAAAAACATCGCAAATATGTCACAAGCAAATTTCACAATGATGTGTCAAATATTTGGTGCTTAGCAAACTTGGAGTAGTATATGTATGACGTACGAACAGGATCATAAATCAGTGAATTAAGCATTATGCTAAAATAATATAGCATGATACCTAAATAATATAACATGATGCTGAACTAATTGAGCATCATGCTTAATTATTTAGATATCATGCTTAATTATTTATGCAGTATTCATGAAATCAAACTAAATAATATAGCATCATGCTTTATTATTAGAGTATCATGCTAAAAAACCCAATTATGACTCTCCCGTACTCGGCACCTGATTTCAGCATCATGCTATATTATTTATGCAGCATTCATGAAATCATACCAAATAATACAGTGCGGTGCTTAAATAATTAGGCATCATGCACAATTAAAGTGTATGATCCTCTCGTAATTCTGCATCATGCTAAATTAATTTGGCATCATGCTACATTATATTGCACGATTTCATGAATGCTGCACGAATAATATAGCATGATGCCAAATTAAGCATGATGCTGAATTACGAGAGGATCATGCATTTTATTTAGCAAGATGCTTAATTATTTTAGCACGAAGCTGAATTAATTTAGCATGATACTTAATTATTTGAGTATGATGCTGAATTAATTCAGTATAATGCTATATTATTTTGCACGATTTCAAGGATGCTGCATAAATAATATAGCATGATGCTGAATTACGAGATGATCATGCATTTTAATTCAGTATGATAATTTTTTTTAAGCATCATACTGTATTGTTTGATATGATTTCATGAATGCTGCATAAATCATATAGCAGAATGCTGAAATCAGGTCCGGGTATGGGAGGGTCGTAATTGTTTTTTAGCATGATACTCTAATAATTAAGCATGATGATATTATCTGGTACGATTTCACGAATGCTGCATAAATAATAAAAACAAAGCTCGCGAGAAATACCCATCTTTGTCGTTCAGCCATCTGGAGGTGATGTATTTCCTCCCCGGTGAGATGTATTTCAAATTCAAATTTAGTTGCATTTAATTCTCCCAAACTCAGGGTAAAGTTCGGACAATACAAAAGACATGTTTCATAAGTCGAAAAATGACCTTAACTCTGGTGAAAATAAACGGACCATGTCCATTTTCCAACTTAACCTGCATTACCTACCAAGTAAGCCATATACCAAAGTTGGTTAGGATCAATTCACTCAAACTCAAGTTAAAATTGGGACGCCAAAGTGTTTTGGACGGACGGATGTCTCGACGCATGGTGGGACATCTCGAATGGATGGATGGATGGATGGACGGACATCACTCATTACTATAGTCTCCCCAAAAAAATTTTTCAGGAGACAATGAAGTTATAGCTTTCTACACAAAAGAAAACTAAAGTTATTGCATGGAAACCAAAAATCTATTTATAGTAACAGTGACCAACCTATTGACCCCAAATGCAATCCCAACGACCGATATCTCAAATACAACCACAATATGAAGTTATAGTTTCGTATACAAAAGAAAACTAAAGTTATTGCACGGAAACGAAAAATTCTATTTATAGTAACAGTGACCTTGACCTTTGGCCTATTGACCCCAACTGCAATCTCAATGATCGACCTCTCAAATGAAACCACAGTATGAAGTTATAGCTTCGTACACAAACGAAAACTAAAGTTGTTGCAGAAAACTAAAAATCTATCTACAGTAATGGTGACCTTTGACCTACTGACCCAAAATGCAATTCCAACGATCTACATCTCAAATGCAACCATAATATGAAGTTATAGCTTGACACACAAAAGAAAACTAAAGTTATTGCACGGAAACCAAAAAATCCATTTAGAGTTAGTGACCTTGACCTTTGACCTATTGACCACAAAAAATCCCAACGATCGACATCTCAAATGCAACCACAGTATGAAGTTATAGCTTCATACACAAAATAAAACTCAAGTTATTGCACGGGAAACCAAAAATCTATTTATAGTATTGAGGTATTTATTGGTGCGTAAGGTCACATACTTATGTACAGTGGCTGATTATGACCTTTATTTATAGTAACGTTGACCTATTGACCCCAAATGCAATCCCAACGATCGACAATTCAAATGCAACCACAATATGAAGTTATAGCTTCGTACACAAAAGAAAACGAAAATTACTGCACGGAGACCACAAATTCTATTTACAGTAATAGTGACCTTGACCTACTGATCCCAAGAGCAATCCCAATCACCATCCTATTACAAGCAGCCTACCTGTGAAGTACGAGTACTGTGTGACCAATGGTACAAAAGTTATTGCCCGGAAACGAGTGTGGCAGACGGACGGACAGAAGGACGACCGGAAGGATGAATGGACAAAGTGATTACTATATACCATCCCCCTCCCCCCGGGGGGTATAATTAAGCACGATACCTTAATAATTAAGCATGATGCTTAATTAATTCAGCATCATGCTATATTTTTGAGAATCATGCTGTAGCGGCTGAGCTGTACTGAGCGCCGCCAATGGAGTATCATGGAGTCTGCCAGAGTTATCTTTCTTGTACGGGTGGAAGGTGGCCTATTGCCCAATGCTCTGATTGGCTGGCCTCGCTTTGACTTGCGCTGATGGGCATTTAAGGCGGTGAACGGCATATCTCGGGACCTTGTCTTGGATAGCGGAACCTGGTTGGGAGACAAAGGAAGACCTAAAGGGGTTTCAGCCATAGTCCAATACCGTGGTGGCGTGCTGCTCTCCTCCAAGACTTCCTAGGGGCTGACTGAGGCTATATGGCGGCGGATCATTCTCCCAGCGGAGGAAAAGAGGCGCTTCGTTGGCGCCGGAGATAGACCACCAGAAACCAAAGTCATAGCATTCCGAGATTGTACAAGAGTTGTAAAGGTACTGGAATAAAAGACTGAACAGAAACTAGGTCTTGTTTTTATTGACGCAGTGATAACAGAGAGCTGAGCTCAGAATCCTCCTGAGATACAGGAGAGAGAAGGGAACCCACTTGCAGTAATCCCGCTTCAGCACAACACGCTACACGTAAGAGTGGGCTTTGGTGGCAGTGGCGAGGATCAAAGAAGGAGGTTAAAAGAGAGAATAGAATCAAGATCGAAAAAGTTGGAAGATGTTCCAGAGTCATCCAAAGGGTAGCAGTACTCCAACCAAGACAGAAGACTGCAAGCTAGCGTATGCAGCGGCGGCACCCTTGACGCCGCCTCCAACGGCGATTAGAGGTAAACAGATGGACGATGAGCTGTTGTTAGCACAGCCACCTTCCAGGATTATAGGGGCGTTTAATGGTGAATAAACCGTACTGCTGGTCTCCAGTCTGATGTAAAGAGAAAACAGCACCATCTAGGCAACACGGATGAATTAAGAACAGCTAAAGATATGGATACGATGATAGCACACCAGAACTCCACCCTTAGAAGATGCAGATTTAGTTAGAGATCTGAGACGGTCGTTGATGTCTGAAGCTGAAGAATTCATTGAAGAAATTATACGGAGACGATCCATGGCGCATAGGCCAGGTGGCGACCAGATTATGGGCGACGGAAACCAGCAACTAGACAGCGGCGAAATCAGACCCGGTGGCGAACTCCCGGTAGGTGGCGATATTCAGCACCAAGGCTACAGAGAGCAGACGGGTAACTATAAACCAGATATGTTTGATGGATCAGGCCCTCGAAAACAATATAAAGATAGGAGTAGAGAAGATACCATGTCATTTGAGTGGCAAGGTTGGCTGTAATAGGATGACGCTGACAGAAACAGTAATGGTGCCGCCTTCAAGTGAATTGATTGTAAAGGGGAAAGTACAGACCCCTTTTCGACACACAGAAACCATACAAGCGGTGGTCGAACCGAATGTTTCTTTTGTTGAAAAGAACTCCACGTTCCTGGCGTGAGCTGTTGTAATGGTGGGACCATCGTGGCGAATTCCAGTCAGACTGTTAAACCCAGAGGATCGGCCGCGTGTAATCGGTGACGGAACAGCAGTGGCGTGGTTGGAAATGGCCGAATTGAAAGACCAAACCGAAGATATGTGAATGGGTGATAGTTTGCCACAGCACCTTAAATGTTTGATACTGGAAGATGGCGTGCTCACAGCGGGGATGAAACACAAGGCGGAAATAATGCTTCATGAATTTGCAGGGCTATTTGCCGAGAGTGATAACGACTTAGGAAGAAATGATGTGATCAAGCACCTAATCAGGACCAATGATGGAAAGCCCGTGAAGCATATGCCAAGATGAGAGCCCACCCATGCCAGAGGGAAGGTGGGTGAGCAAGTTGAATCTATGCTGCGGAGAGGCATAATAGAGTGTTCTACGAGCCAGTGGGCGGCCGGCGTTGAGCTTGTCAAGAAGCCAGATTGTAAACTTAGGTTTTGCGTCAACTACAGAGACCTGAACGCTGTGACAGAGAATGATGCGTACCCCCGTCAAAGGATAGATGACACATTGGATGTTTTGTCCTCAGCGGCGTCGTGGCACTGACTTACAGAAAAGGGCCGGGAGTTTTTATGGACTGAAGAGAGCCAAACGGCCTTTGAAAACTTGAAGAGGAAACTGATAACGGCGCCTGTCTTGAATTTACTTGATCCCAGCAGAGAGTTTATCTTGGATGCTGACACTAGCGCCAGTGTAATAGGGGCTGTATCACCACAGAAGGTTGAAGGCCAAAAACGAGTAGTAGCCAATGCTAGCCGTTGCTTGACAAAAGCTGAGCGGTGTTACTATGTTACACGAAGAGAATTTTCAAGATTTACCTGTTGGGAGGAAGATTTACATTAAGAACAGACCATGGCTCCTTGCGCTGGCTGTGGAACTAAAAAAAACCTGAGGGGCAGCATGCGCGCCACCACGATTTACCGAGAGGTACCGGTAGGTACCGAGAGGTACCGAGAGGTACGGAAAAAAGCTTTTTAGAAATTATTTTTACAATAAATTGAATGCAAACGATATATCTCATGCATTTTATGCATTTATTTCTGGAAATGTGGCCATTAATGATGCAATTTGTCGCGATAATCACAGTTTGGAGTTATTTATTGAGTAGCGCGGTTGACCTCTCGGTAAATCGTGTTTTCTCGGTTTGACAAGAGGCACCGAGAGGTACGCAAAAAAAGCTTCTTGAAAATTATTTTCACAATAAATTAAATGCAAACGGTATATTTTATGCATTTATTTCGGGGATTTGGTCATTAATGATGCAATTTGTCGCGATAATCATAGTTTGGAGTTATTTATTGAGTAGCGCGACTGATCTCTCGGTAAATCGTGTTTTCTCGGTTAGACAAGAGGCACCGAGAGGTACGCAAAAAAAGCTTCTTGAAAATTATTTTCACAATAAATTGAATGCAAACGGTATATTTCATGCATTTTATGCATTTATTTTGGGGATTTGGTCATTAATGTTGCAATTTGATAATAATCACAAAAAGCTTTTTATAAATTATTTTCACAATAATTTTAAATTGAATGCACACGGTATATAAAAAATAACGTAAAGTAAAATTATCAATGTTTGTTTTTATTCTATATGGATAATAAAGACAACTTTCAGAATTATTTCAGTACTTATTTACTTTATTTATTATAATTATTTACTGGTGTGAGAATATATTTAGAATGTGTGTATATTCTTAAATTTTGTGGTTACCTCTGGCTGACAATTTCGCTAATTAATTAGATGTGCCTATCCGACTCAGCCTACTCAGTGGCGTACTAGTAGCGGAAAATCTTGTGCCCCCCGCGAGATAGAGATGGGGGGGGGGGGGTTGGCCCCTTTCATATTGGTGGTTGCCTTTAAAACGGGAGCAAATTTAGTGTTGTTACCGTGCACAGCATACATGATTTCACGTAGTACATACGCCATAAATTAAATGAAGGTATAGCCTATAGGATCGATTCTAAAAGTACGACTCTGTAGATTTTTTCATTACATGTTTTAAGTTTCACCTCAACCATCCAACGAAACACACATGCACGCCCAACATGTGTGACTTGAGAGGCGCCATAACATAACATAACATTTATTAGCATAAAACATCCTATACAGGGCAGTATGCGATAATCTACAAGTAACATGAACAAATGTAGAATTCAGAATGATGAGTAAAGGACATAGCAGCAACTCAGTTCGCCCGCAAGCTTCAAGTAGAACGTCTGATAGAGGTGTAAGGCAAGAGGGGCACTGGTAGCCCGTCATGTTGAGCCGGTTGTTACCGTTAGCTCGTGCGTGGTGTAAGGCAAGAGGGGCACTGGTAGCCCGTCATGTTGAGCCGGTTGTTACCGTTAGCTCGTGCGTGGTTGGCACACGTAGACTCTTGACAATTACCGCGCAAAAAAGTGTGTCACCATCCTCATCTGGAAGGAGGGTAGGTGTGGTTGGTGCTATGATTTTGTTTGTAATTGGGCGATAGCCCGTGGACACAACTTAATAAAGCACACATACGATGCAAATGTGTGGTTACCATAGATGGACTTCATATCAACCCTTGGTGGGCTGAGGGTTCAAAATTTTAATTGTAACGCTGATCTGCTTGGTGCAGGAGTGTGGGCCATTGCATGGCAAAGGACCTGGAAGGTCTTTTAGGCGTTGGTATAAATTTTAACCCCTTCCTCAGTACAATTTTCTCATGTGTACTGGGAGTGTAATTTGACAGATTGCTAATATGTGTGCTAGCCTTGTCAGCCTGTGCGGTGAGGTGAGACTGTCGTTCCATTTGACGTCGTGTGTGTCGCCTACCGGCGCGTTTGACGTGTTGGAATACTTTTTGTTAGTCGGCCGGCTGTGCCGGGCCGGACAGTGAGTTGTGGCAAGTTGATCTTTGCTGATAGGGGCACGGTGGCCTAGTCAGACTTGTTTAGTCCCGGCTATCTTGCTTAGATTTAGTAAAATGCCCTCTCTGGTATATTTATGGGCAAATTCGGTGAGTGCAGAGGTAAACATTGGTATTTTGCCCGGATCACTGTTATCCACGTATGGCTTGGCCATGGTTTGGGTGCTTGAAGAACAAGGATGGGAAGAGTCATCCGATTTGGCCGCAAGTAGAGGGGAGAGGCCTGCGTCCGACGCGCTGTGTTCAGCGGGAGGGGACAAGGATCCCCGCTCATCTGAAGTCCTATAGGTGAACTGTATGCTCTCTGAGGAGGTATTAGTAGGACAACTAATGGTGCAAATGCTGGAATCTATGTCATCCTCCGACGGCGGAGGGTTGAAGTCCGACACCAAGGGACAGGTGGACCTGGCGGTGGATAGAACGGTGTTCAGTGGCTCGGGGTCAGCTGATTCGGCGGTGGTTAATACAGGTTGTATGTCCGTGGTAGTACAGGCCATGGTTACGGTATTGTCATTGGGCTTGTAATCAGTACAAGAGCTTGCAGGTTCAAGGCCCTGGTAAATGGTGATGGGAATTGTTTGTTTTTTCAACTTACGGCAATGTCAAGCCGAGAGGACACTTTTTACCGAGAGGACAATCGCTATACTCAATAAATAACACCAAGCTGTGATTATCGCGACAAATTGCATCATTAATGACCAAATCCCCGAAATAAATGCATAAAATATACCGTTTGCAATTAATTTAATGTGAAAATAATTTATAAAAAGCTTTTTCCGTACCTCTCGGTACCTCTTGTCAAAACGAGAAAACACGATTTACCGAGAGGTCATTCGCGTTACTCAATAAATAACACCAAGCTGTGATTATCGCGACAAATTGCACCATTAATGACCAAATCACCCGAAATAAATGCATAAAATGCATTAAATATACCGTTTCCATTTAATTTATTGTGAAAATAATTTATAAGAAGCTTTTTTGCGTACCTCTCGGTGCCTCTTGTCAAGCCGAGAAAACAACGATTTACCGAGAGGTCAACCGCGCTACTCAATAAATAACTCCTAACTGTGATTATCGCGATAAATTGCATCATTAATGGCCACATTTCCAGAAATAAATGCATAAAATGCATGAAATATATCGTTTGCATTCAACTTATTGTGAAAATAATTTCTAAAAAGCTTTTTTCCCGTACCTCTCGGTGCCTCTCGGTACCTACCGGTACCTCTCGGTAAATCATGGTGGCCAGCATGCGCGCTGGATAGAGATGTTGTCAGAATACGATTTTGAGATACAGTTTAGACCTGGAAAGAGCCACAGAAATGCCGACGCAATGCCCCGAGTACCATGTAAACAGTGTGGCCGAAGTAGTCACGAGGAAGTAGCTAGGACGGCGTAGAAGTAAAGAGCAAGGGCCAGTGGCAAGAGCATGTCGGCGCGAATTAGTTAGGCCAATGGACGAGATAAAAGAACAGCAGAAGACAGACCCGGTGTTAAAGAGAGTTTACGGATGGTTGAAGCGGAAGAGTTGACCGGGATGGGATGAGATAATATCAAGAAGCCCAGAGGAGAAGGCTCTATGGGGACAGTTTAATGCTTTGGAGATAATCGACGCCGTAATAACCAGACGATGGGTTGGTGCCAGAGGACGTTTGACACGACACCTCGCTGTGGTTCCAAAGGCACAGAGAGAGTCGGTGATGGATGAATACCATGGCAGAACTGGTGAGCACCTGAGTGGGAGCACGAAAAACGTTAGGAAAGACAAGACAACGGTACTATTAGCCCGGGTTACAGCGAGGTGTTCGCCAATGGTGTCGACAATGGTGTCAAAAGAAAAGCTTCAGGAAGGAAGCTCAGGGTGCAGTTGAAAAAGGCAGTCATGGGGGAGCAGGAGAACGAATAGCAGTCGACATAATGGGACCCCTACAAACAATAGAAAGAGGAAACCGATACGTAATAGTGATTATTTATTTATTTATTGGTGTTTAAGGTCGTCACATATTTTTGCACAATGGCTAATCATGACCACAACATGAATATCAATCAAGACCAGGGGTGAGCGTTAATAAGAGGGGGTTTGTTCCTCCCAAACACTGGCGACGGGTACCATGTTACCAGTAAAACGGAGCATGTTTACCGCAGTGAACAGGCACAGCTTCACATCCTGGTCCCCACAGGGAACGTGTTAGTAATAGGCGACCGACCATTGTACGAAGTGGATGGAAGCGGCGCGGCACCACTCCCAAATATGGAAGCTACTACCGTGGCCAGGGCAGTAACTGATTTTTATGTATCCCGTTTTGGAGTTCCGCAGGTCCTGCACTCGGATCAAGGCAGTCAGTTTGAGAGCGGCGTGTTTCAAGATATGTGTCACCTGATGGGAATTAACACGCGAACCACAGCCCATCGTCCCCAGTCGAATGAAATGATTGAGAGACTCAACAGGACGTTGGCGGCGACGCTGAGCGCCTGTGTGAATGAGGATCAGACGGACTGGGAACTACATCTTCCCTTAGTGATAATGAGTACAGGGCAGCGGACCATGAAGCGAGTGGCTATAGTCCCAACGCGAAGACGTTAGGGAGAGAAGTTACTCTACCAGTAGAGTTTGTGGTTGGTGTACCCCAAGACGGAGGCGTTAAGATGGACCATTAGTGGGCTGAAGATTTGAGACACCTCGTGAAGATACGCGAGATTGGGAGTGCTTCAGTAGTAGTGTGAAGAAACAGAAGAAAACTTATGACCCACGGAAACAAGAACGGCGCTACAAAAAAGGAGAGAAGGTATGGTTGTTTATCCAGGCCAAGAAGAAAGGGAAATCGCCGAAGCTGTTATACAGGGATGGTCACTATAGAATATTATAGAAGTTTTGAGTGGCGTTACCTTTAGGGTCCAGTGCGGAACAAAGAAGCCCAAGATTGTACATCATGACCGACTAAAACCCTGTGACTCACCCAGTGACACCACGGCAGAAGAAGCCGGCCACGATGTTGATGTCAGGAATCCAGATTACCTCTGGGAGGAAACGTTCCCGTATATATAGTGACGGCGTCCGATATTACGAAAGATGAGGCAGATAGGGAAACCCTTCAATATACGAAGACATTGACAAGTCCGATGAAGATGGAATTGACACAGTAGGGAGGCGGAGGAGGTGGCGACCAGCAAAGCTGGATGATTATGTGTTAAGCGTGGAGACGGCAGTTGCTTCCCCTGATGTTCCTATCGAAGCGACACCTGAATCATCAAGTGCAGATAAAACGGCGCCGAAACACAAAAATCCATGCGTGTGCGGGGGCCAAGCCTATAAAAGAGACTGTGAAGAAACGTCAGGTGAAGAAACGTCACCTTCACCAACCCCGTTAATGGAGCTCAACTTTTCAGTGGCAGTCAAAAAATCGGCAGATCGTCCTCTTACTAAAATCAGGAGACAAGGGAAAACGACTCCCCCTCAAGCTATCAAAAAGTCAGGACCCTTCATAATTGTCGTGACTAAGGTTCACCCGGAAACCCCCAAGGATGCCATATCCAGGGGATTACCTAACTGCGAATGGGAGAGGTTTACTTCTAGGGCCACGGGCAAATGCACGTGGAGATTAAAAGTAAACTGCCCAAGTAAGGAAATAAAAGATAAATTGACCAAGAATGGTGTAAATATTAACGGCAGAAAACATGCTGTGGAGGAGTATAGAACCACCCCTCCACCCATCCAATGCCATAAGTGCCAAAAATTCGGACACTTAGCCAGCAAATGCAGGGGGAATCTGACCTGCATGAGATGTGAAGGCAACCATCTCACACAGGCATGCAAGTCAGACTCTCCATTATGCCCAAATTGCAAAGGGGCCCACGTGAGTAATTATCGCGGGTGTCCCCACTATAAAAAAGTCAAACAAAACATCAAGTTAAACAAGTGTTTGACCACCGAGGTGGTATTAGTCCCCTATGGCGCTTTTGTGACATAAGGTGTTTTTGTCACAGAAGACACTGGAGTATATAAGCATCTTGGATTTTGAAAAAAAAATATTGAGCGTGCATAATCCCCTCACAACCCTTTATCCATGTACCATATATGAAAGGCGTAGCTTGAACCATGTTGGAGGGAGGGGTGGTAACATAAAATAGAGAAAAAAGCTTAAAAAACACAACAATAATGGCCGCCATTCTGCCATCTTGGATTTTGAAAAATAAATATTGACTGTGCATCATCCCCTCAGAACCATTTATCCATGTACCAAATATGAAAGGTGTAGCTTGAACCATATTGGTGGGAGGGGTGGTAACATGAAAATAGAGAAAAAAGCTTAAAAAACATGGTAACATAAAAACAGACAGACGGACAGACAGACAGATGTTTGATTTTAAAAAAAAAATATTGAGCGTGCATAATCCCCTCACAACCCCTTTATCCATGTACCATATATGAAAAGTGCAGCTTGAACCATGTTGGAGGGAGCAGTGGTAACAAAAAATAGAGAAAAAAGCTTAAAAAACACAACAGAAATGGTTGCCATGGCGCCATCTTGAATTTTGGAAAACAAATATTGAACGTGCAACATCCCATTACAACCCTCTATTCATGTGCCAGATATAAAAAGTGTAGCTTGAACCATGTTGGGGTGAGGGGTGGTAACATAAAATAGAGAAAAAAGCTAAAAAAACACAACAAAAATGGATGCCAAATATGCAAAGTGTAGCTTGAACCATATTGGTGGGAGGGGTGGTAACATGAAAATAGAGAACAAAAAGCTTAAAAAACACAACAAAAATGTCTGCCATTCCGCCATCTCGGATTTTGAAAAAAAAATTTTGAGCGGTCATCATCCCCTCAGAACCATTTATCCATGTACCAAATATGAAAGGTGTAGCTTGAACCATATTGGTGGGCGGGGTGGTAACATGAAAATAGAGAAAAAAAGCTTAAAAAACACAACAAAAATGGCCGCCATTCCGCCATCTCGGATTTTGAAAAAAAAATTTTGAGCGTGCATCATCCCCTCAGAACCATTTATCCATGTACCAAATATGAAAGGTGTAGCTTGAACCATGTTGGTGGGAAGGGTGGTAACATGAAAATAGAGAAAAAAGCTTAAAAAACACAACAAAAATGGCCACCATTCCGCCATCTTGGATTTTGAAAAAAAAAATTTTGAGCGTGCATCATCCCCTCAGAACCATTTATCCATGTACCAAATATGAAAGGTGTAGCTTAAAGCATGTTGGAGGGGGAGGTGGTAACATAAAAAACAGACAGACAGACGGACGGACGGACGGACGGACGGACGGACGGAGTGCAATCCTATAGTCCCCTTACGGTTCCCGTAGGGGACTAAAAACCTTAACTTAAAAAATACCGACAGTGCTTCCTCCCCCACACTATCTGTTCGTTAGTTGCGGGAGCACTGTTCACCGTACTAAACAAACACGTGAGTACCAGCCTATCGGATATCTGTCAATATGTTAGCCGGTCAGCGTCCCGGCTTTTCAAAACACAGATTTCGGATTCCCTAATTAAAGCCTCAATCAACACCCAGTAAGGCCGCCATTAATGATTAAACCTCTATTAAAACACCGTAATTAAACTACAACCCCATCATGAATAAGTTACAAATAGCCGTGTGGAACGCTAGAAGCGTTAACAATAAAAAACTTCAAATCAGCCGATATTTCGAGGACACAGACATTATCTGTATCTGCGAAAGTTGGCTTCAACCCAGTAAAAACTTCTCTGTAAGCGGGTTCAGCACTATTAGAAGAGACGAACTAATCGCCACTGGTGGCGGCGTCGCTCTTCTAATAAAGCGGAACATTAAAACCCAAACCATAAAAACTAATCACCTCGACGCAGAGGTGATTGCAACGGAAATCACTGTTGATAATAAAAACATCGCGATTGTTTGTTATTATAATGACCCAAGCAAAATTGTTTCTGACACTGTCTTTGAATTCTTTACGAGGAAATACAAACATTGCATTTTCCTCGGCGACTTCAATGCCAAACACCTGTACTTTGGCTGCAACAAAACTACCCCAAACGGTGAAGCCCTCCTTGAAATCACGAAAAAACATAACCTTCATGTGTTTATGAATGACAGCTCAGCAACGTATATCAGTAACAACCCATTATTCTCATCCGAAATCCTCGATCTAATTATCGCTAGTGACTCCCTGATAAACCATATCGATGACCACTGGGTCGGTGACCACCTCCCGGTCCATGCCTCCCTGCAGCTAGGAAATGGCCCACTCAGGTAACCCCCCCCCCCACTCTCCGTTGAAACTTCAGGAAAATTAATTGGAACCTCTACCGCGACATTATTGATGTCAAACTCACTAACTCCCCCCCCCCCCCCCCCCCCCCCCCCCCCCCCCCCCCATCCAATGCAGCGGAACTAGAAACCCAATGCGGGAGCATTGAGAAAATCATTAACTCGACCCTAAACGAAATATGCCCAAAAGAGGAAGTACGCCCCTGGAGAAACACTATCTCGGCCGAAACTCTGTCACTTATCAAATCTAAACGGAAAGCTCTTCGCTCTTTCAAAAATAATAACTGACCCGAGCAAGAAAGCCGAACTCAAAAAAATATACAACCGCCTTCACGGCGAAGTCAAAGATGCCCTCAAAACTGAAAAACAAGCCAGCTGGGAAAAGGCAACAGCCAACCTAAACGGGACCCAAGATGCTAAAAAATTCTGGGGCTCTTTCAAAACTCTTACTGGGCAAAAAAACAAGGGCGGTAAAGCCGCAGCAAAACCTCTCAAGAAGGAAGACGGCTCTTTCACTCGCACCGATAAAGAGAAGGCCAACACCTTTGCCGACCTCCTAAGAAAAACGCATCGCCTGTATCAAGGCACGGGCAATGATGACGCCGTCATCAACGCGATTGATGACTTCATCAATGAACACCCCGATATCTACCGTGACCCCAATTTCAATAACGAGCCAGAAGACGGGGACGATGATGACCTTGTCACCCCATCACCAATGACGAAATCATTAATGTCATAAAAAAATGCAAAAACTCCTCCTCACCCGGCGAAGACTAAGTGAGCTACAAAATTCTAAAACAAAGCCCAAACTCCCTAATCGAAAAACTAAACAAACTATTCAACGCATGCCTCACCCATGGCTACTTTCCCAAATGCTGGAAAAAAGCCATCGGTGTCATGATACCAAAACCCAACAAGGACCCCTCCGATCCAGCCAGCTACCGCCCAATCAGCCTGCTCAGCTGCATTGGCAAGACATTCGAAAGAATCCTTACCAATTGGTTCAGGGAGCATCTTGAAGACATTGACTTCTTCAATGAATGGCAATGAGCCTACAGAAACCGTAAAGAAGGCATCGAACGTGTCTACCGACTAGTCACCCAAATGAAAACCGCTATCAACAATCAGCAAATAGGCGCAGCAGTCCTGTTAGACGTCGAAAAAGCATTCGACTCTGTTTGGCATAATGGAATGCACTACAAACTATCAAAAATGAGACTCCCATGAAACTGCTTAGATTACTATCCTCTTTCTTAAATGATCGCGAAATTAAAATCAGAGTGAACAATGAAATGTCTGACAGTGTCCCCCTTGAAGCAGGCACCCACAAGGATCCGTCCTAAGCCCCCTCCTATATATCTTTTTCGTAAATGACCTTAGCTTCTCCGATGATCGCGTTCAAGTTTCCCAATTCGCAGATGATAAAGGCCTCTGGGACTCTAACAATACGGCCAATCTGCTCCAAAAACCCCTGCAACGCGCTCTCGATGAGCTTGAACAATGGTGTGCCAAATGGAGAATAAAGCTAAACGCCAATAAAACCCAACTTACGGATAACACCCTCCCGGAATGCAAAGAAGCGAAATTCCTGGGCATCACCATTGATCAAAAACTGTCCTTCAACAAACATACCGATGACATGGCGAAAAAAGCTACCATTAACTGACTGAAAATGCTTAAGGGAACTTCATGGGGGGCCAACCAGTCCACCCTACTCAAACTAAACAAAGCCTTTGTGCGCCCCGTACTCGAATACGGTGCAATCATACTAACTGACCTCAACCAAACTAATATGGGAAAACTCCATAAGGTCCAAAATCACGCGCTTAGAGTTGCCCTCCGCGCCCCATAGGACACACCCATCAAAACACTCCACGACAGGGCCGATATCCACACCATTAAAGACCGCCTAGCCACCCTGGCCGCGAAAAATCATGACCGGTTAGCAGACAGCGAACTAATCTCCGAACTTGGAGCAATTTGCGAGAGCCGACAAAAGCCCAAAAATTGCAATCAAAACTAAGACTGCTCGAATAAAACTAGGGAACGAGAAGGTGAACTAACAGGCAGAAAAACAGCTTAACTGTGGCCTTCTACCAGAAAGGGCTGCCTTCGCCGACTCAAGTAAAATTACATCAGGATTAAATATTGTTAAAAACTAAATAAATAGGGAATGAGAAGGTGAATAAACAGGCAGAAAAACAGCTTAACTGTGGCCTTCTACCAGAAGGTGAATAAACAGGCAGAAAAACAGCTTAACTGTGGCCTTCTACCAGAAGGTGAATAAACAGGCAGAAAAACAGCTTAACTATGGCCTTCTACCAGAAAGGGCTGCCTTCACCGACTCAGCTTAAGATTAAACCTTAAGATTGAACAAGATGTGCTACTTTTATCTTTACAGTTTACATACTTTAATGAAAACTAATTCTACCTTCTTCTTTTAAGCAGGTACACAGAAGATGCTTTTTGACCAGCACCCCAATAACCGCTACAGACAGTCTAACCATTATGGAAACAGTCACGGTTCCTGAACATCCTCCGCTCCATCCCTAAAAGTGGTCAACCACTTTAAGGGAGGCGAGCGTTGGTCCTGCGTCCCGCCTCTGCCCCTTTTTGTAAGCGCATTGCGCATCTTTTTGTCCCACCAAATAGGATTACAATGCAGGCCTGCCCCCGAACCAGGGAAGTTCGGGTCTTCTTCTTGGTGGTCCCCGAAAGGGGTCGTTGTTGTTTCCTTCAAAGACATCCTATCAAACAGAGACAGTCTGAGGCAGATTATACTTGCCAGTGATGGCCATCACTTAAAATCATCTCCGAAGTGGCAGACTATAATTGCCCGAAAATCTAGATAGACTGCACCCTCGGGGAGAGGTAGTACCTTTGTGAGAGGACCCAACCTCCCACACTGGTCCTCACCCAAGGGTTCAACCGACATCAGTCAACAAGACCGCCTACCCACAACTGGAGACACCTGCCGAGTACCAGATCCTTTTTCTCCTTCAACATGCCTAGACATGTGACAGCCAATCATATACAGTTACCGAGGGTCGAAAGGGGCTTGTCCCCCATACCGTCCCTGCGCGCCTACGGCGCGCGAAATCATTCCTTTGTTTGTTTTTCTCAGGAAATCACTCGTGAGATGTTCCGCAATAGTAAAGTCGAATTGGTGAATACGAAGACCACAGCTAAGTTACCGAGATGCGAAGGATGCGATAGAGGCTATAGAGAAAAAGAACAATTGGGCAGACACAGGAGACACTGTACAGGGATCGTTTTTACCTGCAAATTATGTCCCTGGTCGAACATGTACAAAAAAGATCTGTTGTGCCACAGGCGGGAAAAGCATGATCGGTTGTTCGAAAGTCCTCATAGGAAAGAGCCAAAAGAAAGAGAGAAGACGCCGCCCAGGGTTGATGTCGGTGGATGTAGAGGAATGCATTAGAGAGATGGTAGGGGTAGTTGGGTGGCGGAACCGGGTTGGGACACGAAGGAAGACCTAAAGGGATTACAGCCGCAGCCCAACAGAGAATTTGGGAAAGTCCAATACTGGGGTGGCGTGCTGTTCACCTCAAAGAATTCCTAGCGGCACAAGTCCGACTGGGGCTATACGGTGGCAGATCGTGCTCCCAGCGGAAGAAAAGAGGCGTTTAGTTGGCGCCGGAGATAGGCCACCAGAAACCCGAGTCATAGCCTTCGGAGACTGTACAAGAAGTTGCCAAGGTACTGGAATAAAAGGCGAAACAGTAACCAGATCTTGTTTTTATTGACGAAGTGATAACAGAGGGCTGAGCACAGAAAGGAGAGAGAAAGGAACCCCCTTGCTGTAATTTCGCTACAGCACACCGCTCGACGCAACATGCTACAATGCTATATTATTTTAGCATCATACTCAATTATTTTGGCAAGTACGTTCCTTTCGCATGAGTTCCATTTTTTGTCTTTTTGTTCATCCTTATGAATAAATAGTTCGTTCTCTTTTCGTCTATATTCTGGACTTATTCCCAATATATTGTTAAGATAAAATGATTATTACCATTATGTGGATGTACAAAATATGTATCGGAGTCTCGCTCCAGGTTCTTACCAAGCCAGAAAATAAGCAAACTGTCATCTGCAAAACGAGGTCCCCAGAGAGTGAATTTGGTAATGCTACCCTGCACCAAATTTACCCTCTGTGAACGTCAATCTGAATCAGGGTCTCAAACCAAAACAGAAAGAGGTACCCAGAGGACAAATTGGCCCACTATATGGGATAGCAACAGCAAATTCACCCTCTGGGGACCTCATTCTGCAAATGTCAGATTGCTCATTTTCAGGCTTGGTTCTTAGGGTAGATCACGACTCATCTTCGACTCGTCGTGATCTGCCCTTAGAAACCGGAGCGAGACTCCGATACATATTTTGTACATCCACATAATGGTAATAATCTCTATGTATGGGGTAGACCGGTGAAAATGTTCAATGTACATCCGGTCTACCCCCAAATAATGAATACAGATGGTTCCAATTGCTGCCATTTAACTGACATGGAAAATACCACCAGCGTTCAATGGGTTACCAGGTACCAGTAATAGTTTTCCTAGCAGTATCGAGCTTGGTGTACAGAAAGCAGTCTACTAGTATTTATTTGGTCACTGACCAAGCGTATTTTCAAATAGTCAATAACACTGATTTTTGTTCGGTTTTTCGAGTCATCGTTGAAGCGTCTATTCCCGGAAAGTTCGTATTTGCACAGGTAAGGCCCCCACAAAGTAGATCTTCTGTTTCTCCAGCCATGTTTTGTAAAATTGCATGTGTGCGGGTGGTTTTTTATTTTATTTTCTATTTTGGTAATTATTGCTTTGCCATCAAAAGTTCATGTTCAAGGTTTGTTTTATGTTTTAGGCCTCATAACCTACAGAATAACATGGGTGATGGTGTATTTCGTTTCGTAAGTGCAACAAGGCTTTGCAGTGCTTTAGCATTGCAAAGCCTTGTTGCAATCAAGGGACATATTTATCAATTTTATTAACTTAGATAAAATATCAGACATAAACCATTTAATTTTTATTTTTTTAAGTTTGCATTGGTTGTAAAAAAAAGAGCATGCGGCAGCCCAAAGGAGAGTGCAGGACAGCCTGAGAAACAGATTTTTTTTTACTTTTTAAGGCCTAATAAGTTAATAACACAATTATGAATTACCAACAATGAAAAAAAAATATCTACCCACAAAGGCCAAAGCGTCTCCTTACAGAAATCAGTGCATGTAAAGAAATACCACATCTAAACAAGAGTTCCCAAGGGGCCTTAATCACTCACGTGACAAAGTGGTTCGAACAACATTCAGTTAGACATCGTTTATCAACACTACAAAGGAATGAAGTCATGAAAGGTAAATTTTATGGAAAAACACTAAGGAATGGATTTGAACAAACTTAACCTGCTCCCCTCCCCTCCTATGCCCCCCTACCCCATTAGAGAGCCCAAATATTAAGCCAGGGACTCAGATTGAACCAACTTGAATCTGATCCCCCTTGAGATGTTATATACCAAATATGATAGAATTCTGACTGGTGGATCTGAAGAAGGAGTTTTTTAAAGAAATGTCCTCACATTGCACGGAGTTAAACTTTGGGCTCCATTAGAGAGCCAAAATATTAATCCTGGGACTCGATTTGAACAGTGGCGTCATGTCAACGGTGCTTGGGGCCCTGCCCCCCCCCCCCCCCCCCCCCCCCCCCCCCGAAAAAAAAAAAAAAAATTCAGGTGAAGGCCTGGGAAGTGCCATTTCGAGCAATCTGTGAGGCATTTTTCGCCAAAATTTTGGGGCACGCTACGCGCCAACTGATGGTGGCGCTCCGCTGAGATGGTGTTACCGATCTGCCCCCCCCCCCCCTCCCCCCGAGATTTTTCTCTAGCATGACCCCCTTGGACTTGAACAAACTTGAATCTCACCAACCTAGAGATGTTGTATACCAAATATGAAAGGATTCCAACTGGTGGATCTGAAGATGATTTTAAAAAAAAATTCCATCACATTGCTCTAAGTTAAAATTCAGGCTCTCATAGGTACTCACATTAATAACCCAGTGGCTCAATTTGAACAAATATGAATCTGACTCCCCTATAGATGTTGTATACCAATGAAAGTGTCAATGACACTGCAGCTCAACTTGTCCAAGAAGGGACTGAACTAAATAGAAAGATCCAGTAATGCAAGGTCACTCACTTAAGTTTCTACAGAAAATACATCACACCAAAGCTACAAATGAAATCTGATGAAAAAAATCAGGTGAGGGATGGTGCCTGCATGGTGTGCTAATGAAATTGTTGGCTATCTGTATGTCAAATCCAAGATGGCTGACCAGTGGCGAATATCTTTTTCACCGGAACACAGAAAAATTTGATAACTCCCATCTGGACATTTTACCACAGTTAGTAAGTTACATATAAAATTTGAAAAAGATCAGGCCTGTAGGGTCTGCTAATGGAATTGTTGACAATTTATATACCAAATCCAAGATGGCCACTGCCAGCCATGTTTTTCAACAAAACTAAGAAATATTTGATAGCTCCCATCTAGACATCACACCAAAACTACATATGAAATTTGAAAAAGATTGGGTGAGAGATGCAGCCTGCTGGGTTAGCTAATGGAATTGCTGACAATTCAAATGCCAATCCAAGATGGCTGTGGCAGCCATAATTTTTAACGAAATTCAGAAAAATTTGATAGCTCTCAACTAGACATCACACCAAAGCTATATATGAAATTCCAAAAAGATCAGGTGAGAGATGAAACCTGTGGGATGTGCTAATGGAATTGTTAAAAATTTATATCAGAATCCAAAATGGCTGCTGGGCACTGACGGCCATGCTTTTCAACAAAATTCAGAAATATTTGATAGCTTCCATCTAGACATCAAACCAAAGCTACATGTGAAATTTGAAAAAGATTGGGTGAGAGATGCAGCCTTTAGGGTGTGTTAATAGAACTGCTGACAACTTATATGCCAAACCTAAGATGGCTACTGGCAGCCATGTTTTTCAATGAAATTTGGAAACTGATCGGGTGAGAGCTGCAACCTGTAGGGTGTGCTAAAGGACAATTTACATTCCAATCCAAGATGGCCACTGGCGGCCACATTTTTCAATGAAATTTGAAAAAAAAATTGATAGCTCCCATCCAGACATTGCCCCAAAGCAACAGATGAAATCTGGGACTGATCAGGTGAGAGCCGTGCGTGATTTGTAGGGTGTGCTAAAGGAATTATTGGACAATTCATATCCAAATCCAAGATGGCTGCTGGCAGCCATATTTTCCAACAAAATTCATAAAAATTCAATACTTCACATCTAGACATTGCTCCAAAGCTACATATGAAATTTGAGAGTGATCGTGTGAGCGCTGCAACCTGTAGGGTGTGCTAAAGCAATTGCTGCAATTGTTCATTCAAATCCAAGATGGTCACTGGCAGCAATATTTTTCAACGAAATTAAAAAAAAATCGATAGCTCCCAGCCTCCCATCTAGACATTGCTCCAAAGCCACATATAAAATTTGGGACTGATCAGGTGAGAGCCTGTAGGGTGTGCTAAAGGAATTGTTGGACAATTTATATCCAAATCAATGATGGCTACTGGCAGCCATGTTTTTGAACAAAATTCAGAATAATTCAATAGCTCCCACCTAGACATCACACCAAAGCTACTTATGAAATTTGAAAAAGATTGGGTGAGTGATGCCGCCTGTACAGTTTGCTAATGGAATTGTTGACAATTTAACATGTATATGCAAAACCAAACCTAAGAAATTCCTGCATATTCCACCAAGTTAAAATTTGGGCTTCGATAGGGAGCCCAAATATATACCCAGGGGCTCGATTTGAACAAAAAACAAGATTTTTAAGAAATTTCCTCATATTGCACTCAGTTAAATTTTGGGCTCCAATAGAGAGTCCAAATATTAACCCAGGGACCCAATTTGAACAAACTTGAATCTGACCCTCCTACAGATGTCGTATACCAAATATGAAATCATTCTAACCGGTGGATCTGAAGTAGAAGATTTTTAAATAAATTTCCTCATATTGCACTAAGTTAAAATTCAGGCTCCCATAATGAGCCCAAATATTAACACAGGGTCTCGATTTGAACAAACTTGGCTCTGACCCTTCCTAGAAATGTTATATACCAAATATCAGAAGATTCTAATTGATGGTTCAGGAAAAGATTTTTTTTAATTTTGGAAAAGAATTTATGGGTGCTGTCAGAGTAATGCCCCCTTGTAATGCCCCCTTGTGAATCCCCCTGTTGGCGTGCCAACTGTATTTGAACCAACTTGAATTGACATATGACATGGAACATGTTTATCAAATTTGGTTCAATTTGGTCCAGTGGTTTATGAGAAGAAGTATAATATAAAGTCCATGCTGGACGGAAGACGGACAGACGGATGGATGACAGACAGAAAGAAATTGATCACTTAAGCTTCCCCGACTTTCAGTCAGGTGAGCTAAAAAGGGAAAGATAGATTAAATTGCGTGTGTCAGGAAAAATGGAATTACACTTTATTGCCCATTCCAGAAGGGAAATATGTGGACTTTGGTCAAATTGTAACCACACAGGTGGGGATACAAATGTAGTGTGCAAGCAGGCGAGTAACTGGGGCTTGAATGAAAGAGGTCGGTGTGAGGATATTCAAACAAATGTTTTTATACATGGCATAAAGGGCATCAGCCAATTTTTAACCTTTGAACCACTGAGTGCACCATGGTGTCAGTGGTGGTCCAAGAGCTGAAATTTTGTAGTTCTTTCCATGTATATTGTTTGTGCGCATACTATTCTGTAAAACTCAACCCTGAAAGGCAACTTTTTGTTTTTATACATTTTTGCTACACAATACAGTACGTGGAGAGTGGATTGTAACTAAATCACCCATGGAGTGGAGTTATCACCCAAGCTGTAACTTTCAAATTTTGTACATGTCGACAGAGAACACAAGCAATGTTTCAGCCAATGGACCTCCGGGTTTAACCCGGAGGTCCACTGGCTGAAACTTTGCTTTTGTTGATTATGTTTTACAACAAATTTACAATTACTGCTAGGGTGGAATCTCCACTCTGTGGGTGATTTAATGATAATACACTCTCCAAGTACTGTAAGTCTATATGCTGTGGTTTTGCAATTGTTTCTCTGCAAGTTTTTTATAATTATTCACATGTACATGTGCAGTTAAAACTAGAAGTCCTGTCACGAACTGTGCGCTTATCTAGGCTGATTACTCATAGCAAACACAGGCAATGTTTCTCCCAATGGACCTCCGGATTACCCGGAGGTCCTTTGGCTGAAACATTGCTTGTGCACAGGCCATATGTACAGAATTTGATAGCCTTACTATGGTCACAACGCGTAGATTAACGCGCAAATCAATGTGCTATTTGTGCGCATTTCATGACAGGACTTCTAGTTTTAACTGTAGGCAGCGAAAGACTTGCCTAGAAACAACTGCCAGGGTACTTAGAAGATAGCAAATAAACACCCCATCCCTCCCATTAGTGTTTTGGGCACCCAGACACTTTGGTACTAAAATATCCTGAATGGCCTAAAATTTGGCACCAGACAGTTTCGCGCAACACGATTACTGTGGCTTGATATCACAAATGTCACATCTCAACTATTTTTAGAGCTATAGTGTTCAATTGATGATCGGAATCATTCAACCCAAATGGCCGATTGTGGGCAACTGGATGACAACAGCAACAGCTCCTGGAACATCGGTTCTACCGATTGTTGCCAAGCATTTCTTTGTGATGATTCATTAACCACATTTTATTATCTTCTGCAATTGTTCAATTGTTAATGCAGGGTTTCGCAAATTGCAAGAACGGTCGTTTCGTTCCTGTGATGTTTTCGCAAATGCTTGTTAAGGAGACACTTTTACCGTTCCCGCAAAAATATAAGCATTTTTTCATCAGATAAAACTGGATTAATTTTAGAGCTGAAACTATTAAAGGTTTTTTTTCTTGAACGATCAAACACATGGATTAACCTTGGTTAACCGATTAATCACTTGCCCTAATAGGCAGCTGAATAATTGCAGCACTGTTGATGATTTATATAATTAAAACTTTACTCAACGCAATGGACAAAACCTGCCAACACCATATACAAAAATGTCCATTCAAATTTTATTATGTTTTCAATGGAACAAGCTCGTTTTGAGACAAACATTGAAAATCTTTAGTAATTCAAGAATTTCTTGTGCAAGTATCGTCTGCTACCTGCATCTGGTGAAGGGTTGCGAAAGACCATTTCCAGCTACTGATACGGTATAATGATCATGTAAGTGAACAAGTATGTCAGCATGTAACTGGCATGCGTTACTCTGTCTCATATAATTGATGTGAGCCAGTGTGACAACGACTGCCTCTTTTGGAGCAAGATTGTTCCTTTGTTAACCCATATAATACCGTAGTTCAAAAGTAACGGTTAACCGATCAATAACTTTTTTTTATTGATCAAGACGTTGATCATTGGTTAGTCAATTAATCGGTTAACTGTATCAGCTCTAATTAATTTCTATGAACATGAATACTGCAACAGCCTTTGATGAGGTGGTTGAACAATCTAACGATCTATGTATTTGAAGATAAATAAGCATAATTCATGTGATTAAGACACATGCTGGAAATGGCTCCGGCAAAAAATAAATGTGTCCTGCAAAAAATATTTGTGGAACCCAAAAATGGGTCCCGCAAAAAATTTTTTTTTGCAAAACCCTGTTAATGTGAAATGATGTCAATGATACCCTTCAATAAGGTGGAGACACAACCACAAGGTGTGTTCTTAATTTCTCTAGACGCCCCTTTACAGGATATACAAGTTAAACAACATGTAAAGCTTACAATTTAGCGTGCTTGCACCAATCGCCAGTTCATACTGGAAAAATGATAAATTTAAAGTAATTTGTATATTTTTAATACTTACCAATGACCCAGACTTAGCTGGTGTAACTTCAATATTATTAAGGGCCAAACACAAATTTTGAACCCCCAATCCCCCAAATTTGCATAAAATACCGAAAATTAAATGTCCTATCTGGCCCTCCATTCTTTAGTACTTACACATGCTGAGTACTCAGGAAGAGACCAGAATTGGTGACAACATCATTCTTCCTAGTTGTGCCTACTGAAGTGATAACCCAGCGGGGAGGTATGAGTGCCCACTCTTAGGAGGGCCATCCCCGTCTGGGCGATTGGTAAGCATTAAAAATATACAAATTACTTTAAATTTATAATTTTACTAAAATCAATGGCCCAGACTTTGCTGAATCGTAAAAAGGCGGAGAGCCTAGGACTTAAGATATAACAGACCAAAATACAGCTCCTTAGCCTGCATTAAAACTCCCAAGGTGAAAAGGAGATTAAAATTTTAAGGAATTACCAATATATTTCTCTATACAAAATAGAGAAGACATACCACCAAAATAAGGAGCAATATCCAAATAACTCCTTGTTACTTAGCATAAATGATTACGCTAAATGGGTGTAACAAGCCCCCAATTTTAAGGCTAGTCTGGAATAAGACACTTAAAATTACGAAAGGCATGTCCAAGAGTGAGAGACTAATGCCCACAAACACAAGCCATATATAATGTAACAAGCTGTACATAAGATGAGAATAAACTACAGACAATAACAGCTTCACTACTAGTTACACACTTATTATAAGGCACCCCAAAGCACACTCATTCCTGTCCCAAGGTGAAAACAAAGGTACCCAAGAAGTTTTGTGAAGATCAGTTCACAAATATGAGCTGTGTAGAAGTTGTGACAAAAAACTGATTGGACCTAATTTCGGTACAAAATGGCCACTGGCAGCCATCTTGAATTTTGGACCACACCCAGAAACACTCGTCTCGTCCCAAGGTGATAACAAAGGTACCCAAGAAGTTTTGTGAAGATCGGTTCATAAATACAGCCTCTAGCCCGAGCCGTATTGACATGTGCACTTACAGTGTATAAGTAGCACTGAATAAATCAAAGTTCATCTAATTTCCATAATTTCTGCACGAGAAAAAAACTTGTACTATATGTGATGTATTCCATGTTACTAAACATTCATACAAAAATTTATTCAAATCAGAATTTTCATACAGAAGTCCTGTACAAAAGACGGATTGCACTAATTTTGGTACAAAATGGCTGCTGGTGGCCATATTGAAATTTCTGACCACACCCAAAAACACTTGTTCTCATCTCACGGTGATAACAAAGGTACCCAACAAGTTTCGTAAAGATCGGTTCATAAATACGGCCTCTAGCCTGAGCCCTATAGAAGTTGTGAACAAAAAAAACTGATTAGACCTAATTTCGGTACAAAATGGCCAATGGCAGCCATCTTGAATTTTGGACCGCACCCAGAAATACTCGTTCTCGTCCCAAGTTGATAACAAAGGTACCCAAGACGTTTCGTGAAGATCGGTTCATAAATACAGACTGTAGCCCGAGCCGTATTGACATGTGTACTTACTGTGTGTAAGTAGCACTGAAAAAGTCAAAGTTCATCTAATTTGCATAATTTCTGCACGAGAAAAAAACCCGTATTATATGTGATGTATCCCATGGTACTAAACATTCACACAAAAAATTATTCAAATCAGCGCTTTCATATGGAAGTTCTGTGCAAAAATCTGATTGCACCAAATTTTGTACAAAATGGCTGCCATCGGCCATCTTGAATTTCGGACCGGACCCAAAAACACTCGGTCTCGTCCCACGGTGATAACAAAGGTACCCAAGGAGTTTCGTAAAGATCGGTTCATAAATACGGCCTCTAGTCCGAGCCGTATTGGCATTTGCACTTACAGTTAAAACAAAAATTCCTGTCCTGAAATGCGCACAAATAGCAGGCCGATATGCGCGTTAATCTACGCGATATGACCATAGTAAGGCTATCAAATTCTGTAAATATGGCCAGTGCACAAGCAATGTTTCAGCCAATGGACCTCTGGGTAACCCGGAGGTCCATTGGCAGAAACATTGCACGTAACCAAGAGAACCTGCCGTGCTTTGGATGCCATTCGATATGGCAATTGCGCACAATTCATACGCACAATTAAGCCTAGATAAGCGCACAATTCGTGACAAGACTTCTAGTTTTAACTGTACAGTGCTGAAAGTAACACCAAAAAACATCAAAGTTAGTCTAATTTGCATAATTTACGCACGAGAAAAAAACCCGTATTATATGTGATGTATCCCATGGTACTAAACATTCATACAAAAAATTATTCAAATCAGAGCTTTCATATGGAAGTTCTGTACAAAAAACAGATTTCTGCATTGTCGGTACAAAATGGAGGCTGGCAGCCATCTTAAATTTCGGACCGCACCCAAAACACTCGTTCTCGTCCCACGGTCATAACAAAGGTACCCAAGAAGTTTCGTAAAGATCGGTTCATAAATACGGCCTCTAGCCCGAGCCGTATCGAATTGTGGACGGATAGACAGACAGATAGACGGACAGACGGCCAGATGGACGACGGGCCATGGCATAAGCTCAGATTTGGCTTCGCCAAAGTTGAGGTAATAAGATATAATTATATCCTAATAGAAAAACAATAATTGTTTTTAACTAAACACTGAATTAATACGAATCCAAAACATCAATGAACAGACATCAAGAGGAAAAAACGGAAACTAACCAACATCAGGCACAACATATGCCCAGAGTCAGTAACCAATCAACAACCACCTAATGCAAAGCTAGATCTTCATATGAAGAAAAAACAATATATCTGGTAGAATACAAAACGTCCTGAACAGTGATGGAAAAGACGTAAACACAGGGGATAAACAGAATACCTATTCTGTTTTACAAGATAAACTCTCAAAAATTTAATAAAAAATTCTTCAATAAAAAAGCTGAAAGACCTTGGGAGTATAACAGGAGGGGTCAGGTAGAGGGAAGGGAAGTAATACTAACAAAATAACAGTGGAGTCAAATTATAATGACAGCGTTCAGAAGCATATCCCAAAATTGGTGAACATGAATAATTTTACACAACAATTACAAAGTTACAGCCATGAACATCCAAAACCACCATTATTCACTTCCAGCATCCTGTTACACTGTTGATTCCATGAAACCCATCATTGATTTGTGAATGGCATCTTCAATGAAAGTGTCAATGACACTGTAGCTTAACTTGTGTGTTGTTTGATGAAAAGGATAATGTTCAATGTTTATGAAAGGATTATGAAATAAGACAAGAATTGTGATAATTGGGAATATGTTCATTTCTGTTCCCTGTTTGCTATGTTTTTGATAAACATAATATGAGGTGTACACTGTACTAAAGAGCTGAGGGGTGGGTTAATATGGCCTCACAGTTAATGTATGTGGACCTCACAGTTAACGTATATCAACGAAAGTTACCAAGTTACAGCGAAATTATTCCAAAACGAGTCATCCTCTCAAGTTACATTGAAATCCCTTCATAAATATGGCCTGTAGACTGTGCTAAAGGTTTTCGGGCTTCGGGCCCCTGTAGCCGTCAGTTTCCCAATTACGTCCAAAGGGGACGTTCTTATCTAGACATTATATGAAGTCAACCTACTAAGTTACAATGAAATCCCCTCATAAAATAAGTATGACCTGTAGACTGTGCTAAAGGTTTTTTGACTTTGGGCTCGGGCAGCCGTCATGGTTGAATGATCGCAACCAAAAGGGGACATTCACATCTGGGCATCATCTGGAGTGATCCTATGAAGTTACAATGAAATCCCTTCATAAATATGACCTGTAGACTGTGCTCAAGGTTTTGGGGTTTTGGGCCCCTGAAGCTGACCAATCACGACCGAAAGGGGATGCCATCATCTAGGCATTATGTGGAGTCAAACTGACAGGTTACAATGAAATCCTTCCATAAATACGACCTATAGACTATGCTAAAGGTCTTTGGACTTGGGCAGCCATAAAGGCTGAATGATCGCGACCAAAAGGAGATGTTCTCATTTAGACATTATTTGGAGTCAAACCTACCAAGTTACAATGAAATCCCTTCATAAATGTGACCTGTAGACTGTGCTAATGGTTTTCGGGTTTTGGGCTCAGGCAGCCATACCAGTTGACCGATCGCGACCAAAAGGGGACGTTCTCATCTAGACATGCCCCCAAACCTGCATATGAAATTTCGTGAAAATGATACAAGAACTGCAGGGTGTAGCCCGTGCTAAAGGAAAATGTGAACAGACTCACAGACTTCCGCACGCGTGATGGCAATAGCTTATCTTGACTTTGTCAAGTTAAGCTAAAAATGAGAATTTAAAGCACAGATGTAAGTTCAGTTGTTACTGACCTTGGGCCAACCAGAAGAATGATGTTTGTGCCAATTCCGATCTCTTCCTGAGAACTGTTCCACATGAAGTACCAAAGTATGGAGGGCCAGATAGAACTTTTAATTTTCGGTATTGTATGCAAATTTTGGGGATTGGGGGGTTCAAAATATGTGTTAGGCCCTTAATAATATTGAGGTTACACCAGCTAAGTCAGGGCCATTGGTTTAAGTATAAAAATAGTGAAGGTTGCACTCCACGGACCCAGGTTGCTTAAAAATGACCACCAGTCGCACATACTTGGGCAGTATACGTGGCTCTGAGAGCCACGTATACTGCCCAAGTGTGCGAATCTGGTCATTTTACTACAACCTAAGTCAACGACGTTTAACACTGCAAAATATCTTCAATTTAATGTAGTTCTTTCAAGCCTCGACTCGTCTAGTAGTGAACAGTATTACAGTACAGTCACCTTGGACTGGTCATAATCCACGTGTGGGCAGTATTGTCCACGCATGCGTTTACCAGGTTACAAAAATCATCAGCAGCAAAATTTTAATTAATGAAGCACCGGGTTGCAACCCGGTGCTTCATTAATTAAATTTTGGATGCTTATTCCTATTATTATTTGGAATCTAATATTATTGCGCCTGTGGGAGTACTGCCCACCCGTGGAAAGTGACCAGTCCACGGCGGCCATAGTGTACTATCGGAATCGGCCGAGTGCAAGCTCAAATAATTGGTTATCGGCCATTTTTGGTGATCGGTTGGACACTATAGAGCTATGAAACATAAATGTTATTTGCCAGTATGATTTTGTAAATGAATTGTTAATTCTGACTTCTGGCTGAAATCCTCTTCACAAAACTCACATTTGAATGGTTTTTCACCGGAATGGATTTCAAGATGTTCAAAAAGACTTGATGTTTGACTGAATGACTTGTTGCAGATACCACAGTGGAAAGGCTTCTCATCTGACTGATTGCATATATGGGTTATGAGCATCGATTTATGTTCGAAAGACTGCTCACAAATGTCACAGTCCAACGACTTCTCACTTGAATGGATTTTTTTGTGAGAAGTAAGTGCCAACTCATTGCCAAATGACTTCTTACAAATGTCACAACAAAATACTTTTTCACTGGTGCCCCTGAGGTCACGTTTAGGTGCTTTTTCATTAGTGTGAGTTTTTGAGTGGACAATGAGATATGATTTCTTGGTGAATGTTGTTTCACATATTTTACATGTGTATTTTCTTTCACGATTATGAGTTTTTAAATGTTCATTTAGCACTGAATCCTGTTTGAAAGACTTATTACAAACACCACAACGGAATGGCTTTTTACGTGCATGCCTCTTGATGTGTGTCCTGAGATCTGTTCCACGTGAAAATGATCTTCCACAAATTTCACATGGAAATGGTCTCTCACCATTGTGAAGTTTTAAATGTGAATTCAAATTTGATTTGTAGGAAAATGCTTTTTGACAAAGATCACAAGTGAAAGGTTTTTCTCCAGTATGGCTCCTCAGATGCTCAAGAAGTTTTGATTTCAGTATGAAAGCCTTGTCACAAGTCTCACATTTATGTGGTTTCTTTCCAGTATGTGTACCCATGTGTGTTTTCACATCAGACTTGCGTGAAAAAGGTTTGCCACAAATTTCACATTGGAATGGTTTTTCACCTCTGTGGAGTTTTAAATGAGCATTCAAATTTGATTTGTATGAAAACTTTTGCTGACAAAGGTCACAAGTAAATGGTTTTTCTCCAGTATGAGATCTTTGATGTTCAATAAGCTTTGAATTCTGTCTGAATGCCTTCTCACATAGATGACATTGGAATGGTCTATAATCACTGTGTCTGTTTATGTGTTTCTTTAGATGTGACTTCTGTTGAAAAGATTTGCCACATAGTTCACATTTAAATGGTTTCTCACCATTCTGAATTCCAGAAGGTGCGATGATATTAGACACTTCCTTATCAGTATGAGCTCTTAGATGTTCAAAAAACGGTAACTCAACACTGAATGTTTTATCACAAATGACACATTTAAATGCTTCTTTGTCCACATTAGCTTCAGAATGTGTGCTACTGACTACTTCATCATGTCCAGTCACATTATCAAATTCACACTGCATTATTTTGCTCACCAGTGAATCTTACTTCAAAATTGAAACAACCTTCTGCAGTGTGACATGTGAAATATTTTACTTTTTGATATGATGTGACCCTGGCTGTTAAAAGTGTTATTAAACTCCAATAAACAACTATTTTACTGTCTTTTATCAGGTTTTAGATATAGTCAAAAAATCTACTGATATAAATGCAGCAAAGCTGTTTTCCCTTAGTGTAGATTCAAGTTCAAATATTTTAATACATCTGGTGACACAAGTTTTCCTCATTTACATGTGATGTCTCATTATATTTTAATACATCTGGTGACCAAGTTTTCCTCCTTTACATGTGATGTTTTGTTATATTTTACTACATCAGGTGACACAAGCTTTCCTCCTTTACATGTGATGTCTTGTTATATTTTAATACATCTGGTGACACAAGTTTTCCTCCTTTACATGTGATGTCTTGTTATATTTAACTACATCAAGTGACACAAGGTTTCCTCCTTTACATGTGATGTCTTGTTATATTTTAGTAAATCAAGTAACACAAGTTTTTCTCCTTTACATGTGATGTCTTGTTATTCTTTAGTAAATCAAGTGACACAAGTTTTCCTCCTTATATGTTATGTCTTGTTATATTTTAGTAAATCAAGTGACACAAGTTTTCCTCCTTTACATGTGATGTCTTGTTATATTTTACTACATCTGGTGACACAAGTTTTCCTTCTTATATGTTAAGTCTCGTTATATTTTAGTACATCTTGTGACATGCGTTTTTGTCTTTCCTTGTGATGTCTTCTTTTATTTTAAGTAATTTTCATCTTCATGGTACTGATAACAATAAGCATCACAATGATTACAAGTAATCTATCCTTCACAGTATTATGTAAATCTGAAAGAAACAAGAAAAATGTTATTAAGGTAACACATGCCCCCCCCCCCCCCCCCCAAAAAAAATTCACCTTGACCTTATGGACCTGGCTGTGGTGTGCGACACATCCACCCATTGTCCTTTATAATTGAGCAAAGTTAGATGATTGTAGCCCTAATAGTTTTGGAGTTATGCTTGAGACACGATTTGTGAACATATGAAGGTCAATTGTGACCTTCACCTTGCAGATGCGGCAGAAACTATTATACGTGACACACCTTCTGACTGTCCTTAACATTTGTAAAAAGTTTAACAATTGTATTGATTCGTTTCTGAATTATGGCTGAGACACGAATATTGACTGATTTTTAGTGTGACCTTGACCTTGAAGATACACATCCTCCCATGCTCCTTTATAAATGTTTGAAGTTTGATGACTGTGGCCCTAACAGATTTCGAGTTATGCTTGAGACACGATTCGTGACCCTGAACATATGAAGGTCAATTGTGACCTTCACCTTGCAGATGCGGCGGAAACTATTATACGCGACACACCTTCTGACTGTCCTTAACATTTGTAAAAAGTTTAACAATTGTAATGATTCATTTCTGATTTATGGCTGAGACACGAATATTGACAGATTTTTAGTGTGACCTGGACCTTGAAGGTACGAACCTGGCTATGGTGTGTGACACATCCTCCGATGGTCATTTATAATTGTGTGAAGTTTGATGACTGTGGCCCTAACAGTTTTCGAGTTATTGGCTCGGACACAGACACACGGACGGGCACACGCACACTTCAATCACTATATGCCACCCGACTTAAGTCGGAGGGCATAAAAAAAATGAAACCAGGATTACAGGCTTTTATTTACAGCAACACTGTTAAACTCTTACCCGCTGGGATTAGGCCAAAAAAATTAAAAATCTGTTTCTCAGGCCCCCCTGCATGGTCCTTTTGGCTGCCGCACACTCTCTTTTTATAACCGGTGTAAACATTAAAAAAATAAAAATTATATGGTTTCTGTCTGATATTTTACTGAAGTTAATAAAATTGATAAATTTGTCCCTTGAGTGCAAGAAGGCTTTGCAATGCGTTAGCATTGCAAAGCCTTCTTGCTCTCAAGGGATGAAATACACCACCACCCATGCTATTCCGTAGATTATGAGGCCTAAAACATAAACCAAGAACTTGAACTTTTGATGGCAAAGAAACAATTACAGAAATAAAAAATAAAATAAAAAACCGCTCGCCCGCATGCAATTTTGCAAATACATGTAATGGCCTGAGAAACAAAAGATCTACTTTGTGTGGCCTTACAGGGTTTTAGTTACAGCAACACTGTTAAACTCTTAACCCACTGGGTATTTTCAAGATATTTTTCATAAAATCTAGTCATGGCTGCTGTGAAATCATCTAAAATTATTGGTGCAAACATCCATTCAATTTACAGCGTGAAGGACGAAATTTGATTAAATGTACCAAAATTATACATATTTCAGTGGCATGAGAAATTCTGTTCTGGGCGGAAAATACACTAGCAGCACGGAAGGAGTTAAAAATAGAGCCAGGAATTTTTTTCAGGTTTGGTTTTGGTTCGTTTTCAGGAAAAAAACCTTGGTTTCGGTTCAGTGTTTCTAGGTGTTACTCTCCCCTTCCAAATAAAAGTGACATCACTATTATTCATTTTTGGAGAAAGAGGACAGCATCATCAGTATTAGACACAATTATGATTATTAAAATGAGTTACTGTCATTAGAATATCAGCAAGTCGGCCAAAAAACAACACCTGAAAACAGGATTTGTTCAAGAAAATATTGTAAAATTTCATCGATGTACACCATCCGGGCTTGTCAGAATTGAAAATTTGCATATCTGTGAAAAGGTCCTGCAAACAATTTTTGTGTTGTCTCCAAGTATATTGTGTACCCCATCCCCTTCACTTCTTTGATCCATGTCAAATTTACAGGAGTGAAACACAGGTATTGTCAAGTGGCATTTGTGGGAATGTTGTGCAACTGTTGCTATCACTCCCGTAATTTTGGTGGGCCCGCCATCACTATTATTTGGAACCATCACTTTTATTTATGGAACTTAAAAAAGTGCAGCATCACTATTATTTGGTCATCACTATTGTTTGGCAGAAGAGAGTAAGAACATACAGTAAATAGTACTTCACTTAACTTGGAAAAAAACACCTGTAGTTGGTATGACACCTCTCACCATAAAAAGCACTGTCTGTAAGTATCTCCATTGGGCAGGGATGTGGAAACAAAGGGGGGGGGGGGGGGGGGGGGGGCTCTCCCCCCCCCCCCCCCCCCAGCTAGGAGTATTTTTTTTCAATAGTTGGAAATTCCGAGGTAAAAAATCAAATAGTTGGAAATTCAATAAATTAACATTGTTCATGAAAAATATTAAAACTAATATTCCAACTAATGATGAGAAATTTTGATTTTTTATTTCCAACTGGAAAGTGGAAACTTGAATTTCAAATTTCCTTCTCTAAAATTGACATGGCCTCAAAATTTCGACATCAATCCGATAAATTTTCTGACCCAGACACATTATAAATGATGCTTTTTCAGTTTCAGGACTAGTGAAAATTTTCAGAAGGGTTCATAACCCTTTACCCAACGTAGACGATTTCAAAATTCATTATTTTAAATATCATTTTTTTTAATTTTTAAAAAAAATTTCAACAAAACCATATCATGTGAGCCCTCTTTGGAACGAAATCGATGAGCTCGTTCCAAAGAGGGGTCACATGATATGGTTTTGTTGAAATTTTTCGAAAAATATTTTTCTGCAGCTGTATTTGCATATTACGCGGACGGATGAGGGTGATTCATTGGGTAAAGGGTTAAAAGATATCACCCAGGCTGCAGTGCAACCACCTATCAAAACCACTCACAGTTGAAATTTACACCGGTGGCACCCCCCCCTCACCCCCCCCCCCCCCCCCCCCAGCTGAAACACTCTAGCCACATCCCTGGCATTGGGTTCAGCTTAACTTCCCTTTGATAATTTGTAGGGGTTCAAGGGGGTTCTGTTGACAAGTCTATTGAGTCATGAATTCGGGTAACAAATGAATCAATTTTCTCTATTCTATGTTGTGCACTCAATGTCATATTTTCTCCATTGTTGACTCGTCCAATAGGGGAGAAAATGTGACAGTAAGGACAAGATATATTTGCCCCTCTGTCAGGCCTTTAAATTCTTCCCAACTAACGACGGTAAATGCTGTACCCAAATAAGATAACTGCGCCCAAATTATGTGGAGTTTGAAGCTTTTTCCAAAGTTTCGGAAATATATAGTTTGGGCCAGGTTTCCCTGATGCTTGCAATATAGCTTAGAACTTACCTTCGAATCAAACAATGCAACGGATAAATAATTTTTTTAAAAAACCCACAGAGATCGCCATAAAAAAAGCAATCGGTGTCGTCGTATACGACACTGTCAACAGCGATTGCTTTTCTGTGGCAAATTCTATATGATCATTTAAAGCTTGAGATCTATTATATTCATTTTGTGGCATTTCTCGGTAAACGCCATGCATAATTTACATTCAAATAGGACTTTGACTCGACACTGGGAAACTAAGAAGCCTTCTCGAGTTAGTTGCGTAAACTTACTTCAAAGGGTTGTGGGAACCAGTGATAATGGTGAAGACCTACATGTATAACAAGGCATTGTAAACTATCGTTTTAAGACGGGGGACCTAAAAAACAACCAAAACAGACGCCAAGAAGAAGAAAATGCTAGTGCTTTTTCTCCAACCATGCAATCCACATCCAAATTTGCCGTTGTGCCCAAATTAGACTGATGTAAAGGTCTGCCCTCTGTCCGATAGACTAAGAGACAAGATTCCATGTGGGCTACTAATCCAGCCTATCTCCCCTCCAGTAAGATAGTTGAACAATTTATGCGCAAACACAGTTACACTATTCAGTTGACTTTTGCTTGGTCTTGTGGTTTGGTTTTCCAAAACTGAACTGGAAATTTCCTAGCTGTAGATATAAGATGGTGACACTATATTGTACCATCTCGGAGGTAACTACTTTACTGGACAAATTCTTATTGGAATCTCTCATTCCTTAAGGAAATCAACATTAATAAATGAATTTAGGGCTGAAATGGTCGGCTCATTTTCACAACTGACTAAGCGAGATTATCCGGTCATCCCTGGCCATTATTTCACGGAATACGGGATCAAAATTATAGGGATTGCAAAACAGTATTCGCAAAAACTATTCCGTAGTGTCTACAAATGAACGTTGTTGAGTACTCGACAACGTTCATTTGTATACATACTACGGAATAGTTTCTGCGATTAATCAGTACTCACGGAAATTGCCGATCTTTAACAAAGTCATGAATGCCAAAGTCGATAATTACTCAATATATATACAACACAGCTTCGAGGTGTTAACTATCCCAAGGGGAGAAGCGGCAGATTTACTATGTTTTAACCCTGGAATGATGATCACTATCAATATTTCGGATAACCGGTTGAGAGTTTTTCTAATTGGTTAGGTAGGGGCGCGGTGGCTCAGTTGGTAGAAGTGCAGGCTGCAAGCCGAGAGGTCCTCGGTTCGAATCCCACCTGCGGCAACCGCGTTGTGTCCTTGGGCAAGACACTTCACCCCGATTGCCTAAATGGGGGCACGATGACACTGTGTACTGAGGCGTACTGCACGTCGATGGTGCGCATGTCTTCAACCAATCTAACCCTGCCTGTGCTGCGGTGCAGAGTTCAGAGTTACGATGTTGGAGAGCTGACAGCTGCTCGTCGTTGCTCGGTGGTTCTCTCCGGGTACTCCGGCTTCCTCCACCCGTAAAACTGTCACGGTCACGATTAGCCATTGTGCATAAGTATGTGACCTTAAACACCAATAAATAAATAAATAAATTGGTTAGGTAAGTAACTGGTTTACAAACCAGTTATCTGGTTTACCATTTCAGTACAGTAGAACCCTGTTAACTGAATCGCCACTTTGTCAGTGAAAATTATTCAATTAACAGGAGCATTCAATTAAGAGGGATTTGTCACTGTGATGTATTCCAGAGATAAACTGAGCATTTATTCTATTATATCTTGTTTGACAGAGCTCATAGAGCTCTGTCAAACAAGATATAATAGATTAAATGCCTGTAATGCATGTACTGAGACCAAGTATGTCTATAAACAAGTAGAATTTGGCCATTTTCATGGTATTTATACAACATTGCACAATTTTTATTCAATTAACAGGAGTTTACTCTACAACACATATGCATTTAACAGAGCAAATTTGCTCTGAAAGTATGGTAAATGGTTTGGTGTTTGGAAATTATATTCAATTAACAGGGTTATTCAGTTAAGAGATATACAATTATGTGGGCTTCACTGTATGTACTAAGCCAATTCAGTCAAAAAAAAACTTTAATTAGAGTAATTAATGAATCAAGTTCATCTAATATGTGTTGTGTTCTCATGGACACATTTATTGGATCCGTCAATAACAGGGTTCGTACACCCTTGAGAAAAAAACGGACTTTCAAGGACTTTTTCCAGGCATCTTCCAGGACCTTCTGATAACAAAATGCTGACTCTACATGTATTTCATACTTGCATACCTGTTTATAACATAATATTTAGCTGCTTGTGTCTCCATTTCATTAACTCTTCACCCAACGCAGACAATATCAAAATTTATTATTTTAAAAATCATTTTTTTAAATTTTTCAAAAAATTTCAACAAAACCATATTATGTGACCCCTCGTTGGAACGTGCTCAATGAGCTGTTCCAACGAGGGGTCACTTGATATGGTTTTGTTGAAATTTTTTGAAAAATAATATTTTTTCAACTGCTGAATTTGCATATTAAGCGGATGAGGCCGATTCGTTCAGTATAGGGTTAAGGAGGCACACTCTGTTTTTTATGAAAAAACACCTACTTTATGCACTGTCAATCTACGCAATTACGCAAGTTATAACAGCAATTTTTTTCATAAACATGCTAAATTACTGACACTACGTATTTTTCAAGCACTTTCCAGGACTTTACTACTGGAGATATGATTTTCAAACACTTTAAAGGCCCTGGAATTTTGATTTTTTTAATTCAAGCACCTTCAAGAACCCGTACGAACCCTGAATAAGGGAGAAAATGCCATAACGAGTACTTTCTTTTTTCTCCCAATTGTTTATTTAATATCGAAGAGCCACGATTTTACAGGTCTCTATGCATTCCCAGGAGATAATAGTGTTGGCCAGGAGATAATAGAGTTCATTCTGCAGGCCTGACATTTTCAGGAGAGAGATTTATTCGCTCGCCTCCTGCTCGTCTTAAAAAATTGAGGAGGGCCAAAAGTTAAAAAATTTATAGTAATTTATATATTTTTTATACTTATCAATGACCCAGACTTAGCTGGTGCTAACTCTTAAAATTCAGGGAAAACACAAATTTTGCCCCCCCCCCCCCCCCCATCCCCAAAATTTGCATCAAAATCCTAAAAATCTATGTCATATATGGTCCTCCATACTTTTGTCCACTGCGCATGCGCAGTGTCAAGGAAGTACCGAAATTGGTGCCAAATCTTCATTCTTACAACCAGTGCCTGGTAAGTGTTATGTAATCAGCGGGGAGGTATGAATTCACAACTCATGGGAGGGCCATCCCCGTCTGGGTCATTGGTAAGTATAAAAAATATATAAATTACTATAAAATTTTTAACATTTTTATACTGTACCAATGACCCAGACTTAGCTGAATAGAAAAAAGCCTGGAGGGCCTAGGACATAAAGGAAAATCCAATAGGCTCAATTACATGTAAACAGAATTATCCCCTCAAGGAGAAAAGGAGAAACAGGACTTACATGTATCTTTCTTGTTTATACAAAATAAGAAAGACACATTACCAAGCCGTAATTGAGCACAATAACATCAATGATCTCTATTAACATCCAGTATAACCCATTATACTTATTCTTTAAAGGAAAGCCAATAAATAAAGATAGTCCAGAGAATGAGACTCTTTATACTCGTTTAAAAGTGTCCGAGGATTGTATATTAACGCTTGTATGACACGTGACATATACAAATGCTTCACACCGAGCTACACTTTAAAAATATTACATAAATGAGATAAACATTAGCTTTACACTTTAAAACCATCCCAGCACCGACTCGGAATTACTGACTCCAGAGGAGGTATTCTCTTGCTTTTCACTATGAAGCAGGTGATATAAGGGAATACCATCCCCCCTTCCCCTTGCTCTGGGTCAATCACCCCAGAACGAAGAGGGCAGCAGGACAGAGTCACTGCTGGAACAGAAAGCCTGCATAACTATAGTTGCAACTGTTTAGTGGACGACATTCTGAGCAACAGATAACGGACCTAAACAATGCAGGTCGCCAGAAATTGACTCAATATTTCTAAGGTAAAAATTTGTGAATGTAGAAGGCCGAGACCAGTATGCAGCCTTCATCAAATCGGTACTAGCAATACTATTAGTATAAGCCCAAGATATTGACAGCGCCCTCACTCCATGCGCCGAAATCTTAAGCACAGACTGCTGAGTAGAAGATAATTTTTCATAAGCAGTACGAATAGTCAATTGAATCCACCTTGAAATAGAATTGACCATGATGTCCCTTCTATTAGGTAGTAGAGACAGAAGGAAACATTTTCGTCCCTTTCTGATAAACTCAGATGTACATTTGTAAATACGCATTACTCTAACTGGACACAGCAAAGGCCTATGGCCGTCTGGGGACGGAAGAGCCTTAATAACAATATGTTCAGGGTACTTATTAGGAGACTGATTCTTCGCCAAAAATCCAACATTAGGAGTCAAAGTAATAGTATTACCATCACTACGATAGTGAGAATCATCAACATATAGTGCATGAAGCTCTCTAACTCTTCTAGCAGAAGAGAAGGCTAAGAGAAAAGCTGTCTTATAAGATAAGTATTTGAAGTCTACCGTGTCAAGGGGTTCAAATGGCGCTTCTTTTAGCTTCAGAAGAATCCAAGCTAAATTCCACTTAGGAATTAACTTTAGGGTTCTAGATCTATTTATCGAAACGTTTTTAACTAACTTTGATAAAGAGACATTAGATCGAATTGGTAAGCTATCATGATGAGCATAAGTATCCGATAGCATAGACCTATAACTCTTAATAGTTATTGGCTGCAGTTTGATCTCGTCAAACAAGTAGACCAAAATATTAGCAATGTCTGGAATGGAATTACCATAAATATCAATAGAATGATCCCTACACCAACGAGAGAAAACCTTCCACTTAGCAGCATAATTTCGAGAAGAGGAGGTCCTCCTACAGTTAGAAATTCCATCCACTGCTCGTCCTGTAAAATGCTTGCCGTGCAAGAAGGACCGCACAACGGAAATACGTGAAGGTTGAGACCTTGCGGGTTGTGATGCAGCGTGCGCGATTTCCCCTGTGACGGAAGGTCCTCCCATGGAGGAAGCTTCCGAGGAATGTTCCACAACAGACAGCTGAGTAGATTTATCCATGGTCTCTGGGGTGACAGAGATGGTACCAACAGAATCTTGCAGTGAGATTGCTTGATCTTTAGCAATATCTGTTGAATCAACGGAGCTGGAGATATGCGTATCCTATCATTCCGTCCCAAGAGATCGAGAGAGCGTCTACTGCGAACGATAGAGGATCTGGGCATGGCGACACATACGTCTGCAACTGATTGTTGAGATGCGTCGCAAACAAGTCTATCATCGGACGATCCCATTGGTAGCAGATCTGATTGAATATTGAATACTTGTTTGTTTAGAGTCCATTCTGACGGCAACATACGACCTTTCCAAGAAAGGGAGTCCGATAGAACGTTCAAACGACCCAGAATATGACAGACCACCAGAAGAACCTGATGCTCTAGGACAAATAGAAGGATTCTCTCCGTTAAGTTGAACAATTCCGAATATATGCTACTACTGTCGAATTGTCGGACAGAATTTGAACATGTGAATTCTGAATAATGTTCATCCAATGACGTAGCGCAAGCCAAATTGACACCATCTCTTTGATGTTTATGTGCTTGTTTAGGAACTGCGGATCCCAAAGACCCTGGCACCTCGAATCTGTTGGGCTCAAAGTTGCGCCCCAACCTGTTTGACTCGCATCCATCATAATCGTAAAAATCGGATCAGGCAGTTGCAGTGGCACTCCCTGAGTTAACCACTGAATATCTGGCCAAGTCTGAATCTCTTGTTTTACTTGGTTCGACAAGACAATGTTCGTTTCGAGCGATTGAATCTTCACACTCCAATTCTGAGTAAAAAATATCTGGAGTGGACGAGTGCGTAGGCACCCCAACGGAATAAGATCCTGGCGACTCCACACAAACCTATCAGTCGCATGAATTTGCTGTTACTAAATCTGAGTGAAGACAAAAGCGAGCGTAACAACTGACTAATTTCGGTCTGGGTAACGGCAGACGAACCAGATTGTTGTGCGTCTTGAAGCTCATTCCCAAGTGAATGAACGACTTGGACGGAACTAGATCCGACTTCTTTTCATTTACTATGAAACCAAGACGTCGGAGCAGTTGAAGCAGACTCTGAACATCGTTCTGAAGCGTTAATCTGTCGCATTACCTCTGAAGAATGTCGTCCAAGTAGGCCGACGTTACTGCAGACGAATGAGCTCGGAAATGAGTTATTATTCGAGTGAAGGCCCAGGACGCTAGATTCAGGCCGAAGCACATTGCTCGGAACTGATAAACGACTTGTAGGACAGCGAAGCGAAGGTTCTTTCTGAACGCCAGATGTACCATGATGTGAAAGTACGCATCCTTGAGATCTATGCTCGCAGCGTAATCGTTCACTCGAATGCTCGCCCTCACCGATCGAATGGTCTCCATATAAAATTTTGGAGCCACGATCAGCTTGTTTATCCAGCTTAGATCTATAACTGGACAGAACGAGCCATCTGGTTTTGGTACAAGGAACAGGTGACTGTAGAAACCGGGAGATTCCTGGTTTTCTACGACCTCTGTTGCGTTCTTCTCCAGAAGAGATTGCACCTCTGATAGAAGCGAATCTCTCTTCTGAAAATTTGACGGAAGCTGAGTCCAACGTGGACTTCGTGTTAACGGAGGTTTTTCCCTGAAGGACAGTTTTAGACCTTCCAAAGTAACCCCATGAACCCACTGATCGTCCGTAATTGACAACCAATTGGTTAAGAATCTTGACAGCCTTCCGCCCACTGGAGTGCAATAGAGGTTCTGACCATCACCTCCTGGACCTGCGAGGCTTGCGGGAGGAGAAACTACGTCCTCCCCGACCCACACCTCGACCAGTCGACCTAGTATTATGCCCCCTACCTGAGACGCTACTCTGATTGTCTCTAGAGTAAGAGGTAGAGGTTTTCTTAGAACCTCTATAGGAACTTCCCTTGGACGTACTCGCCCCAGAAGTCCCTGACTTACTCCTCTCTGCTGAGTCCGGTTTTTTCGAAACGGACTTAAAGAGCAAAGAGTCTGGAGCTTTCTTAGTAATCTGGTCATAGATTAGCGAAAGCTTACCATCAAAGAGAAGCTCTCCTGAAACCGGTGCGACTCGAAGAGAGTTTTTCACCTTAGAATCCACTCTTGTGGATGAAGCCAGGGCAGCATCACGTCTGACTAACTCCAAATTTGCCACTGAAAGAAAGAGTTATATGTGGAATATGCTACAGCCCTCGAAAGAACTCTCAAGGAAGTTTGAACATCCTGGAATTCTTTTCCATCGAGACGTTGTGATAATGCTCTGGTAAGGTGATCTGCGTAAGATAAGGCGTCTAAACTGGCTCTGTTAGACGAGATTGTCGCCTCCAACATACTGGAGAAAATCGACATAGATGCCGGCAATGACAACTCCAAGTCTTCTGCCTGGTCGTCTAAACGCAGAGGAACTCTCGGAACGCCCTGTCCTGCCATTTCAAATCTATTTCTACTGTTGATGAATGGCAGATGTAGAGCATGAGATGATAAGAAACTGGATCTGCCAGTCTTAGAGGCTAGCCTGAATATAGCATCATTCAGCAATTCAAATGTCCGTGAGACATTTCTGGACTGGGCCTGTAACTCAGGCGCGATGTCCTTATCCCGGCCGAAAAAATCTCTGTCCAGTGACGCTATCAGTCTCTTATCTGATATCGCAGAGGAACAACATCTGGAAGGTGTTGCCGGATGAAATCTACAGCCACCTTATGTTCTGAAAGGGAAAATTCCAGCTCCACTGATTCCCTTTCACCATCCGACTGGACCAAATGTGAATGTCGGTCGTCCCTTTCTGACACTGCAGGGGAGCGTACCGACCCAGCTTCCTCAGACATTTCCTGATCTGAAAGAGTTTCTGAAGGTTGCTGGGATGCTGTGATGAGTTGTGCTATCTGCGATAGCAAGTCCGTCACAGAGGCCTGTGGAGCCGCGGTCTTACGTTGTTTAGCCGCTGGAAGCTCCTGGGACAGTAACTCTTGCATAATTCTTTTATGCAAACGTCACGACTGGTAAGACCTCGTGTCCTTGGCTACCGGATGGATTGACCTGGTCGATTTGAAATCCCTGGTCAGCGAAGCAGGCTGGATATCTGTGGTCACGCAGCCAAGGTGCGGTCGTGTGTGCTGACGTGTGGATGAGGAAGCCAGTGGACTAGCCACGCCCAGCTGTCTATGCGACGGAGCGTCCCGAGCAGAAGGAATGGATGTATGCTCCGACTGACGAACGTTACATACAACAACATCTGGGCCCAGATGTTGTTGAACTTGTTGTAAGAGAGAGTGACCTCTCTCGCTCGCGGTCCGGGTAGACCTGAACGAGCTAGCTAACGGACTGTCTGGCTTCTTCCGTTCCATCCTCCGATCCGTCGCCGTCGGGTGTGCGTGATCCGAGTTTATAGTGCTTGCACAGGCCTGGCATTCTGAAAAATGCAGGAGGGCAAAAAATCGCTCTCCTCAATTAGCTTAGGAGAGCAATTAGCTTTACACAGCATTTTAAGTATCCAGTAGAACGCACTCATTGAAACTAAAACCAACAGACTACATCAGTGATTTTATTAACTTTACTAAAGTAAAGCGAAATCTCTTAGACATCTAGATGTCTCACTCAACAACCGAACACACACTTGACAAGACCTGTGTGTGTACCCAGACCTGTTGTCCAAGAAAGTCATACGCCTACCACTACCACCTTCAACCCCCAAGGGGGGTTGAAGGTGGTAGTGGTAGGCGTATGACTTTCTTGGACAACAGGTCTGCTTGAATCTACAGTCACATCCTGGTGCAAGTGCTTCAAGTGACAGGATAGTAGTAATGGTAGTATATTATAGTGTCAATATTCCTTGAATAATTACCTCTCAAACTGTGATGTCAGTTGTTGAACTTGAAACTGACAGAAAAAAAAATATTGCTGTGACCCGTTTTGCTTCAAATGATTGCAACTGTGTTTGGGTATGGTTGCAGCCATTACCTTTTACCACTAAACCACTTTCAAAATGAAATTACGTGATGTTATGTGACTTTTAAGTTAAATTACATTTTTGCTTTACAACAAAAATTTAATGTGAGCATAATACATTTAATCTCAATCATCCCAGACCAAAATATTTAGGAGGGCAATTTTTCGCTCTCCTTAATTCTTTCAGGAGGGCAGTAAGGAGAGCTAAAAAATCGCTCTCCTGAAATTGCCAAGCCTGCTTGCAACACCCCTTCTCCTCTCCTGGACCACAACGGACGAACCCGGCGTCACATCACCCACTTTAAGAGTCATAGCTTCACCGGGTGAGCTAGTTGGCGACAAGGCCGTCAATCCTACTAAGGATCTAGGCACTTGTCGTATTTCATTGAGAACTTTTGCCACTAGCTCTTCATTTGATTGCAACAACGTTAGCACACTTCCTGAAGACATCACAGAAACGTCACCCTGTTCTTGCTCCTCTGAAAAAGAGACTGAAAAACTAGAGTGAACCTGTGATGAGAGGACCGGCATGGACCTCTCACCACTAACAATATACCGTGACACACGTCTCCAACGTTTGTCATCCCAATTGGCACACACTGAGCAAGAATTAGTGCGAGTACATTGACGACAGCAAATACAATGAACATGAGAATCAGAGGAAGACTTCCTCGATTTACAATTTGAACAATATTCTTTCATATTTGAAAAAATATTAAACAGCCGTAGTACTCTCACCAACACGTAAAAATACAAAAAGAAAAAATTTTTGAAAAAATTTTGAGATAAGCCCAAGTTCCCAAAGGGAACAATGAGCCCAAATGGATCCCAAAAAAGCCTAAGTGTGGACAAAAATTTTAAAACATATCTAAAAATTAATGTTACACTTACGGACAATATTAATGTATCTGGCTATGAACAAAACCTTAGAGACAACAAGGAATCACTGTCAGAAGTAACCGTTGTCAATGTAAACAAAAGTGAATAAAAACCGGAAACAAGACTCCAGGCACTGAAAATATGGCCCGAAATCAATAACCAATTTTAAAACACTATCCGATGTAAAACAGAAACCTCCACAGAAGAAACTGCAGTACATCGGATGGTAGATGCATGACCAAAATGCCTAAACACCCCTAGGGTGAGGACGTAACCATGGGGAAAACAGAATAAACATTCTGTAACTATGCTAAAAACTCACAAGAAATTTTAGTGAAAAAAATTTCAAAAATTATGCCAAAAGCATGGGAGATTAGCTAGGGGGTATCAAGGAAAGGGAGAGAGGAAACACTGAACGAACAGTGGAGATTTCATAGCAAGAATGAAAACATCAGGCCCATGCTCCGAAAATTGGGGAACATGAAATAATTTTACATAAAAATTATAAGTTACAGCCCTGAACACATCCTTCCACTGTTTCTTCCTCTCATCCTCTTATTTCATCCTTGGATCCACCATTTCCTTCATGATTTTGTGTCTGGCATCATTTTAACTGAGATTATAAGCACAGATGTCATTATCAATGAGATGTTACTGATGAAGGGCCAAACAAAGAATGAAGATTTGGCGCCAATTTTGGTACTTCCTTGACACTGCGCATGTGCAGTGGACAAAAGGATGGAGGACCATATATGACATAGATTTTTGGGATTTTGATGCAAATTTTGGGAATGGGGGGGGGGGGGGCAAAATTTGTGTTTGGCCCTGAATTTTAAGAGTTAGCACCAGCTTAGTCTAGGTCATTGGTACAGTATAAAAATATAGCTCTCCTAGCCTTAGAAAATAATGATAACCACAACAGCCTATTCCTAAACACATAGGTTTTCAGATCTCTGCTACATGCATGTTAGTGGTCCCTGTTAGATGGCCAGACTGGCCCTCCCACATCCCCGGGCCTTGCCAAGGCCCTGAGGTGTGGAGAGGCAGTGTAGCCATCTCACAGAGACTACCTTGTTAGCAGCACCAAATAAAATGAACAAAGCCCACTAGGCAGAATTTATTAATAGTACAATTTAGCTTATGTAAGCTCGATGAGAGCTAATCGCTCCCCTCGTTCATGTGAGAAGAGTGATTTTTAGCCCTCCTGCATTTTTAAGGATGCCAGGCCTGAATCTGTTATAAAGATTGTGCACATCATTTTACTTTCCTGTATCTCTATTTCATTTGGAAAAATATATAGGGGTCAAGGTTGGGGGAGTATGTGTCATTGGGGGAAAAGAAAACTCGGGAGGAAAAATAAACAGAAGAATCCTTCAATTATTTTTGTGTTCTATAATGTTAAGCAGTGTTGGAGATGCGGGAGAATTAATTTGTGGAGTTTGAGATTTTGACGATTTGTGGCAATAGCTAGAGAACAAATTAGACACCACCAGCATCACTCTGTGCACCAGCATACCTGCCTCATGTCTGGGGTAATGTCCCTAAACTGAGCCAGCAAGTCCAGTCTGTCAGGATACGGAGCACAACCAGATGCCTCAAGCATCTTGAGAGTTGCACAAGTGTGCTTGGAATTCATGAAGCCTTGCGAGGGCGGCAGCGCCTGTTGAGCATATATTCACGGGGCTATGGCAGATTTGCTCTCATCGCAGATTATTTTTGCACTGTGTCTTCAATCACACTCCCGAGTCCCGACTGAAGAGCAGGGCAAGAAATATTCTATGTCTGTTATGTTGTTTACACTCAACATGCACAAAGTTCTCAACTAGATCCTCAATGCTCCATCGGCTTATGAATTCGCTTTCAAAGTTTTTTTTTAGGTAGATGAGGTTCTCGACATGATAGAATTTTGTAAGACTTACTATGAACACGCTTAATTTGGGAAGCTCTTATTTATATTTACATTGGTACAGTTAAAACTAGAAGTCCTGTCATGAACTGTGCGCTTATCTAGGCTTAATTGCGCGTATGGATTGCGTGCAATTGCCATATCGAAAGGCATCCAAAGCACGGCAGGTTCTCCTGGTTACTCATAGCAAACACGGGCAATGTTTCTGCCAATGGACCTCCGGGTTACCCGGAGGTCCATTGGCTGAAACATTGCTTGTGCACAGGCCATATTTACAGAATTTGATAGCCTTACTATGGTCATACCGTGCAGATTAACGCGCATATCGACGTGCTATTTGTGCGCATTTCAGGACAGGACTTTTAGTTTTAACTGTATATATGGAATTTTGCTACCATCAATATGCTATTTATAACATCCTTAGTATCTTCAGTTCCAATAATGATCTCCCATTTTCCCAACTTGATATTTAAACCCTGTGTTTTAAATGAAAGTGTCAATGACACTGTAGCTTAACTTGTGTGTTGTGTTTGATGAAAAGGATAATGTTCAATGTTTTTGAAAGGATTATGAAATAAGACAAGAATTGTGATAATTGGGAATATGTTCATTTCTGTTCCCTGTATGCTATGTTTTTGATAAAAAATAATATGAGGTGTACACTGTACTAAAGAGCTGAGGGGTGGGTTAATATGACCTCACAGTTCATGTATGTGGCCCTCACAGTTAACGTATATCAATGAAAGTTACCAAGTTACAGTGAAATTATTCCAAAACGAGTCATCCTATCAAGTTACATTGAAATCCCTTCATAAATATGGCCTGTAGACTGTGCTCAAGGTTTTCGGGCTTCGGGCCCCTGTAGCCGTCAGTTTCCCAATTGCGTCCAAAGGGGACGTTCTCATCTAGACATTATATGAGGTCAACCTACCAAGTTACAATGAAATTCCATGATAAATATGACCTGCAGACTGTGCTCAAGGTTTTCGGGCTTTGGGCCCCTGAAGCCGTCACAGTTGACCAATCACGACCAAAAGGGGATGTCATCATCTAGGCATTATATGGAGTCAAACTAACAGGTTACAATGAAATCCTTCCATAAATATGACCTATAGACTATGATAAAGGTTTTGGGCTCGGGCAGCCATCAAGGCTGAATGATCGCGACCAAAAGGGGACGTGCTCATCTAGACATCATTTGGAGTCATCCTACCAAGGTACAATGAAATCCCTTCATAAATATCACCTGTAGACTGTGCTAAAGGTTTTCAGGCTTCGGGCCCCTGTAGCCGTCACAGTTGCCTAATGGTGTCCAAAAGGGGCTGTTCTCATCTAGACATTATATGAAGTCAACCTACCAAGTTACAATGAAATCCCTTCATAAATATGAACTGAAGACTGTGCTAAAGGTATTCGGGCTTTGGGCTCGGGCAGTCATCATGGTTGAATGATCGCAACCAAAAGGGGACATTCTCATCTGGGCATCATCTGGAGTGATCCTACAAAGTTACAATGAAATCCCTTCATAAATATGACCTATAGACTGTGCTCAAGATTTTCGGGCTTCGGGCACCTGTAGCCATCACAGTTGACTAATCACGACCAAAAGGGGATGTCATCATCTAGGCATTATATGGAGTCAACCTAACAAGTTACAATGAAATCCTTCCATAAATATGACCTATAGACTATGCTAAAGGTTTTTGGGCTCGGGCAGCCATCAAGGCTGAATGATCGCGACCAAAAGGGGATGTTCTCATCTAGACATTATTTGGAGTCAACCTACCAAGCTACAATGAAATCCCTTCATAATTATGACCTGTAGACTGTTCTAAAGGTTTTCAGGCTTCGGGCCCCTGTAGCCGTCACAGTTGCCCAATCGTATCCAAAAGAGGACGTTCTCATCTAGACATTATATGAAGTCAACCTACCAAGTTACAATGAAATCCCTTCATAAATATGACCTATAGACTGTGCTAAAGGTTTTCGGGCTCGAACAGCCATCATGGTTGAATGATTGCAACCAAAGGGGACAATCTCATCTGGGCATCATCTGGAGTGATCCTACAGAGTTACACTGAAATCCCTTTAGAAATATGACCTGTAGACTGTGCTCAAGGTTTTCGGGCTTCGGGCACCTGTAGCCATCACAGTTGACCAATCACGACCAAAAGGGGATGCCATCATCTAGGCATTCTATGGAGTCAACCTAACAGGTTACAATGAAATCCTTCCATAAATATGACCTTTTGCCTATGCTAAAGGTTTTTCAGCTCGGGCACCCGTCAAGGCAGACTGATCGTGATCAAAATGGGACGTTCTCATCTAGACATTATTTGGAGTCATCCTACCAAGTTACAATGAAATCCCTTCATAAATATGACCTGTAGACTGTGCTAAAGGTTTTCGGGCTTTGGGCCCCTGTAGCCGTCACAGTTGCCCAATCAGGACCAAAAGGGGACTTTCTCATCTAGACATTGTATGAAGTCAACCCACCAAGTTACAATGAAATTCCTCAATAAATATGACCTGTAGACTGTGCTAAAAGTTTTCGGGCTCGGGCAGTCGTCACGGTTGGCAGATCACGCCCAAATGGGGAAATTCTCATCTAAACATCATAAGGAGTCATCCTACCAAGTCACAATGAAATCCCTCCATATTAAACATGACCTGCAGACTGTGCTAAAGGTTTTTGGGTTTCGGGCTTGGGCAGCTATCACGGTTGATAGATCATGCCCAAAAGGGGACGTTCTCATCTAGGCATTATACAGAGGCATCCTACCAAGTTACAATGAAATCCCATCATAAATACGACCTGTAGACTGTGCTAATGGTTTTCGGGTTTTGGGCTCAGACAGCCATACCGGTTGACCGATCGCGACCAAAAGGGGACGTTCTCATCTAGACATGACCCCAAACCTGCATATGAAATTTTGTGATGATCACATTAGAACTGCGGGATGTAGCCCGTGCTAAAGGAAAATGTGAACAGACTCACAGATTCACAGACTTCGGCACGTGTGATGGCAATAGCTTATCTTGACTATGTCCAGTTAAGCTAAAAATCTCCAAGTCTTTCCAAAACATTTCTGTTGCCTCTCAAGTTATAAAGAAATGGTCTATGGTTTCCTCTTCCCTTTCACAAAAACTGCATGCCAGGGATTGGTTTGTGACGATTTTGGAGACAAATGTTTTTAATCCAAGAATTTGGTTAATTAATTTATATTGAAAATATTTTAATTTGGGGTCTAACAGGCCACAGTTGAACAGGTTTCTGTATATTGCGTTCCAGTTAATTTCGTTCCAAATTCCCATTCCCATTTTAGCTGTGATTTACACTTCCAAACTTTTTCTGTTGATTGGGTTTTCATCAGTTTGTGACCTTGATCTGACAGTATATTTTGGAAAGTTGTGGGGATTATTTTTTAGTTTTTTATTTGATTTTTAATGTTGGTTATTTTACTTGAAAAAATTATAAATTCATAGTAATTTCTATATTTTCCATACTTACCAATGGCCCGGACTTAGCTGGTGCTAACTCTAAAATATTGAGGGTTAAACACAAATTTTGCCCCCCCCCCCCCAATCCCCAAAATTTGCAAGGAAAGTTAAAAAATTTATAGTAGTTTATATATTTTTTATACTTACCAATGACCCAGACATAGCTGGTGCTAACTTTTAAAAATCTAGGGCCAAACACAAATTTTGCCCCCCAATCCCCAAAATTTGCATCTAAAACCAAAGAAATCATGTCCTGAATGGCCCTCCATACTTCGCCTCTACTGCGCATGCGCAGTGTCAAGGAGGTCCCGAAATTGGCGCCATTTATCATTCTTACAATCAGTGCCTGGTCAGCGCTATGTACTCAGCGGGGAGGTATGAGTTCCCAACTCCTGGGAGGGCCATCCCCGTCTGGGTTGATGGTAAGTATAAAAAATATATAAATTACTATAAATTTTTTAACATTTTTATACCGTACCAATGACCCAGACATAGCTGAATAATAAAAAGGCTGGAGGGCCTAGGACATAGAGGAAAATCCAATAAGCTCAACTATATAAAATAGAGTCATCCCCTCGAGGAGAAAAGGAGTATTAGGCTTTACATGTATCTTTCTTATTTTATGATAAATTAGAAAGACACAACACCCTCCATAATTGAGCATAATAACATTCATGTTCTCTATTAACATCCAGTATAACCCTTTATACTAATTATTTTTAAAGTAAGCCAACAAATAAAGTTAGTCCAGAGAATTGAGACTCTTTATACTCTTTTAAAAGTGTCCGAGGATTGTATATTAACGCTCGTTTGACACGTGACATATACAAATGCTTCACACCGAGCTACACTTTAAAAATATGACATGAATGAATTTTAAACATTAGCTTTACACTTTAAAACCATCCCGGTAACGACTCAGAATTACTGACTCCGGAGGAGGTATCCCCTTGCTTTTCACTATAAAGCAGGTGACCAAAGGGAACACCCTCCCACCCACCCTCCCCTGGGTCAAATAGCCCAGAGCGAAGAGGGCAGCAGGACGGAGTCACTGCCGGAACAGAAAGCCTGTATAACTATAGTTGCAACTGTTTAGTGGACGACATTCTGAGCAACAGATAACAGACCTAAACAATGCAGGTCTCCAGAAATGGACTCAATATTTCTGAGATAAAAATTTGTGAATGTGGATGGCTGAGACCAATATGCAGCCTTCATTAAATCTGTTATAGCAACACTATTTGCGTAAGCCCAAGATGTAGAAAGAGCTCTTACTTCATGAGCCGAAATCTTAAGCACAGACTGCTGAGTTGAAGATAGATTATCATAAGCAGTACGGATAGTTAATTGAATCCATCTGGCAATAGAATGGACTGTAATGACCTTTCTATTAGGCATCAGAGACAGAAAGAAGCGTTTTCGTCCCTTTCTGATAAACTGAGATCTTTGTTTATAAATACGTAAAGCTCTAACCGAACAGAGTAAAGGCCTATGCCCGTCTGAAGACGGTAGGGCCTTAATAGGTTCCAGATATTTATTAGGAGCCTGATTCTTAGCCAAAAATCCAACATTAGTAGTAAAGGTAATAGTGTTCCCGACACTACGATAGTGAGAATCGTCCACCGTTAGTGCATGAAGCTCACTGACTCTTCTAGCAGAAGAGAAAGCTAAGAGAAATGCTGTCTTATAAGACAAGAATTTGAAATCTACTGTCTCAAGAGGCTCAAATGGCTTTTCTTTTAGTTTAAGAAGAACCCAAGCTAAATTCCATTTAGGAATTAATCTAAGGGTTCTAGGTCTATTTATCGAGAAGTTTCTAACTAATTTAGATAAAGAGACATCAGATCCAATTTGTAAACTATCATGGTGTGCATAGGTATCAGATAACACAGACCTATAACCTTTAATAGTAACAGGCTGCAGTTTGATCTCGTCAAACAAGTATACTAGAAAGTTTGCAATGTCTGGTATGGAGGGATCAAAAATATCAACAGAATGATCCCTACACCAACGACGAAAGACCTTCCACTTAGCCGCATAGTTTAGTGAAGAGGAGGTCCTCCTACAGTTAGAAATCGCATCCACTGCTCATCCTGTAAAATGCTTGCCGTGCAAGAAGGACCGCACAATGGAAATACGTGAAGGTTGAGACCTTGCGGGTTGTGATGAAGTTGACGCGATTTCCCCTGCGAAAGAAGATCCTCTCGTGGAGGAAGTTTTCGCGGTAAGTCCCACAGCAGACACCTGAGTAGATTTATCCACGGTCTCTGTGGAGACAGAGATGCTACCAACAGAATTTTGCATTGTGATTGTTTTATCTTTAGCAATATTTGCTGAATCAACGGCGCTGGAGGATACGCATATCCTATCATTCCGTCCCACGAGATCGATAGAGCATCTACTGCATATGCTCAGGGATCCGGACATGGCGACACATACGTCTGCAACTGATTGTTGAGTTGTGTTGCAAATAAGTCTATCATTGGCCGCTCCCATTGGTAGCAAATCTGACTGAATACCTGTTTGTTGAGAGTCCATTCTGATGGCAACAAGCGACCCTTCCGTGAAAGGGAGTCTGCTAATACATTCAGACGACCCGGAATATGACGGATCGAAAGCAGAACTTGGTGTTCTACAACAAACAGAAGGATTCTTTCCGTTAAATTGAATAACGGAACGGAATGAGTGCCTCCCTGGTTCCGGATATACGCTACTACTGTCGTATTGTCGGACAGGATTTGGACATGTGCTTTCTGAATAATGTTCATCCAATGACGTAGTGCAAGCCAAATTGACATCATTTCCTTGATGTTTATGTGCTTGCCTAGAAACTGCGGATCCCAAAGACCCTGGCACTTCGAATCCGTTGGGATCAATGTTGCACCCCAACCTGTTTGACTGGCATCCGTCATAATCGTAAAACTCGGATCCGGCAACTGCAGTGGGACTCCCTGAGTCAACCACTGAATGTTTGCCCAAGTCTGAATCTCTTGTTTCACTTGATTTGACAAGAGAACGTCTATATCGAGCAAATGAATCTTTACACTCCAATTCTGAGTCAAGAAAATTTGGAGAGGACGAGTGCGTAACCGCCCCATCGGAATGAGATCCGCAGCGGCTCCGCACAGACCTATCAGTCTCATGAACTCTCTCGCTGTGACTTTGTCTGAGTGAAGACAACAGCGAGCGTAACAACTGATTAATTTCGCTCTGGTTAACGGCAGACGAACGAGATTGTTGTGTGTCTCGAAGCTCATTCCCAGATGAGTGAATGACTTGGACGGCACCAGATCCGACTTCTCTTTGTTTATTATAAAACCGAGACGTCGGAGTAATAGAAGCAGATTCTGTACATCGTTCTGAAGCGTTAACTCGTTGCCGTACCTCTGAAGAATGTCGTCCAGGTAGGCCGACGTTACCGCAGACGAATGAGCTCGGAAATGTATCATTACCGAGTTCATTATTCGAGTGAAAGCCCAGGGCGCTAGGTTCAAGCCGAAGCACATCGCTAGGAACTGATATACAACTCCTAGGACTGCGAAGCGTAGATACTTTCTGAATGTCGGATGTACCATGACGTGAAAGTACGCATCTTTGAGATCTATGCTTGTAGCATAGTCGTTCACTCGAATACTCGCTCTGACTGATCGAATTGTTTCCATATAGAACTTCGGAGCGACGATCAGCTTGTTTATCCAGCTCAGATCTATGACTGGACGGAACGAGCCGTCTGGTTTCGGAACCAGAAACAGATGGCTGTAGAAACCCGGTGATTCCTGGTCTTCTGCGACCTCTACCGCGTTCTTCGTCAGCAGAGACTGTACTTCTGATAAAAGAGCCTCTCTTTTCTGCGGATTTGACGGAAGCTGAGTCCATTTTGGACTTCGAGTTAATGGAGGCTTTCGTTTGAAGGATATTCTTAGTCCTTCCGAAATTACCCCTCGAACCCAGGGGTCGTCCGTAATCGACGCCCCCTCGTTTATAAAACTCGATAATCTTCCGCCTACCGGAACACGATAGAGGTTCAAACCATCACCTCCTGGACTTGCGGAAGGAGAAACTACGTCCTCCACGACCCGTACCTCGTCCCGTCGACCTAGGGACGTCTGACCGGTTGTCTCGGCCAGAATAACGTCCCGTACGTGAGTCGCTGCCTTGACGGCCTCTAGAATAAGACCTAGAGGACGTATAAGAACCTCTATAGGAACTTCTCTTGGGCGTACTTGTCCCAGAAGTGCCTGTCTTACTCTTTTCTGCTGTATCCGACTTTTTGGAAGCGGATTTGAATAGCAGAGAATCCAAAGCTTTCTAAGTTATCTTATCATAGATTGCTGAAAGCTTGCCGTCGAAGAGAAGCTCTCCGAAGCGACTCTTGAGAGAGTTCTTCACCTTACTATCCACGCACGTGGATGTAGCTAGTTCTGCGTCACGTCTAACCAACTCCAGGTTTGCCACTGGAAGGTTATACGTGGAATAAGCTACTGCCCTTGAAAGAAGTCTTAATGAGGAATGTATATCCTGGAATTCTTTCCCTTGAAGACGTAATGATAACGCCTTAGTAAGGTGGTCTGCGTATGATAAAGCGTCTAAGCTAACTCTGTTAGACATAATTGTCGTTTCCAACGTTGTGGTTGGAATTGACATAGACGACGGTATAGACAATTCCAAGTCTTCAGCCTCGTCGTCTAGACACAGAGGAACTCTCGGTATGCCCTGTCCTGCCGTTTCGAGTTTATTCCTTGAATTGATGAAAGGCAGATTTAGAGCATTTGCGGACAAGAAACCAGCCTTGCCTGTTTTGGTAGCAAGCTTATAAATAGCGTCGTTCAATAATTCGAATGTTCTTGTGACATTATTGGACGATGTCCCTGAACCGATCAAAAAATTCTGTGTCCAATGACGCTATCAGTCTCTTATCCGGCATCGCAGCATTCTGGTCCGACGGAACAACTTGTGGAAGATAATGCCGGATGAAATCTACGGCAGCTTTATGTTGTTCCGAAAGGGATAGCTCCAAATTCTCCGAATCCCTTTTGCCATCCTGTCGGACCCTATGAAGTTCTCGGTCGTCCGTACCTGATGCTTCAGCGGGGCATACCGACCCAGCGTCGTCGGATAATTCCTGATCCGACAGAGATTCTGTTGTTTGCTGGGATGCTGCGATAAGTTGTGCTATTTGGGATAGCACGTCCGTCACCGAGGCCTGTGGAGTAGCGGTCTTACGTTGCTTTGCCGCTGGAAGCTCCGTGTACGTTGACTCCTGCATACTTCTCTTATGCAAACGTCTGGAGTCTACAGGCCTCGTGTCCCTGGCTACCGGATGGCGTGACCTGGTCGCCGTGGAATCCCTGATTGGCTGGATATCCGTGGTCACGTAGCCAAGGTGCGGTCGTGTGCGCTGCCGTGAGGATGAGGAAACCTTATCGACAGTCTCTCCGGACTGTCTATATAACGGAGCGTCCCGAGCGGCGGACGTATGCTCCGAATGCGAAACGTTTTGTACCACAACACCTGGTCCCAGATGTTGTTGTACGAGAGAGGGACCTCTCTCGCTCGCAGCCCGGATGGACCTGGACGAGCTAGGAACCGGACTAATAGGCTTCCTCCGTTCTCTCCTCTGATCCATCGTCACTGGGTGTGCACTTTGTCTATTTATAGTGCTCGCATCACCCAAATCTCCTTCCTGGACCGCAATGGACGAACCCGGCTGCCGAACCATTCGATGAATGGACGCTACACCGGGCGAGCTAGCGGACGTCAACGCCATCAATCCTACTAGGGACCTCTTAGGCAATTGACATAATTTCCATGAGCACTTTTGCCGCTAGCTCTTCATTTAACTGTGATGACGGAGGCACACTTTTGGAAGACATCACGGAAACATCACCCTGTTCTTGTTCCTCTGAAATAGAGATTGATAAACTAGAGTGACCCTGCGGAGAAAGGACCAGCATGGCCTTTTCCCCGCTAACAACATACCGTGACACACGCTTCCAATGTTTGTCATCCCAATTGACACATACTGAACAGGAGTTAGTGCGAGTACACTGACTACAATTAATACAATGATTATGAAAGTCAGAGGAAGATTTCCTCTTATTACAATTTGAACAATATCCTTTCAATGTGAAAAGAATACAAGAAGTCCTAGTACTCGCACCAACCCCTGAAAAACAAAGATACACAATAACATGATCCATTAACATAGAAAAAATAATTGAAATCAAAAAAAATTTTTTGGAAAAAATATTTTTTCAGAAAAGCCCAAGTTTCTGAAAAGTAACGTTGAGCCCCAATGGATCCCAAGAAGCCTGAGTGTGGACAAAAATTTTAAAAATATTTTAAAAAATTAATGCAACACTTACATATAATAATAATGTATCTTGTTATGATTAAGCTAATACAAAGACAAGAAATCCCCCTCCACAGAGACTGTTGTCAATGTAAACAAGAAGTGTATAAACACCAGAAACATGACTCCAGGCACTGATAACCATGGCCCGAAATCAGTTACCAATAACACACTATCTGATGCAAAACAGAGACTTCCAGGGAAGAAACTGCAGAACATCAGATGGTAGATGCAGAACACTACGCCTAAACACCCATGGGTGAGGACGTAAACATGGGGAAAAGAACAGAATTCATTCTGTTACCCAGCTAAAACTCCCGAGAAATTTTAGTAATAATATTACAGAAAATATGCCAAAAGCATGGGAGAATAGCAAGGGGGGACTTAAAGGAAATGGAGAGAGGAAACACTGAACAAGCAGTGTAACTTTATAGCAAGAATGACAACAACAGGCCCATGCCTCGAAATTAGGCAACTTATCATAATTTCATAAAAAAAACTTTTAAGCTACAGCCCTGATTATTTCCTGCCACTCATTTTTCCTCTCCTCCTTCTATTTCCTCTTTAGATCCACCATTTCTCTAATATTTATGTGTCTGGCATCATTTAAACTGAGATTTACAAGCACAAAGATCAGTCAGATATGAACTGATGAAGGGCCAAACAAATAAATGATTATTGGTGCCAATTTCGAGACCTCCTTGACACTGCATATGCGCAGTGGAGGGAAAGTATGGAGGACCATTTAGGACATAATTTCTTTGGTTTTAGATGCAAATTTGGGGGATTGGGGGGCAAAATTTGTCTGGGTCATTGGTACAGTATAAAAATACCGAAAATTAGAAGTCCTATCTGGTCCTCCATACATTTACTCTCTGCGCATGCAGATGCCAGGAAGTGACCGGAATTTGCACCAAGATCATTCTTTGTAAAAGAGAGTATTACATAATAATTCAGCGGGGAGGTATGAGTGCACACACACACACATGGGAAGGCCATCCCCATCTGGGCTATTGAAAAGTATGGAAAATATAGAAATTACTATGAATGTATAATATTTTTCCAACTGTAAACCAATGGCCCAGACTTAGCTGAATAGTAAAAAGGTGGAGGTCCTAGAACTTCTGTAATAGTTCCAATCCCGCAATCCAAGATGAAAGGAAATTAGAATAATTAGGAATTACATGTATGTCTCTCTATACAATAATAGAGGAGACATATTCTGAATAAGGAGCCCAGTTTAAGTTATTCCTTATTGTAAGCATGAAGACAATGCTACTTAGGATGTAACAAGTTTTTAATTTTTAAGCCCCAAAAATTAGGATGGCATGTCTGAGAATGAGTGAAAATCTCCCACAAACATACGCCTTACAATAACACTTCAGCTGTATGCAGGATATAATTATGGATAAAACAGCTTTCTTCATAGTTTCATACTCTCAAATCCAGAGAAGAGGTAAAAATCACCCCACCTCCTTTCTTTTGAAGGAACCTTCAAGAGAAAGAGGGGAGAGCTCTGGAATCAATAAGAGCGGTACCAAAAAACAATATAAATAATCGTCGAACAGGCATTCAGGTATTAATTCATCATTAATAAATGGTGCTTAACACCACCTCAGAAGTTAAGGCTATAGCGACGATCCTGGTAATTAATATTGCCTGCTATATAAACGTACACCCCAGACGGCGTACACAGATACGTGATAAAAAATATAACATACACATGTCCAATCGAGCCACACTGAACAATCCCTGAAGAGAAAACAGACAATTGAGACAAACTAAATGTGTAGGTAACTAAATATTCTTACAAATCTAGTTGGTGTTTACCTTGCAAATGAAACTCAATTATTCTTTTTCCCAGAAACCTTGGATTTTAAACCAAATTTATATGAGCTTTTCCTAATTTTATCTCTGATATGCAGTGATATGCACCTCGAACAGTCTAGTTTCTGTAAATCGTGGCATATGCAGACATATGTGTCTTATTATGTGAGCACTGTGCCTGTTATGCCCATAATTAATTTACTACTTGCTTATACTGTTACTGCGTATATGTTGCAAATATTGGTTGAGTAATTGGGAACTTATTTTTATTCTGGCTCAAGAAGGGCAAACCTTGTGTTTTTTGTTTTTGTTATTGCATCTGCATACTAGGATAAGTGATCAAAAAGACTTTTTTGTTTTTCTTGAAATAAAAATTCATATTTTCAATTTTTTCATTTTGAAATATCAGTCCCACCTAGCCATTATGACTCATTAGACAATATTATATATACTATGCTTTATTTTAAAGAATGTTCCATTAAAAAAAAAAACTTGATATGAATGAATTATGTTGTGAATGAATATTTTTGTTGTCTTAAACGACTTTCGGAGAAAATTGTCAGGCAATTTTTATTCCGCTAAATATTGGGCACTCACACCCACACATAAGTCATTTTTGGTTGAAATTCTCCAATATTTCTATATTAAGTGGGGTTAGTTTTGTAAAATTTAATGCTTTTAATTAGGTTTTTATCATCAATTGGTGACATCTTTAGGACACAAAAGATGCCACAACAGTGAAAGAGGGGAAAAAAAATGCATTAACCGATTTCGCACATTTTTGGGGAACTTGACTCCCCCCCCCCCCCCCCCCTCCACCTATGTTCATACAACCCCCCCCCCCCCTGCTTATATAGCACCTTAATTGTCAGGCAGTTAGAGTGCCATTATGAAGAACTAGAGTGATGTCATGCATGCAGCCTGACTGTCCCAGAAATGGCAATGGTTAAGACGCAAAATAGTCGGAGCCATTTATGTTAACAGTTTACGTAACGAATGTGCCATATTTGCACTCGTGATACACAAAATTTGCTATTCAAATTTTATTTTTTCATTTCTCTACTTCAAAACATACCTCATGACCTATTAATGGAACAAACTTGATGAGCTTGTTCCAATAAGGAGTAATAAGCCATGGTTAGAAGTAAATAAATGGAAGTGTCAGTGACACTGTAGCTGAACTTGTTAAAACATGTACATGTTTTGTATGTGACACAGCAATGACAAACATCTAGGTAATGACCTGATAACAAAGGTACATATAAAGTATTGTAACGGTCTGTACATAAATACTGACCGTAGCCTGTAACAAATGTATAGGTAAAGTATTGTAAAGGTGGGTGACAGTCAGATGCTAAACTAGAAAAGAAATCTTTGAGTCCCAGAGTGGGTCTGACTGAACCCCAAAATATTTGTTCTCATAGCACAGTGATAACAAAGGCACCCCAAAACACACTCTTTCCTGTCCCAAGGTGAAAACCAAGGTACCCAAGAAGTTTCGTGAAGATCAGTTCATAAATACGAGCTGTATAGAAGTTGTGACAAAAAACTGATTGGACCTAATTTTGGTACAAAATGGCCACTGGCAGCCATCTTGAATTTTGGACTGCACCCAGAAACACTCGTTCTAACTCAAGGTGATAACAAAGGTATCCAAGAAGTTTCGTGAAGATCGGTTGATAAATACAGCCTCTAGCCCGAGCCATATTGACATGTGCACTTACAGTGTATAAGTAGCACTGAATAAATCAAAGTTCATCTAATTTGCATAATTTCTGCACGAGAAAACACCCGTACTATATGTGATGTATTCCATGTTACTAAACATTCATACAAAAATTTATTCAAATCAGAACTTTCATATAGAAGTTCTGTATAAAAGACTGATTGCACTAATTTTGGTACAAAATGGCTGCTGGTGGCCATCTTGAATTTTGGACAACACCCAAAAACACTCGTTCTCATCCCACGGTGATAACAAAGGTACCCAAGAAGTTTCATAAAGATCGGTTCATAAATACGGCCTCTAGCCTGAGCCATATAGAAGTTGTGTACAAAAAAACTGATTAGACCTAATTTCGGTACAAAATGGCCACTGGCAGCCATCTTGAATTTTGGACCGCACCCAGAAGCACTCGTTCTCGTCCCAATGTGATAACAAAGGTACCCAAGACGTTTCGTGAAGATCGGTTCATAAATACAGACTCTAGCCCGAGCCGTATTGACATGTGTACTTACTGTGTGTAAGTAGCACTGAAAAAATCAAAGTTCATCTAATATGCATAATTTCTGCACGAGAAAAAAACCTGTATTTTATGTGATGTATCCCATGGTACTAAACATTCACAAAAAAAATTATTCAAATCATCGCTTTCATATGGAAGTTCTGTACAAAAATCTGATTGCACCTAATTTTGTACAAAATGGCTGCCATCGACCATCTTAAATTTCGGACCGGACCCAAAAACACTTGTTCTCGTCCCACGGTGATACCAAAGGTACTCAAGAAGTTTCGTAAAGATTGGTTCATAAATACGGCCTCTAGCCCAGGCCATATTGGCATTTGCACTTACAGTGCTGAAAGTAACACTAAATACATCAAAGTAGTCTAATTTGCATAATTTACGCACGAGAAAAAACCCTGTATTATATGTGATGTATCCCATGGTACTAAACATTCAAACAAAAAATTATTCAAATCAGCGCTTTGGAACCTATATTGAAACCTGGCCTGTATTACTATTATTACACATATCAATTTTGGTTGAAATCAAATAATCCAAACTGGAGTTATCAGTCGGAAACCAATTGTTTACAGACAGATGGAAGGACCGACAGATGGACGGATGAAAGTCATGACTATAGCCCTGACTATAAACAGTCAGGCTAAAAATGCATTTTGTACCAAAGAAAAAAATATTGCATGAATGGCCGTGGGTGAGGAGGAGGTGAGGTGGGGTGGGGGGTGAGGGGTGGGGGAGAGTGGGGCTGTGTTAGGGGTGTCCATTTTTTTTCCACATGTGGTCAGTCTATATTATTTATTTATTTATTTATTGGTGTTTAAGGTCACATATTTCTGCACAATGGCTAATCATGACCACGACAGTTTTACGGGTGGAGGAAGCCGGAGTACCCGGAGAGAACCACCGAGCAACTGTCAGCTCCCCAACATACTAATTCCACACAAGCGGGGTTAGCATTGGTTGAAGACAGGTACACCATTGACGTGCAGTACACCTTAGTACACAGCGTCACCGTGCCCCCACGTGGGCAATGGGGGTGAAGTGTCTTGCCCAAGGACACAACGCGGTTGCCGCAGGTGGGATTCGAACCGAGGACCTCTCGGCTTGCAGCCTGCACCTCTACCAACTGAGCCACCGCGCCCCCTGGTCAGTCCATATCCTTCAGAAAGCATTTTGAACAGATAAAAAAAAAATACCTAACTGGCACCATGGGGGTGGGTGGTGGTGTTTGTCTGGGGTTTTAACCACAAACTTTAACCAAAACTGTAAAAAAGCATTTTTACGAAAGAAAAAAAGTGCCTAATTGGTCCGGGGGGGGGGGGGGGGGGGGGGGAGCGGATCGGGGGAGGGGGATTAGAGGGGGGAGTTATGTGAGTTTAAAAAAAGGTTCTGCATGTGGATTGGGGGAGGGGGATCAGAGGGGGGAGTTATGTGAGTTTAAAAAAAGGTTCTGCATGTAGTAACTGTAAATAGTTCAAAATACATATTCGAGAAAAGAAACTTTAACCAAAACTGTAAAAAAGCATTTTTGACAAAAGGAAAAAAAAGGTTCTGCATGTAGTGACTGTAAATAGTTCAAAATGCATATTGGAGGAAATAAAAAGAAAAAATGCCTAATTGGGGGTGGGGGGGGGGGGGGGGGTGTTTGTCTGGGTTTTTAACCACAAACTTGGAGTCATCCTACCAAACTACAATGAAATCCCTTCATAATTATGGCCTGTGGAATATTCTAAAGGTTTTCGAGCTTCAGGCCTCTGTTGCCGTCACAGTTGCCCAAAAGGGGACGTTCTCATCTAGACATTATATGAAGTCAACTTATCAAGTTGCAATGAAATCCCTCCATAAATATGACCTGTAGACTGTGCTAAAGGTTTTCGGGCTTCGGGCCCGTTGCCATCACAGTTGCCCAAAAGAGGACGTTCTCATCTAGACATTATATGAAGTCACCTATCAAGTTACAATGAAATCCCTCCACAAATATGACGTGTAGACTGTGCTAAAGGTTTTCGAGCTTCAGGCAGCTGTAGCCGTCACAGTTGCCCAATCATGTCGAAAAGGGGACTTTCTCATGCAGACATTATATGAAGTCAACCTATCAAGTTACAATGAAATCCCTCCATAAATATGACCTGTAGACTGTGCTAAAGGTTTTCAGGTTTTGAGCTCGGGCAGTCTTAGTCGTGACGGTTGACAGATCACACCCAAATGGGGAAATTCTCATGTAGACATCATACAGAGTCATCGCATCAAGTTACAATGAAATCCGTCCATATTAAACATGACCTGCAGACTGAGCTAAAAGTTTTTGGGTTTCTGGCTTGGGCAGCCATCACGGTTGACAGATCATGCCCAAACGGGGACGTTGTCATCTAGGTATTATACAGAGGCATTGGATGAAGTTGAAATGAAATCCCTTCATAAATATGACCTATAGTGCTAATGGTTTTGGGGTTTGGGGCTCGGGCAGCCATACCGGTTAACCGATCACGACCAAAAGGGGACGTTCTCATGCAGACATGACCTAAAACCTGTATATGAAATTTCGTGACGATCAGACAAGAACTACCAGGTATAGCCGGTACATGAAGGTTGAATAAAAAACTTTAACCACAAACTTTAACCAAAACTCCAAATGTCAACTAAACAGGAAAAGAAAAAAAAAAACCTAAAAAAAAAAACACTTGAACCTTCAGTAAAAAACTTTAACCACAAACTTTAACCAAAACTCTAAATGTTAACAGACAGATGGATGGACGGACAAAAGTCATTACTATAGCCCTCACTGTAAACAGCCGGGCTAAAAATCATGCTCATAGTTAAGGTTATTGACAACTGGCATTGTGAATCGATTCCTTATTCAATTTGAGTATGCCATCTGTGTCCCTGAATGGATTTTTTGTCGAGTTGATGTACAAATTCAGCAGTAAGGCTGTTTATGGATATGGCCATTGTAAATCCAGGTTCTGGTCTCCCAAATTAGAAAAAATAGGCCAATGAAATCATCAGCTGTGTACCCATACGCGCAACTAGTAGAAAGCTGAATGACGGAGGGCCACCCTGGATGCCCACATTATGTACACCATACATGGTATGGGTACATATAGAAATGAATTGGAGGAGTGCCTAATTTGATGGATAAAGGGTTAATATCTCCGGATCAAATTATTAGACTTACATAAAAAACTATACAGCACAGCACATCAGTAACCTGAATACATATATAAAGTAACCTGATAATCAGATTAATATTTATTGAGTTATCGCATGCCGAAGAAATGGATTGGAGGAGTTCTCAATTTGAAGGATAAAGGGTTAATATCACAGGATCAAATTATCAGATTTACACCAAAAACTATACAGCTCGGCACATCAGTAACCTGAACACAAAGATAAAGTAACTTGGCAATCCAAGCAACATTTTTCAAGTTATCGATTGCCAAAGGGATTGGAGGAATTTTCAATTTGAAGGATAAAGGGTTAATATCTCAGGATCAAAATAACAGATTTACACCAAAAATTATACAGCTCGGCACATCAGTAACCTGAACACAAATATAAAGTAACATGACAATCGAAGCAATATTTTTCAAGTTATCGAATGCCAAAGGGATTAGAGGAATTTTCAATTTGAAGGATAAAGGGTTAATATCTCAGGATCAAATTATCAGATTTACACCAAAAACTATACAGCTCGGCACATCAGTAACCTGAACACAAATATAAAGTAACTTGACAATCCAAGCAATATTTTTCAAATTATCGAATGCCAAAGGGATTGGAGGAATTTTCAATTTGAAGGATAAAGGGTTAATATCTCCGGATAAAAAATTAAAATTTTTTAGTAAATTTTGTTTCTTAACATACCTACCACAATTGTTTACAATTGGCTGTAACATAAGTGCAAGCCCTACTTCGGAACTAACTCAAGCTTTTAGAATCTTTTCCAAACGAGTTGGAAAAGTACGAGAGTGCAAAAGCACGAAAAAGATCGAAAAAAGGGTCGAGCGAGACCAGCGCTCGAAATTACAGGTACTCTCTCTGCACACCTCTTGCGTTTACCGAGCGCATGCGCAACAACCGTGACGTCAATTCCGTATTTCCGCCAACGAGAAGTTTGTGATTTAGCGGGGAGGCATCGATATCAAAGATATCCCCAAGGAGGGTGGGCCTCTGGTAAACAATTGTGGTAGGTATGTTAAGAAACAAAATTTACTAAAAAATTTTAATTTCTTTTCAACCTACTCACAATTGTTTACAATTGGCTGAATAAACAATAGGAGGAGGTGAATCACATAACCAGTACCAACAACAGTAGCAGAACGAAAGCAAGGATGGCAGAGAACAAAAACGAAAACCTGTAATGAAGATAGAAAGAAGGCACCTGAAAAAAACAAGGCTGAGCGAAGCGCAACCTCGACAAAAACAATTTTAACGCGGGTGCACAAGAGCCTGAGCAGCAACGAGAGGGCCTAAATAATAAAGGTCCTCAGATTGCTGCTGAAGGTGGCGGAGATAAAAGGAGGAGAAGGTAGAAGCATTCCTCCAGTAAGCCGCATTCATAACATCACGGAGCGAAACAGAATTGGAGAACGCCCAGGATGTAGAAATGGCACGAACCTCGTGAGCATTAAGCCGGTTCGAAACAAGATCCGATGCAGACAAGCGAGAATAAGCCAGCTTGATTGCAAGACAGATCCACCTGGAAATAGAATGGGAAGAGATAGACTGCCTCTTAGGAATGAGAGACAGAAAGAATCTCTTCCGACCCCTCCTAATGAACTAAGTGCGAGTAATGTAAGTCTTGACCGCACGAACAGGACAAAGAAGAGGCCTCCGTCCATCCACAGCAGGGAGAGCCCGAATGCAGATGGGAGGAGGTACCGAATCGGGGAGTTGATTCTTAGCCAGAAAAGAGCAATCAGTAGTGAATGTGACACTGTTAGCCTCATTTCGGAAGAAGGCAGAATCAACAGATGGCGCATTAAGCTCACTGACTCGACGAGCAGAAGCAAACGCTAGAAGAAAAGCCGTCTTATAGGTGAGAAAACGCATGTCGGTCTCAGATAAAGGCTCGAATGGCGCACCCTCCAAACAGTGCAACACCTATGCCAAGTTCCACTTGGGTGTAAGACGCAAAACTCGAGGCCTCTTCAAAGAAAAGTGCCGAATAAGTTTGGAGAGGAAAAGATTACGACCGATACACCGCTTTCCCACATAAGAGTAAGTATCAGACAGCATAGACCGATAGCCCTTAATCGTAATAGGCTGGAGGCCCTTGGAGTCAAAAAGAAAAACCAGAAAATCCGCAATTTGAGCGATTGACGGATCACGGTAATTCACATTGTGATCTGAACACCAGCGGCAGAAAACCTTCCACTTGGCGGCATAAGTCATTCCAGTGGAAGGTCGCCGCGATACAGAAATGCACTCCACTGATCGTCTCGAAAAACCTCTAAGTCGGAGACTGGACCTGATAAAAGACAGGCGTGAAGGGACAGGCTCGCCAGGTTGTTGTGATACTTCCTGGGACGACCCTGTGAAAGAAGATCGCGACGTAGAGGTAGACGAATCGGTCGATCGGCCAATAGAGGCCGCAGCAGATTGATCCACACCCTCTGTGGAGACAGGGGTGTGATCAGAATGATCCTGCAACTGCAAGCACGAATCTTCGCTAAAACTTGAGGAAGAATCGGTGCAGGAGGAAAGGCATAGCCGACCCAACCTGTCCAGTCCAGAGACAGAGCGTCTACTGCAAATGCCAGAGGATCTGGACAAGGGGAGACAAAAGTCTCTACCTGATGATACCAGCGAGTAGCGAAAAGGTCGACCTGAGGACGGCCCCACTGCTCGCAAATCGCCTGAAACACCGACCGATGTAGCATCCATTCGGTTGGAAGGACACTGTCGCGTTGGGACAGGGAGTCTGCTAGGACGTTGAGACGCCCGGGAATGTGTCGAATGGACACCCGAGCGTTCACATCCCGCGCCAACAGAAGAAGATCCCGAGACAGCCGATACATGGGAATCGAATGTGTGCCTCCCTGATTCTGTATGTAGGCCACTACTGTCGAATTGTCCGAAAGAAGTAGGACAACATGGTCCGACAGATGAGGGATCCAAAGCCGAAAACTCAACAGAAGAGCAAGGAGCTCCTTCTGGTTGATATGAAGACCCACCTGCTCGCTGTCCCACTCTCCGTGAGTAGACAGACCGAGAGGATCCAATGTCGCACCCCAGCCCCGATCGCTGGCATCCGCAGTAAGGATGCGATCGGCCAAAGGAAGATCCAACGGAACACCCTGTGTCAGCCAGGGAATATCTGCCCAAGTGCGGAGGTGACAAAGCAGAGACCGAGGAATAGTGAGTTCCAGGTCCAGCGGATCTACATTCGGACGCCAATGATCCAACAGGAAGTGTTGGAGAGGTCGGACAAACAAGCGATCGAGCGGAATGAGATCTGTCACCGAACCGCAAAGGCCCAGCAACCGAAGGAAAGTCCTGGCCGAGACCGAGGAAGATTGAAGCAGGTCCCGAGTCAAGATGGAAAGAATCGTCGCCCAAGCCTGGGGGGCCGACACTACATTGTGAAGAGTGTCGAAATCCATCCCCAAATGACAGAATCGCTGAGAAGGAAGAAGATCCGACTTCTCGCGATTGACTCTGAAACCCAGTGACGCTAGCAGGCAAAGAAACTGCCGGACATCGAACTCCAGAACAGCAGCATCGTGGTGTCGTTGGAGGATGTCGTCTAGGTAGGCTGACGAAGTCACTGCCGACTGAGTGCGATGGAAAGCAAGCACATGTGACATCAGTCGGGTGAAGGCCCAAGGAGCCAGGTTCAAACCGAACAGGAGAGCTCTGAATTGAAAAACTCGACCCCGAAACGAGAACCGAAGGTATTTCCGTGACGCCAGATGAATGGGTACATGGAAGTAGGCATCCTTCAGGTCGATACTGGCCGCAAAATCGCCCTGATGAACTGAACGTCAAACCGACCGGAAAGTCTCCATACTGAAACGAGGAGCAATTATGTACTCGTTCAGGGTACTCAGATTGATGACAGGACGATATTGGCCGTTTTTCTTCGGCACCAAGAAAAGTCTCGAGTAAAACCCCGGTGAAAGGGTGTTCCTGACCACCTCGATCGCCCCTTTGGTGAGGAGATTGTCGATCTCCTGCACCAGAAGGTCCCGACGCAGAGAATCTGAAGGGACCTGAGTCGGAAGGGGCACCCGAGATAAACTGGGGTGCCGATGGAAGGACAGTCGCAGACCGGATTGAATGACGTCGAGGACCCAAGAGTCCGACGTTATCTCTGTCCAACGGTCGTAAAACAGCGATAGCCTTCCCCCGACTGGAGGCGAATCGAGGTGAGAACCTTCACTTGCGGCCTCGATGAGGCCCCCGAGAGGAGAAACCACCTCGGGAAGTGACAGAGTCCTGAGACTTTCCAGCCTGAGGCTGCCAGCGGGCCTGGCCACGTCGGCGCTTCTTATGAGCAGAAGGAGCAGACGGAGCCGAAGGCGTAGCCGACGTCGCCGACGAGGCAGATGCAGCAGCACGCTTGGAGGGCCTGGAACGACCCCCACCCGCAGCAGCAGGTGGGTGAAGCTGTCTCAGCAAAAGCTGGTCCTTCGAATGACGAAGAACTTCGCCACGAACAGCTTCCATGGAACCATGGAACAACTGAGGTCCCACCAAAGAGGCAGACCTCAGAACAGCACGTTGCTCAGAAGGAAGGGATGGAAAAGAATCCAAAACCGCATCCCGGCGTGCCAGCTCCAAATTAGCCGTGTTACAGGCGTGAGCGTGAGTCAAGTTCATAAGAGCCTGTGACAAAACACGAAAAGGTGCCTGAGCGTCATCAAACTCCCCTGGTGGAAAATATTCAGCCAGAGCAGCGACGACATGGTCTGCGAGAGACAACATACCCAGCATCTCTCGGGACAGGCCCACCATAGACTCAACTACCGACATCGGGAGAACTGCTGACTTAGGCTTAGTCAACCCGAGGGAAGAAGAATCCTCATCCACAGTAGTCATCCCTTGGAAGACTGGTGGAGAGACGGAATCGTACACACGAAACCACGATGGAGGCAGAAAGGCATCAGCTCTAGAAAAGAAGGAACCCTTGAGGGCCTTAGAACGCATTTTGGCGTCTAAGCCCTGGAAGGACTCAACCACCTGAGCCGATTGCAGAGGACGCAAAGCCCCGGAGCTAGAAGGCTCAACAGGGTTACGGCGCTCCACAGTGGACCGTGGCCGGACGGTCACAGAAGGCTGGTCGGAAGGTTGAACGTCCGGCAATAAGCCAAAGACGAAATCCAAAGCCTGCCCCAAGACTGACGAGGGGGGGCCCATCACCTTCAAGATACTCGTCATCCTCCGTAGCAGAGGAGACGTAGCCCAACTCGGGCTGACCAGCAGAAACCTCCTGTGAATACTGTGCAGTATCCAAGGGGCCAGGCAAGACATCTCAGCGACCGACCAAAGGAGGTTGTGCCTCAGGAGGCACAGGGAGGCCAACTTGAGGGTTGCGAGAAAGCAACCAGGTGAGCGCCAAAATGGACTGGCGCAGGTCACCCTGAGAATCCGTCGCAGCAGAATCGCCCAACAGAGTGTCCTCCCAATGGACCCTTCTGGTAGAACCCAAATCCTCAGAAGAGACCGACGGCGAACGTCGATCGGCAGACAGAATAGGAGCACGGTGAGAAGACACCGGAGGATAGTCCCGATTGTGACGCCCAGGGGCCATCACTGACCTCTGCAAAACAGAAGGCCCTGCCTGCAAATCCTCTAAAGAGACCGACGGCGCACGTCGATCGGTAGCTGGACCTAGGACACGGTGAGAAGACACCGGAGGATTGTCCCAAGAATGACAGGAACCTGTCATTGGCCTCTGCGCAGCAGACGGCCCCAACTGCCTATCCTCTGAGACCGACGGCAAGCATCGATCGACACCCAGACTCGGAACACAGTGAGGAATCACCGGAGGAAGGTTCCGAGAGTGACAGCTAACAGGGGCTGTCACTGACCGCTGCCGAACAGCAGGCCCTGGATGCCAACGTCCCAACACCATCCCGCTAGGCGGCACATTAGCAGGCGAAGGTGGAACAATAAACGACTCACTCGAGGGACGAGGAATCGCTGCCGAAGCGACCGGCCGGCTCAACCGACTAGGAGCAAACCTAGCCAGATGAGACGGAGCAGACAGCAAACCCGCACAGCCCCGCCGCGAGGCTGGGGGAGGCTGAGAACACACAGACACACCAGCAGATACAGCCTCGGTCCCCCGAGACTGTAGACCATCCCCAGAGGAGATGGAAGAGCCACCATCAGACAGAATAGGATCTGGAGTAGCAACCTCCTCAACAACGGTCGACGGTGTAGGAGGCAGATCTGAGAGGGTTACCGAGCTGACCTCGGAAAAGCTCTCAACGAAAACAGACGCCTCAATAGTGACATCAGAAGACAAAGAGACCACGGTCTCCTCGTCAGGTATCACTGAACTAACACCGCCAACAGTTGCAGAGGAACTCGCCACAGAAGTCAGATCCGAATCCTGTGTGACAGAGTCACCACGTGCACCAGCAGAAATGTCTGCCACGGCACGGCTACCCTTACCCCGAGAACGAGGGGTTCTAGCTCTGGAAAGAACCACCTTGTTCACAGAAGCCCAAAATTTAGAGGACCAAACCCCACAGATACCACATGATTGGGCCTGAGTGCAATTGTTGCAAGTGACACATGTGGCATGAGAATCGTCCACATGTTTCACCTGCAAACAAGAGGTACAAGGAATAGTCTTAGGCATGGTATCAAAACAATAATCAAGCTTCCCACCGACGGAAAACAGTACTAAGGTCGTGTTCACACGTGGGGGAAAGACAAGATAAAGTGTGAAGAGAACAGCAATAAAAATACAAATTAACATTAAATAATAATAATAATTTGGTAGCTTGATAAAAGGATACAATCCAGTAGCACACTAAATATGAAGAAAAAGTTGTTCACGAAGAATACATAGCATAATTAGCACGAGTCACAAAAATTTCCGACCATGTACAATGGCGGAAAATAAAGGAATTGACGTCACGGTTGTTGCGCATGCGCTCGGTAAACGCAAGAGGTGTGCAGAGAGAGAACCTGTAATTTCGAGCGCTGGTCTCGCTCGACCCTTTTTTCGATCTTTTTCGTGCTTTTGCACTCTCGTACTTTTCCAACTCGTTTGGAAAAATTCTAAAAGCTTGAGTTAGTTCCGAAGTAGGGCTTGCACTTATGTTACAGCCAATTGTAAACAATTGTGAGTAGGTTGAAAAGAAATAACAGATTTACACCAAAAACTATACAGCTCGGTACATCAGTAACCTGAACACAAATATTAAGTAACTTGACAATCCAAGCAATATTTTCCAAGTTATCGATTGCCAAAGGGATTGGAGGAATTTTCAATTTGAAGGATAAAGGGTTGATATCTCAGGATCAAAATAACAGATTTACACTAAAAACTATACAGCTTGGAACATCAGTAACCTGAAGATATATATAAAAAAAGTAACATGACAATTGGATTGGTATTTTTTGAGTTATCTCATACCAAAGGGATTGGTAGAATTCTCAATTTGAAGGATAAAGTGTTAATATCTCAGGATCAAATTATCAGATTTACACCAAAAACTATACAGCTCGACACATCAGTAACCTGAACAGAAATATAAAGTAACTTGACAATCCAAGCAATATTTTTCAAGTTATCGAATGCCAAAGAAATGGATACGGATGCCGGACGGACAGACTGATGGACGGATGGACAGACAGACAGATGGACAAAGGATGGACGAACGAAGGATGGCCACCCCGGATGCCGGCATTATGTGTACCATACATAGTATGGGTACACATAAAAATGGATTTGGCAAGAAAGCTCAAGGGGAAATTTAGTATGTCATTAGGACCATCAACTGACCTACATGTCATAGTATACTGAAAAAATCAGCTTCAGCATATTCATTTCGTCAGTCAATCCTAATGACTAAAGTCAGTAATGACAGTTATCAAAGGAGTCTGTAACTTGACATACATGCATGCAATATGATATATACATATACAATCGAGCGAATACACCCAAACTGGCCTCTAAACAAACCGGCCTCCAACATTTTTACCCAAACCGGCCTTCAATGAACCCAAACCGGCCTCCGAAATTTTACCCAAACGTACGTTACAGTTTTACCGAAGAATTTTACGGATGGGAAAAAGAAAAACACAGACTTTTTAAATTATGGACGTACATTTATTAACACAATAATTTAATGACCAGTCTAATTTTTGCTAATTAAAACTGTGACAGATGACAGAGTTTGTCTTGGAGTTTTTTCATTATAGGGTCGTAAAAAGCTACAAGAACAAAAACAGACATAAAATATTTTGATCTATTATTTGTGACAGAAGATATGATTTCAGTGGTTTTCTGCAAAGCACCATTAATTGAAGGTTAATCACAGAGAACACTTTTAAAAACCGCTAAATCTTGTGAAAACAAATGTTTGTTCCATTTTCGTTTGATGTTTGCATGACATGTTGTTTTGATAATCAGAGGCGCCAGATCACATCAAAATTTGGGGAATGCATTTTTGAAAAAGAGTAACCAATCAGCATTCAGTCTGAATAATACCAGTTTGTTTTGGAAAAGCTTGTTTGAAAAAGCGCAACCAAATAGCACAGAGTTTGGATAGTACCATCTTGTCACTGTGTCAGTAAGCTTTTCAGGAATTTTAGGGATTTGGAAACGACAAGTTGCTTTTACAGTTAAAACTAGAAGTCCTGTCATGAAATGCGCACAAATAGCACGTCGATTTGCGCGTTAATCTACACGGTATGGCCACAGTAAGGCTATCAAATTTTGTTCATATGGCCTGTGCACAAGCAATGTTTCAGCCAATGGACCTCCGGGTTACCCGGAGGTCCATTGGCAGAAACATTGCTTGTGTTTGCTATGAGTAACCAGGAGAACCTGTCGTGATTTGGATGCCATTCCATACGGCAATTGCGCGCAATTCCTACGCGCGATTAAGCCTAGATAAGCGCACAGTTCGTGACAGGACTTCTAGTTTTAACTGTATTCCATTTTGGGTATTTTCAAATGGATAATTATTGGATTTTCTGTACCGGTTTGTGGATAAAATTTTTGGAAAAGGAGGTAGGCCAACATTTGCTCTCACAATTTTTATTATTTAAATTTTGCTTCCGTGTCATGAAAAGCTACTAGCAGGCGAGTATGGTTAAAAATGCACGGAGGTCGGTTTGGGTAAAATTGTGGAGGCCGGTTTGGGTGAAATTGTGGAGGCCAGTATGGGGGAAATTGCGGAGGCCGGTATGAGTGAAATTGCAGAGGCTGGTTTGGTTGGAGGCTGGTTTGGTTGGAGGCCGGTTGGGTTTAATTCCAACCGAGCGAAGCGAGGAAGGAGTGCAACGCACCCTCGACTGGTCATATCACATTCACGCCTCGCATAACGATTCAAATCAACTTACCACTTATTTTTCTCTTCACACTTACTCACAAATGATTTATCTATCTAACAGCTGAATGGTTGGATTCACAATTCTCGGTTACATACTTTATTACACGATTTTCCTAAAAAAAAATGACAGAATTTAAATCTGCTGCGACACCATGTCACCGTTCGCGAAGCTGAAGTAAACAGTTTACAGTTTATCTAACGGCTGAATGGTTGGATTCACAATTCTCGATTACATACTTTATTACACGGTTTTCCTAAAAAGAAATGACAGAATTTAAATCTGCTGCGACACCATGTCACCCTTCGCGAAGCTGAAGTAAACAGTCAACAGTTTTACTTAATGGGATCAACAAAGCGAAACGAAACGGGTTTTTCGTATAACAAAATCCCCACGAAATTTGAATCGCTTTAATGTGTCTAAAGCTATATTTGACTGCGGGAACTGATAAAGTGTTTATTAGCTCTTATGAATCGCAGAGAACTGCAGCATGGCAATTTGCAAGATGTTAACCCCTTCTGCTGCTGCTGTAAGTAATAACCGAATATTGATACTTTTCGGAACACAACTGAAAATCTGTTTACCTTTCACGTTTTACAAGGAATATTCGCATTTAACAAATACACTGCCCATAGTTTGAGTCCTAACACAGGAATCTGTAGCTTGTCACATGGGCCATATATAAGACCATCTCGAGGATATTATATGGCCCATAGGACAAGTTCCTGACTCTTGTGGACCTAATTGGAAAAAGATCGACCACATTTTTCCAGTAGTGTCTCATAAACTATATTTTGGTGCTTTGATATTTTTGTAATTTGGACCTAAACCATAGCTCATGCCAAGATATGCCAACAGGTGTGTCAAACATTTTGTTATAAAGACACTGAGGCTATAGATATTTTAGGGCCAAATTACTAAAAATGTACAATTCCTGGAGCATTGTGTCGTCTGTTATTCCATTATTCCATAACCATTTTTCGGGTCATCATGTGCAAATCAACTGTGGCATAACCTTTTTTTCAAGTTATGCCTCCACCCCTCCCCAAAAAAACTCACAAAATCAAGACCATGTGATTTCATTGTGATTTATTTATAGAAAATAAAAAACTTAAATAAGTGCATACAACTGTAACACAACAGAACACACCAGGGGCATAGCTGGGAGTCTGTAATTGGGGACCAAGCCATTTTTTTCTTTGGGGGGGGGGGGGGGGGGTGGGGGAGGGGGGCATACCATGCATGCTATTTGTAAAGTTGTTGTGGGGTTTCGGGGTCCTGGCCTAGTTCTAGCTAGGACCCCCCGCTGTTACCCCTCCTCCCACTTCCCTTCATGGAAGTGGGAGGAGGGGGGTAACGACTGGAGGCTCCTAGTTATGACAAGGATGTAGGAGGAAGGGGTGATGACCAGAGGGTCCTAGTTTGGACAAGGCCTCCCCCAAGAATATTTTACAAAAATTATTGCTCCAAGATCAAGTCTGGCAATTGTAGCATGTGTAGCCCTATATACAGTTAAAACTAGAAGTCCTGTCATGAAATGCGCACAAATAGCACGTCGATTTGCGTGTTAATCTACGCGTTATGACCATAGTAAGGCTATCAAATTCTGTACATATGGCCTGTGCACAAGCAATGTTTCAGCCAATGGACCTCCGGGTAACCCGGAGGTCCATTGGCAGAAACATTGCCTGTGTTTGCTATGATTAATCAGGAGAACCTGCCGTGCTTTGGATGCCATTCGATATGGCAATTGCGCGCAATTCCTACGCGCAATTAAGCCTAGATAAGCGCACAATTTGGGACAGGACTTCTAGTTTTTAACTGTAGGAGAGCATTTTTTGGGCTCTTAAGTTGTTTGAAACTTGCATAAGATCAATGTTTTTTTTTTGTTTTTTTTTTGGGGGGGGGGGGGGGGAGGGTGGGGGTGGGAGGGGGACTGTGGCTATGCCACTGCAACACACCAGTACATTCTATATTTATTGATGTTTAACGTCATTGTCAACCCAAACTTTCCCGAAAACATATGAAACTAACAGAAACGTTAAAAAATTTATAGTAATTTATATATTTTTTATACTTACCAATGACCCAGACTTAGCTGGTGCTAACTCCAACAAAACCAGGGCCAAACACAAATTTTGCCCCCCAATCCCCAAAATTTGCATCCAAAACAAAAAGAAATCATGTCCTAAAGGACCTCCATAGTACGCCTCTACTGCGCATGCGCAGTGACGCAGTCGTCCCGAAATTGGCGCCAATTATCATTCTTACTGGCAGTGCCTGGTCAGCGCTATGTACTCAGCGGGGAGGCAAGAGTTCCCAACTCAGGGAGGGCCATCCCCCTCTGGGTCATTGGTAAGTATAAAAAATATATAAATTACTATAAATTTTTTAACATTTTTATACTGTACCAATGACCCAGACTTAGCTGAATAGTAAACAGGCTGGAGGGCCTAGGACATAGAGGAAAATCCAATAAGCTCAATTATAAATAAAGAGGTAACCCCTTAAGGAGAAAAGGAGTATTAGGCTTTACATGTATCTTTCTTATTTAATATTAAATTAGAAAGATACACTACCCTTAATAATTGAGCACAATAACATTCATGTTCTCTATTAACATCCAGTATAACCCTTATACTAATTATTTTTAAAGCAAGCCAATAAATAAAGTAGTCCAGAGAATTGAGACTCTTTATAATCATTTAAAAGTGTCCGAGTATTGTATATTAAAGCCCGTTTGACACTTGACATATACAAATGCTTCACACCGAGCTACACTTTAAAAATAAGACATGAATGAAATTAAACATTAATATTACACTTTAAAACCATCCCGGAAGCGACTCAGAAATACTGTCTTGGAGGAGGCATTCCCTTGCTTTTCACTATAAAGGGAACACCCGCCCCCCCCCCCCCCCCCCCTTCCCCTTGCCCTGGGTCAAATAGCCCAGAGCGAAGAGGGCAGCCGAACGGAGTCACTGCCGGAACAGAAAGCCTGCATAACTATAGTTGCAACTGTTTAGTGGACGACATTCTGAGCAACAGATAACGGACCTAAACAATGCAGGCCTCAGAAATGGACTCAATATTTCTGAGATAAAAATTAGTAAATGTGGATGGCTGAGACCAATAAGCAGCCTTCATTAAATCTGTAATAGCAACACTATTAGCATAAGCCCAGGAAGTAGAAAGAGCTCTTACTTCATGAGCAGAAATCTTAAGCACAGACTGCTGAGAAGAAGATAAATCTTCATAAGCAGTACGGATAGTTAACTGAATCCATCTAGCAATAGAATGGACTGAAATGTCCTTTCTATTAGGCATCAAAGACAGAAAGAAACGTTTCCGTCCCTTTCTGATGAACTGAGATCTCTGTTTATAGATACGTAGTGCTCTAACAGGACAGAGTAAAGGCCTACGCCCGTCTGAAGACGGAAGAGCCTTAATAACAATAGGTTCCGGATATTTATTAGGAGCCTGATTCTTAGCTAAAAAACCCACATTAGTAGTGAAGGTGATAGTGTTCCCAACACTACGATAATGAGAATCATCCACCGATAGTGCATGAAGCTCACTGACTCTTCTGGCAGAAGAGAAAGCTAAGAGAAAAGCTGTCTTATAAGATAAGAATTTGAAATCTACTGTCCCAAGAGGTTCAAATGGCTTTTCCTTCAATTTAAGGAGAACCCAAGCTAAATTCCACTTAGGAATTAATCTAAGAGTTCTAGGTCTATTTATCGAAAAGTTTCGAACCAATTTCGATAAAGAGACATTAGATCCAATTTGTAAACTATCATGATGTGCATAGGTATCAGATAACATAGATCTATAACCCTTTATAGTAACAGGTTGCAGTTTGATTTCGTCAAACAAGTATACTAGAAAGTTTGCAATGTCTGGTATAGAGGGATCAAATATATCTACAGAATGATCCCTACACCAACGACGGAAAACCTTCCACTTAGCCGCATAGTTTAGCGAAGAGGAGGTCCTCCTACAGTTAGAAATCGCGTCCACTGCTCGTCCTGTAAAGTGCTTGCCATGCAAGAAGGACCGCACAACGGAAAAACATGAAGGTTGAGACCTTGCGGGTTGTGATGGAGTTGGCGCGATTTCCCCTGCGAAAGAAGATCCTCTCGTGGAGGAAGCTTCCGCGGTAGGTCCCACAACAGACACCTGAGTAGATTTATCCACGGTCTCTGTGGCGACAGAGATGCTACCAACAGAATCTTGCATTGAGATTGTTTTATCTTTAGCAATACTTGTTGAATTAACGGCGCTGGAGGATACGCATATCCTATCATTCCGTCCCAAGGGATCGACAGAGCGTCTACTGCAAATGCTCTTGGATCCGGACACGGGGACACATACGTCTGCAACTGATTGTTGAGATGTGTCGCAAATAAGTCTATCATTGGCCGTTCCCATTGGTAGCAAATCTGATTGAATACTTGTTTGTTGAGAGTCCACTCCGACGGCAACAAGCGACCCTTTCGTGAAAGGGAGTCTGCTAGCACATTCAGACGACCCGGTATGTGACGGACCGAAAGAAGAACGTGATGTTCCAACGCAAACAGAAGGATTCTTTCCGTTAGATTGAACAACGGAACTGAATGAATGCCTCCCTGATTCTGTATATACGCCACTACTGTCGTATTGTCGGATAGGATTTGGACATGAGCATCGTGAATAATGTCCATCCAGTGACGTAACGCAAGCCAAATTGACATCATTTCCTTGATGTTTATGTGCTTGCACAGGAATTGCGGATCCCAAAGACCCTGGCATCTCGAATCCGTTGGGATTAATGATGCACCCCAACCTGTTTGACTGGCATCCGTCATAATGGTAAAACTCGGATCCGGCAACTGCAGCGGAACTCCTTGAGTTAACCACTGAATGTTTGCCCAAGTCTGAATCTCTTGTTTCACTTGATCTGACAAGAGAACGTCTACATCGAGCGAATGAATTTTCACACTCCAATTCTGAGTCAGGAAAATTTGAAGAGGACGTGTGCGTAGCCGCCCCATCGGAATGAGATCCGCGGCGGCTCCGCACAGACCTATCAGTCTCATAAATTCTCTCGCCGTGACTTTGTCTGCATGCAGACAATAGCGAGCGTAACAACTGACTAATTTCGCTCTGGTTAACGGCAGACGAACGAGATTGTTGTGCGTCTCGAAGCTCATTCCCAGATGAGTGAATGACTTGGACGGCACCAGATCCGACTTCTCCTCGTTTACAATGAAACCGAGACGTCGGAGCAATAGAAGAAGATTCTGAACATCGTTCTGAAGCGTTAACTCGTTGCCGTACCTCTGAAGAATGTCGTCCAAGTAGGCCGACGTTACCGCAGACGAATGAGCTCGGAAGTAGATCATTACCGAGTTCATTACCCGAGTGAAAGCCCAGGGTGCTAGATTCAATCCGAAGCACATGGCCCGGAACTGATACACCACTCCTAGGACTGCGAAGCGTAGATACTTTCGGAATGTCGGATGTACCATGACGTGAAAGTACGCATCTTTGAGATCTATGCTCGTTGCATAATTGTTCACCCGAATACTCGCTCTGACCGATCGAATCGTCTCCATATAAAACTTCGGAGCGACGATCAGCTTGTTTATCCAGCTCAAATCTATGACTGGACGGAACGAGCCGTCTGGTTTCGGAACCAGAAACAGATGGCTGTAGAATCCCAGCGATTCCTGGTTTTCTACGACCTCTACCGCGTTCTTCATTAAAAGAGACTGCACCTCTGATAACAGAGCGTCTCTTTTCTGTGGATTTGACGGAAGATGAGTCCACTTTGGACTTCGAGTTAATGGAGGCTTTCGTTTGAAGGATATCTTTAGACCTTCCGAAGTCACTCCTCTCACCCACGGGTCGTCCGTAATCGACGCCCACTCTTGTGAAAAACTCGACAACCTTCCGCCAACCGGAACGCGATAGAGGTTTAAGCCATCACCTCCTGGACCTGCGAGGCCTGCGGTAGGAGAAACCACGTCTTCCACGACCCGCACCTCGCCTCGTCGACCTCAGGGCGTCCGACCGATTGTCCCGGCCTGAAGGACGTCCCGAACGAGAGTCGCTATCCTGACGGTCTCTCGAATAAGACCAAGAGGACGCACCGGAACCTCTATAGGAACCTCTCTTGGGCGCATTAGACCCAGAAGTGCCCGCCTTATTCGTGTCTGCTGTATCCGACCTTTTAGGAGCGGATCTGAACAACAGAGAATCATTAGCTTTCTTTTTAATATTATCATAAATAGCGGAAAGCTTGCCGTCAAAGAGAAGTTCTCCTGAGACCGAAGCGACTCTAAGAGAGTTCTTCACCTTAGAATCCACTAGTGTGGATGTAGCCAGGGCTGCGTCACGTCTAACCAACTCCAGATTTGCCACTGAAAGGGCGGAGTTACACGTGGAATAAGCTACTGCCCTTGAAAGAAGTCTTAAAGAGGATTGTATATCCTGAAACTCTTCCCCTTGAAGGCGCAGTGATAACGCCTTAGTAAGGTGATCTGCGTAAGATAAGGCATCTAAATTGGCTCTGTTAGACGCAATAGCTGTTTCCAACACCGCGGTTGGAATAGAAGCTGACGACGGTAATGATAGCTCTAAGTCTTCCGCCTCGTCGTCCATACGCAGAGGAACTCTCGGTATACCCTGTCCTGCCGTGTCGAATTTATTCCTTGCATTAATGAAAGGCAGGTTGAGAGTATTTGCGGACAAGAAACCTGCTTTCCCCGTCCTGGAAGCAAGTTTAAATATAGCGTCGTTCAATAATTCAAATGTTCTTGCAACATTATTGGACTGCGACGGAAACTCGGGAGCGATGTCCCTGAACCGCTCAAAAAATTCAGAGTCCAATGACGCTATAATTCTCTTGTCCGGAAGCGCAGCAGTCTGGCCCGACGGAACAACTTGAGGGAGAAAGTGCCGGATGAAGTCCACGGCAGCTTTATGTTGTTCCGAAAGGGATAGCTCCAATTCATCCGTATCCCTTTCACCATCCGGTCGGACCTCCCGATGTTCCCGGTCGCCCGCCCCCGATGCTTCGGCGGAGCGTACCGACCCAGCGCCGTCGGATAATTCTCGATCCGACACCGTTTCTGTCGGCTGCTGGGATGCTGCGATAAGCTGTGCTATCTGCACTAGAATGTCCGACGTAGAGACCTGCGGAGGCGCGGTCTTTCGCTGCTTCGCCGAGGGCAGCTCCGCATCAGATGGCTCCCGCATACTTTTCCTATGCGAACGTCCGGAGTCCATCGGTCTCGAATCCCTGGCTGCCGGATGGTGTGACCTGGTCGCCGAAGAATCCTTCACCGGCGAAGCTGGCAAAATATCGGAGGTCACGCAGCCAAGGTGCGGTCGTGTGCGCCGACGAGAAGAGGAAGCCTTAACAGTCTCTGCGGACTGCTTATACAATGGAGCGTCCCGAGCGACGGACGTGTGCTCCGCTAAAGACACATTTTGTACCACAACATCTGGTCCCAGATGTTGTTGTACGAGAGAGGGGCCTCTCTCGCTCGCGGCCCGGCTGGACCTGGACGAGCTAGGAACCGGACTAAAAGGCTTCCTCCGTTCTCGTTTACTATCCGCCGTCACTGGGTGTGCATCTATTATGTTTATAGTGCTCGCATCACCCAAAATTTCCTCTTGGACCGCATCGGACGAACCCGGCTGCCGAACCATTCGGTGAATGGACGCTACACAGGGCGAGCTAGCGGACGACATTTGTCTAATCTCCATGAGCACTTTTGCCGCTAGCTCTGAATTTATTTGTGACGACGGACGCACACTTGAAGAAGATAACATGGAAACATCACCCTGTTCTGGTTCCTCTGAAAAAGAAACTGAGAGAGTAGAGTGACCTTGTGGAGAAAGAGCCGGCATCGCTCTTTCTCCAGAAACAACATATCGTGACACACGTTTCCAATGTTTCTCATCCCAATGTTCACATATAGGACAGGGATTAATGCGAGAACACTGACTACAATTAATACAATGATCATGAAAGTCAGAGGAAGATTTCTTCCTATTACAATTTGAACAATGTCCCTTCATTGTGAAAGAACAACAATAAGTCCTAGTTACTCGCAAAAACCCCTGACACAAAGATACATAATAACATGATCCATTAATAAATGAAAAAACAATTGCAAAACAAAATAATTTTGAAAAAATATTTTTTCAGAGAAGCCCAAGTTGCTGAAAAGTAACGTTGAGCCCCGATTGATCCGATGGCAAAGTGTGGTCAAAAATTTTAAATTTATATAAAATAATTAATGAGACACTTTCGGATAATATAAATGTATCTTATAATGAGATAAACTACTACAAAGGCAAACAGCCCCCCTCAAAAAAGGCTGTTGCCAATGAAAACAAACAGTGTAAACACACTAGAAAACATGACTCCAGGCACTGAAAAAACTGGCCCGGAATCAGTCATCAATTACACTCTATCTGATGCAAAACAGAGACTCCCAGGGGAGAATCTGCAGAACATCAGATGGAAGATGCAGAACACAAACGTTATACACCCATGGGTGAAAACGTAACTATGGGGAAAATAACAGAAAACATTCTGTAACCAAGCAACTCTCCCAGGAAATTTTAGAAATGAAACTTCTCAAAAATATGCCAAAAGCATGGGAGAATTGCAAGGGGGGACTTTAGAAGGCTAGGGGAGAGGAAACACTGAATAAGCAGTGCAACAATTAGCAAGAATGACAACAAGAGGCCCATGCCTCGAAAATAGGCAACTTAACATAATTTCAACAAAAAATTTTAAGTACAGCCCTGATTATTTTTTGCCACTTCTTTTTTCCTCTCCTCCTTCTATCCTCCTTAGAATCACATTTTCTCCAAAAATTACGTGTCTGGCATCCTTTAAACTGAGATTTACAAGCACAAAGATCAGTGAGATGTTGACTGATGAAGGGCCAAACAGAGAATGATAATTGGCGCCAATTTCGGGACGACTGCGTCACTGCGCATGCGCAGTAGAGGCATACTATGGAGGTCCTTTAGGACATGATTTCTTTTTGTTTTGGATGCAAATTTTGGGGATTGGGGGGCAAAATTTGTGTTTGGCCCTGGTTTTGTTGGAGTTAGCACCAGCTAAGTCTGGGTCATTGGTACAGTATAAAAATATATGATTTTTTCCACACTGGTTGGGATGGGGGGGGGGGGGGGGAGGCGGAGTTAAAATGTATGTGTTTGAAAATTATTTCTGGCAATTAGTACACTGAACCATTCAGTCGCCAAATGTTCTCACACAACTCAATTCAGCCAGCGTCATTCACAAAAATATGGAGCTTAGACACTATGCGAAAATGATGCCCCCCACCCCCCATCCAGAGAGAGAGAAAGCAGGCCATGAAATTTCATGCAAACGATCGTTTTGGTCGCGGGATGGTTACGCAAATCCAAAAATCCGCGAACGATGTTTTGTTCACGCAAAAAATATGACATGAATGAAATTTTATAGTCCGAATTTTTTGTTGTTCATTGATGTGTCAGTGTGCCGTGGTACCCTGATCGCTAGATAAGAAATACAATGAATGAGTATGAAGTAGAAGTGGTAGTTTGTCCTGTTGCTTTAACTTATATACAGTTAAAACTAGAAGTCCTGTCATGAAATGCGCACAAGTAGCACGTTGATATGCGTGTTAATGTGCGCGTTATGGCCCAATTAAAGCTATCATATTCTGTACATATGGCCTGTGCACAGGCAATGTTTCAGCCAATGGACCTCCGGTTTACCATTGGCAGAAACATTGCAAGTGTTTGCTATGAGTAACCAAGAGAACCTGCCGTGCTTTGGATGCCATTCGATATGGCAATTGCACGCAATTCCAACGCGCAATTAAGCCTAGATAAGCGCACTTTTCGTGACAGGACTTCTAGTTTTAACTGTAGTACTGTATTTTACACGTGCGATTCTAAACACAACATTTCAACATTTATTTTCACGGACATTATGTAAGTATAGTAACTGACAGCACGAAACCACGAAACATATCAACCATTGTGGGTTTTTCTGTGGTTGTGTTCTATTTGATATTGGTGTAGATTCAGTGTGCTTTCCCCTCATTAATGTTGCGTGCGAATTCGCCCCAGTTTTTTTTTTTCATATCTTATGGATCAAACAAAGGGATGTAGAGGCTGAGATTGAAGACATTAATTTTAGAATTTGGACTTAAATAGTATTTGCAGTGGCGTTGATATGGAAATGCAGAAAAATATTTAAGGAAAAACTTGATCTAAGGTTAAACATTTATGTGGGCCGAAATGGCATGGGCCTGGAACACCTATGGTTGTTTCACTAATAGACTTCAATTTTTTGGTAAACACGCATGCACTGGTGTTTGTTTGATTTTTTTATGAATGGCGCGGTGATCTGTCAATATCTTCTCAGCCCCAGTCCTGAGGTCTTGCATCCATTAATGTTTATCAGCGAAAGAATCTTATACTGACTCGAGCCTTCCTTTGCTGACAATGACAACACCACCACTGGTATTGTCTATGTCAGCAAAGGAAGACTCGAGTCACATGTAATATTCATTGATTGTGGAATGGCTTCTACGTCACTATTCATTATTGCTCTAATTTATTACAATGAATACTTATCCCTTTAAATACTTTGTTTCTTAATGGTTTTACCATATTGGTATAATCGTAAACCTGTACAACTTATGTCAACCACTGAATATTTCATCTCGTATCTTGTTTTAATAACGTAACCTTTTGCGTAACCAATTGGTTGCGCAAAAATAATAAACGCAGGGCTTATATTTCAACGAGAATCCGAGAATCGATTCGCACAAAGATTCGCGCAATAAAACTGGCGAGAATCCATGTAGATTCTCGCTGCACCTCTGCTAGGATTCGCGTGAAAAATTGAGTCAGTTTAACCCTTTAACTAACAAAGCGGCAACAAATTAACCAATAGAAGGCTAACATCACCTGAAATATCCTGACACTTTGTCAATAAAACCTAACAAATATGGCTGTCATTGGAACCGGCTCATTGAGCCGGTTCCAACGACAGACATATTTGTAAGATTTTATTGGTAAATATTGTTCGTTTAATTATTTTATCATTTATTTATTATTTATTGTTTAAAAATTATCAAACTTAGCTTTAAAAATTAAAAAAGTGTGCTGGGTAAAAGGTTAACATGTGTTATCAGTATACAACAGTGGTTCAACCATGGTGGCGTCATGGGATCCTGGGACACTAATAGCAGGTATGGATTCTCGCAACCATTTTCACGAGAATCCAAATGGATTCTCACAAATTTAGACCAAATATAAGCCCTGAAACGTGAACGAAACAATGGGTTACGCAAGCCCAAAACACGCAAACGAAAAATGGGTTCCATAAATTTTTGAAATTTCATGGCCTGGTAAGAACATTGTAACCTTGACTCTCATGGGAAAAATCACTTGAAGGCCATAGTGAGCGAAAAATTGTTGGAGGTCGGTTTGGATGAAAATGTTGGCAGCCGGTTTAGGTAAAATTGTGGGGTCCGGTCTGGGTCAGGTGGAGGCTGATTTGGGTGAAAATGTTGTGTGTTTGGACATCTTCTCCCACATTTGACATGGGCACAGAGAACAAGTCCCATATTAATATGCTTACCGGTACATCACCTGTAGTGCCGATAATGATAAACCATTCTTATTTTAACACTGTAAATTGATGTCAAATCAAACGCATCAATTTCAACAAATGCATAAATGAGTTTTAAAGTTCTCTTTGGTCCATTTCCAATTCTGACTTATTTGACAACTTTACTTTCGTTTTAGCATTGGGAGACATGGTGTCGCAGCAGATTTAAATTCTGTCATTTTTTGGAGGAAAATCGTGTAATAAAGTATGTAAATTGTAATCGAGAATTGTGAATCCAACCATTCAGCCGTCAGATAGATAAATCATTTGTGAGTAAGTGTGAAGAGAAAAATAAGTGGTAAGTTGATTTGAAGCGTAATGCAAGGCGTGAATGTGATATGACCAGTCGAGGGTGCGTTGCACTCCTTCCTCGATTCGTTCGGTGTATATGTAAAAATCATATTGCATGCATGTATGTCAAGTTACAGACTCCTGTGCTTCTACTTCTACCATTTTGCGGCCACCGTCATCAAGTTGACTATTCTGCCACTGTGCAGTTATGTTTCTGGACTACTTGTGTAGATCCAATTTTAATTTATGAAATATCCCGAGGTGAAAATTCCGAATTCAACTAATTTTCTTTTCTGATATCACCTTAACTGCATATTTCTAAATAAGCAAGTGTACATAAAATTCATAAATGCGGGTTGTTGAAATAGAATTGATGCATCTTTTTGCGGAGCCCGAAAACTAACTCGAAATTAGGCCATGCGATAGGACAGCCCAAATGATAAAACCGTTTTTTCACTGACTTACAGTCAAATGCCGGAGGGAAGGAAAATCATCCATATACATGATATAATGTGTGTTTCGTGATATAATCATCTTAATGTTATTTTTCAGGATAACTCAAATAATGCACACAAAACCGGCTGAGAACTGAGGGCGTACAATTTCAAAGAGAACGGTCACACTAATCAAAGCCCACTTCACAGCCGCAAAATCCGAGAGTATCAGACAGTCACTTGCCTTCGACGTTTTCCGCGATGGCATTCGAGTTGAACGCTATTCAAATCATAGATATCGGACAGAACACACTTCTATCTGATATTTTTTTTTAAACAATATTTTTATTTCCTCAATGAAATGGGGTTTGGCGCACAGGCAATGCCTATATTAACGCCGTACCCTACAGAGAAATACAATACAATACAATGGTGCAGGTGCAACTGTACATAAAACAGAAACTGATCCAATGAATTGGAAAGAAAGAGAAAGTACCATACTATATCCCACCATCTCCTTTAAATAATTTACCTATCTATTGGGTGTGAAGGCAATCTACTTTCATTTAATATGATAGGCCCACTAAAATCTCTCTCACCCAATACAGCAAAGGTCATTGTCAGGGTTCTTTTCCACTGGAAATAAACCAGTCACTGGAATCTCATCGTTTCCCTAATATATTCTTGAACCACACTAAATATACTGGCGTTTTCCAAGACAGTTTTCTCCGTATCCCCATATAGCATAAGAGTGATATTAGTGGCGTGGCCCAATTTTATTAGAAGCGAATTTCTTTGTTCTGCATATAGAGGACACGTTAATAAATAGTGTTCAGTGTCTTCATATACATGACCGCAGCCACAAGATGCATCATCACTTATAAATCTATCAAATTTATGTCCGTTTAAATCACTACAATTTAACCGCAGCTTCGTGTGAACAATTTGTTCCTTTCTTCTACCCACATAATAAAACCCAGGGACGACATTGTCGTTAATTGCAAGTTTCTTCTTAAAATGATCTGCGGAAGTACAGTTCTGCAGATCTGCGCTTTTAAAGCCGTTCCAAAGTTTTACCACTGATGGCAGAAACGAGTTAGAAAACCTGTTCGTGTTACATTTAATTTCCTTTAACAAGCTCGAAGATCTTAGCGAGTAATAAGTCAATTCTGATACAGGTTGCGGAATGAGCAGCCTAATGTAGTTTGGGACGCTTGTGAACATAATCTTATACAACGCTACTAATTTGTGGCGTCGTCTACGTTCTTTGAGTGGTATGAAACCAGATTCTCTATAGATAAGTTGATGACTATTCTATCTGATATCTATGATTCAAATTGACGCCGCCCATATAGATTGTGTTGTCCCAGATGGACGAGTCTCAGGTGAAGGGCACGGGTCAACCAGCCCCAGGGACAACCCGCCCCAAGCCAGGTGGGACAACCCGCCCCGGGACAACCCGCCCCGGGACAACCCGCCCCAATTTTTCTTGACTATGATATTGGACTAGGATTGGATTATGAGTACTAATAACCTGTCATTTTACTTAATTATGATTGTATTATAGGTAATAACACGTGAATAATTCAGAATGAATTATTCACCCGTTATTGCTTATAATACCATCATAATAATAAATACGCGCGGGGATATAAGGGACAACCTGACTGTCATTTGAATTATGATTGTATTGTAAGTCATAACACGTGAATAATTCAGAATGAATTATTCACCTGTTATTACTTATAATACGATCATAATAATAAATACGCGCCGAGATATTGGGGTCTATGGGTGTTGTAATAAACAACAACAACTTTAAAATTGATGATTTGATTAATTAACATCTAATAAAAATCAAAAATACATCAACAAAAAATAACCAAATAACAATACAATAATATGTTTGAAAATGAAATGAATGAACAATAATTAACAATGAACAATAATTAACAGAGTTTTTTCATTCGATACCAGTTTCTGTGGTACTCTGGCTTCTAGGATTCAGTACGCGCCTCTTTGTTGCGTATAACGCTCCACATTTCTTCAAGAAGTTGGTGGTGGACATTCTTGGGGGATTGACCATGTAGTCATCCCAGTACTCTTGGATTTCCTTTACTTGCAAAGTGTATCTCACTCGGGTGTCAGTCTCTAAGTCGGCTGCCGACACTCTCAGATTTATTGCTTCTGCTTCCTTCATGAGGGCTGGAACAAGTTTATAGAAATGCAGGTCGCTCCCCAGACAACTGACACGTCGGTGCCAGGCTGATAGATAAAGAACGAATTGGTAAATAAACAGACGACAACGCAAAGATCATCCGGTATAATTCAAAGAGAAGCAACATGATGATTGTTAGAAGCTAAAAAACCCACATTTATTGTCTTGGTCTTAGATAAAGGAAAAGAGATCAACGTTGTGATGAATCCATATCACGCTAAAACAACATGTCCGGTCATTTGATTTTTGCGCATCAAATAAATATCATTCCTCTTAGAGGGTACCCGACTGAAACAACATGTCCAAAACAACACACCAATTCTGACTGGTGTCTACATGCTACCAATTCAGTTTAGATAATAATAATAACACTTTGGACAGCCGCTGATTTGTCGCGGTTCTCGGATGAGAAGGCCATGGTTACCCCTGAACTCCCAACTGCCTCCCTATTCCCACGCTTCTCCTCTCCTCCCAACACTCGGAGACGAACTGCTTGATGACATCCCTTGCCCCATTCTTCCCAATCTCACCGATTAGCATATTAACCCTCTCCTTTGAGTCTCCCCCTAACCACATGTCCTTCATTCTCCCATCCCATTTCCCCATTATACTCCCAGTGAATCTCATTCTTTTAGACTGATACTTTGGGCATTCTAGAAGAAAGTGTTCCAGGGTCTCCACCACGCCCAAGTTACACATCTGGAACTCCTTTTCACGGTTTTTCCCAATTTTTCCCCTCAGCTCCAGGGACCGCGACCTCAGCTTGAACAACAGTGACCCCCCAAAGGTGCCATCAAGGTACTCTTCAAAACCAGGCTTCTCTTTATCACGCAGGCCACCCAAAGTTCTCTTTGATTTGACCCCCTCTCGCCAATTACGGTTACAATCCTCCATGACCCTTTCTCTGACGATCTTTTTGCCCTATTATTATTAGTTTGATTCAGTTATTATGAGATGTGTTAAGAGGATTGTGGATTATTTTCGTTAAAATTGGATAATTTTCGATAAAAAGAGTGAGTAAAAATCTTTTTTATATATTACCATCTCCCCAAATTTTTAAAAAAAATAGCAGAAAAAATCGGATCAATGTAGATTGTGGATAATTTTCGATTAAATTGGGTTATTTTCGATAAGAAAGTGAGTAGAAATCTTTTTGTGTCGCCTGCCCCACGAAGTGGGGAGCGACATATAGGGATTACTTTTGTCGTCTTGCGTCGTCTGCGTCGTCGTCCGCGTCACACTTTCTCTTACCCGCCACTCCTCTTTAACCTATGAATGGATTTTGATGAAACTTTCAGTGATTCTTTATCACATAATGGCATTGTGCACCTCCTATTTTATTTTTTGATCCGCTGTATTTTTTCCAGAGTTATGCCCCTTTTCCATTTAGAATTCTGTCTGAAATATTAAAATATAGTGCAGGCGACACACGTCTTCCATGGAAGACTCACATCTAAGTTTATATATTACCATCCCCCCCCCCCAAAAAAAATTTTTTAGCAAATATCAAAAAAAAAAAAAAAAAAAAATCGGGACAACCCGACCCAAAAAGTGGGACAACCCGCCCCAAAAATAGGCCTGGGGCGGGTTGTCCCTGACCCCAGGTGAACGCTTCATGGTGAATATTATGAAACTTGCCAAAACGCTGCTGCGCGAATTGAATGCCAGTGACTCTATCCACTGTAATTTCGTTTTCGTGTCGATACGTCCCCAAAGACGATCCATCCCCAGAGTCGTCCCCAGACGATCCGTCCCCTGTCAATCCGTCCCCATGTACCGTAGTCGACCCGACCCCAATTAATTGTAGTTATTTTTATTGTCGTCTGGTTGGCAAAATTAAATATGAAATATGAAATAGAAATACAAAAATGAAATGAAAACTTGTATTTTAACGACTTGTTTCTTAACTCCTGTCATTAGTCTATTCAAAACCCTTGTATAAACCCACATGTTTTAACTGTGTTACAACACATCTTTTTACTCAAAAAATGAAAAGAAGAATGAAAATCGAATGGTATTTCTGAGAACTGCGCTATAGTTATTCCAGAATAATGTTATTATCTGCTTCGTGGGTTAGGTTGAATGAAAGGGTTAAATAAAATTCATCACTGAACTGCTCCTTTTTAGCTAACTGTTATGATGTGTGATGTAATGTTTCTTTGCATTTGAATTTTCCAATTATTTGTGTTTTTCTGTTGCGTTTCGTAACATAACAGCCAAAATCGGACAGCGCTATTTGAAAAAATATCATTCAGTTTTCTTTCTTTTTTCATTTTTTTGTCTCAAAATTTGGGCTTATACGATATGTCTTGATGCAAAAACTGGCATAATTAGGTCAACGTTTAAATAAAGTTCACCCCTTAGTGCTTAAATAAAATTCACTGGTGCTTGTTATGATGTAATGTTTGCTTGTATTCTCTCCATTTATTAGTGTTCTTCAGTTATGTTTTTTATTACATAAAGTTCATCTCGGAATACTGTTTTTTTTAAAATTTTTTAAACCCTCACAAAGCAATACATGGCACAACTAACTATATTGTACATGGGGCCGGATCGTCTTGGGTCTAGAATCGGGTGAGGCCGGATCGTCTGGGAACGGGTCGTCTTTGGAGCCGGATCGACCTGTTACCGTAATTTCGACCAAAAGTAACTTAGACCCAAATCGGTAATTTCGACTAAAACAAGTAATTTCGACCCAATTTTGGCAACTTCGACCCATTATTTTCCCCGACTCAAGAGCCCTCCCGCTGACCGCCTTGCCGATCGGTAATTTCGACCCAAAGTAATTTCGACCCGCTTCGGTAAATTCAAAAATAGCTTTATAAACATCCACCGCATTCCAATTCAGGGTAATTTAGGGTGGGAATGGGAAGATTCGGCCTCGGGAAGATTCGGCCCGGGAACCGGGAAGATTCGGTACTGTTACCGGGAAGATTCGGCCCGGGAAGATTCGGCCCGAGACTGAAAATTCACAACAGACGGGGAAATGAATTTCTTGATGGGAGAGTATAGAAATAACGTAGCATTGGTCAGAAATGAATCAAAATTATGATTTGATTTTTTTTTCAAATTAAAATCTGGTCATAAATTAATATAAATTTAGAAACTTGAAACCATACATAAGGAATCATAAATAACAAATTAAAATCTAGTCATAAATTAATATAGGACATTTTATACATAAGGAATGATAATAACAGACACCTTCATGCAATTTTGTAAATCTGCCCACATATTTTTACAGCCTAGATGTGGATATCTGGTTTTCTCTGTATTTGTCACAGACCTCGTCCAATTTCTTAGCCACTTTTGTGTATTTCTGTCTCGTTTCTGTCTATAAGTCAGCCGTAACGACATTCATTTTAACTAGATGTGCTTCTTTCCTTAAAATCGTGACTAACTGATAAAAGCTGAGGCCACTTCCATTGCAGTTTAAACAACGATGCCAGGCTGAAATAAAAATATGCAATGAATTAGGTAAGTTGTATTTCTACCATTTGCATGCGAAATGAAATTAAATGAAGAACTATTACCTATATTTACATATTTCGCGTATACATGTACGATTTGCTTTAATAGTTCATTATTATTACTTATTATTACTTATTAATTATTATTAATGACGTATCTTTTTGAATATTTTAGACAAGAGGCAAAATACAATTAACAACAATGAAGAATCTCACCTTCTATATCATTATTTGTGCGTACTGTGTGGTCATATATACTCCAGGCTTCTACTGGGAAGGTTTCCCGAGGTCAGTCATCCATTGCCTGTCAATATATGCTGTCAACTCTTTCATTGATCGGTATTAGCCTTTGACTTCAGGTTTTCAAATGTCTGTACGACTGTGGGACGCAGGTAAGAACGGTAGCGCTAACAAATGTTTGATGTATATGAACAGTGGGCCCAACTCTCTGTACGATGTCACAAGACCAAGTTCCTGAACACGTCTATAAACATTTTGGAGTTATGAGGAAAGAATGAATTCATGAAAGGTTTTAGCGCGCCAAAGGCGCGCAGGGACGATGTGGGATTTACAAATCCCTTGCGACCTGGTTAACCTTATTTCATTTCACTTGGATCACACAGGCCTAGCTTTCCTATTGCCTCAAATGGGGTCTGAGGGGGTATGCACGCGGTTAGAATTCCCGGCAGTTTACGTTGGAGTGATAGATTGTCACTAATCAATCCCTCAACGCCATTAAGACTATTAAAGAGTGGGTTCTATTCGGTTCCAGCTTGGCGATGGTAGAGGTTTGAGTTCCACCATAGTGGCGAGCCAGAATATAATGTTGAGCGATGGCAAATCTAAGGGAAGAATAGAAAAGAAAACCAAACAGCAACGCCGGTTTGGTAGCGGCCCCGGTATATGACCAAAGCGGTTACAAAAAAGGAGTGGAGAAAGCTCCAACAATTTAGTTTTGAAAAACCGGGTGTCATCCATCAAGCCTTCTGGGAGAAAGGATGCCGTATGTGATTATGAGGTATCTGGTTATCCTTCGGAAATTCCAAATGACCTTCCCCACCCCCACCCCCCAAAAACACTCTCTCACAGACACACACCCGAAAGCCCTTAAAAGGGCTGTTAAATCTTTATTCAAATGTATATTTATATAAAATGTACATTCGTTCCCAGCCAGACAAGCTTGTTTCAATCCTTTCCTGGTGTTTGGTGGGTTATTGTGTATGTTAACAGAAAGGTGGGTTGCACCAATTCCTCCTACGCTTAGTCTACCATTTCCATGCGCCTTCTTGATAAGAGTGTTGCAAGAAAATTGGAGAATGTTCAATTAGGAAAGTTATAGGTAGAGAGAAAGATAGGTATCCGCTATTGTATATTGTGACTGTTGTGTGGTTGTTGCTATGGATGTGGTAAGGAGTGTGTTTCCTCGGAGCCCACTCCCCACACGCAGAGTTGCGAGGCAGTCCTCACAGACTCAATCCTAAAGATCTCAATGAGTAGCGATATAATCCTCACTGACTCCACGCAGTTTAATTCTATTCAGTGATTTTAATTTACTGTGGCTTATTTTGTTTTCTATCAAGGGTTCGGTGTTCGTTCACCTTCACCATTGATTCACTGTCCTGGTGTATGTGGAGGGTTTTGTTATATAGGTCTTATTAAACGCATTTTAATCGCGCTTCAGCAGAGTTGCGAGGCTGTCCTCACAGACTCTATCCTAAAGTTCTCAATGAGTAGCGAGGCAATCGTCACTGACTCCACGCAATTTAGTTATATTGTATAATTTTTTTTTCTGGAAACTTATTTTGTTTTTCTGTTAAGGGATCGGTGTTCGTTCAGCTCAACCATTAATTCACTATCTTGGAGTCTGTTGAGGGTTTTGTTTTGTAGGTCTTTTAATCGCGTATCAATAGTTTCTATTTTTGCTAGCTGGTGAAGTTCCTTTATCGGTGTCCATTTGGGTTTACATAGTGCCACACGCATGGCATAATTTTGAACCCTCTGTAGCTTCTGAATGTTGGTTTTGCTCAGGTCACTTGTTATTATGGCACTGCATTCTAGTACCGGACGTATAAATGTTTTGTAGAGCTTGAGAAGCACATCTTTGTTTGCTCCCCAATTCTACCTCTGATCATCTTCAGAAAATTGATACGTTTGGTAGCTCTAACCGTAATGGAGTTTACGTGACTGTTTAGACTGATATTGCTATCTAGGATAAATCCCAAAGATTTGGCCTCTTTGCTTGATTCTAATTTGTGATCGTATAACTGGAGATTGACACTGGGGACTGGTTTTTTCCTTTGCTTCTTGAAGAATGTAACTTTTTGAGTTTTGGAAGCATTGAGTTTGATGTGCCACAGGGTGCACCAGCTTTCAAGATCGCGAATGGTATCCTTTAGACGATTTTTAATTATGTTTCTGGACTTTCTGGCCGTCTAAATGCCTCTATCGTCTGAGAACTGCGATAGTTCAACACAGTTTTCCCTACTTTTTCTATGTCATTCACATATATTATGAAAAGAAGCGGACTTAGAACCCCCCCCCCCCCCTTGTGGTGTTCCCGCTTCGAGTATTACTTCCTCTGACACCTCGCGATTAATCCTCACCTTGATTTTTCGGTCAGTTAGAAATGATGAAATGATCCTAAGAATTTTAGTGGATAATCCCATTTTCGCTAGTTTATATCTCACGCCATTGTGCCATACCGAGTCGAACGCTTTTTCTACATCCAAGAAAAGCGCAGTTCCTATTTCGTTTTGACTAAATGCGGTTTTCATATAATCGACCGTTCTATATACGTGTTCGATTCCCTCTTTCTGACTCCTATACGCTCTTTGCCATTTGTTGAAAAAGTTGATTGATTCGAGATAGCTGTGAAGTCTCGTAGTGAGAATCCGCTCAAATATTTTTCCAACACAGCTAAGCAAGCTGATTGGGCGGTAGTTAGAAGGGTTGGTAAGGTCTTTGTCGGGTTTAGGTATCATTACTCCTGTGGCCACTTTCCAACATTTTGGGAAGTACCCACAGGACCGACAGCGGTTTAGGAGTTTGGTAAGTCTACAGTAGAAGATGTTGGGGCACTGTTTCATTATTTTGTAATAGACTTCGTCTTCTCCTGGGGACGAAGATAACCTGCATTTTCTGATTATACCCATCACTCTTCTACGCTTATTGGTTCAGTTAATTCATGGTCGTCACCGTCTTCATGCCTTTGGTCGACGTTCGGTTCATTGAAAACTGAGTTGTTATCTTGGACAAATTTATTTACCTTTACCTTAAAATCGTTGTCATATCTGTTCCCTTGTTGTGGACGATGCGCTTTCTTTAGAAGTTCGGCAAAAGTGATGGGAATGAGGAAAACCAGAATCCTGGAGCCTTATATACTCTAATTTGAAGGACAATCAAAAACGAAAACGCGTTTCATCTTTTTTATTCTCTAACCAACAGTATATACAATACAACAACAAAGTGAGTCCATAGCGTACAGTATAAACATAGTACAAACATACATCACTTGCAACTATGAACTTCAAAGAAGATTAAAAATCATAACAGGTAAATCATAATCACCTGTTCATCAAGCTGTGAAAATGCCTGTTTGTTTCAACATTGTTTTTCAATTATCAGTGTGACTAGAAACATTTAGTCAGTGTCTCTCTTCCACTACACACCGTGTCTTAAGTTATCTGAGGTGTAGGAATGTACTTTCGTGAACAAATAGAAATTTATTTTTTTCTGATGTGTTGGAATTTACTTTCATGAACAAATAGGAATTTATTTTTTTGGTTGTGTTTGGATGTGTTTATTTTCGTTTCTGTAAAGGTGAGTCGATTTTTTCATACTAAAGAAAGAATAAATAAAATAACATAAAAAATAAACGTCATCAAATCTGAAAAAAGAAAAAAACTGGGAAGATTCGGCCTCAAAAGTCGGGAAGATTCGGCCTCGGGAGGGGCCGAATCTTCCCACCTATCGGCCCGGGCCGAATCTTCATGGTCCCATTTAGGGCTGTCCGATTCCAATCAGGCTTTACAGTGCGACAAAAAGTATTTTTAGAGTGGCCATCGTTGACGGTGGCCTTCGGTAGCATTTGAAAATAGTTTCTTTTTGTAAAAAAACCCAACTAATTTGAAGATCGAGTGTTACAAACGTTCGCTCTACGAAAAATAAATATTGTTTGGCCTCAGAAATGCTTTTAAATGCAATTGTTTTAGTTATATTGGGTGGCCTTCGGTGGCTAATGGTGGCTTTCGGCAGTCATCGGTGGCCTTCGGTATTTAGTAGGATCCCTCTAAGTGACTCGAATGGTCTTGAGTTAATACACACGGACGAGTCCACGATTGTAGAGCTAAATCCTGGGAACTTCTTTGCTTTTATTTGTTTGCGTGGTCTTCTGTGTTTTAGTGGGTCGTGTGTCTCGATAGCTGGTAAATCGCCCTCAACCACCTTGTTGAATGGCTTGATTCTAAGCTGCCTTCGTCTTTCTTGGAGGGTGTCTAATTTTAGGTCGGCAAGCATATTGGTAATTGCACATTTTCTTCTGACCCATAATTGTTGGATATAAATCTTGCCGCCTGGCGTTGCACTTTTTCAAGGGTGTCTTTTCGCCTACGTGATGGGGATCCCATATTTCCGCTCCAGCCATATTCCAACCTTGATCTTACCATTGACTCATATGCTTGTTGTTTGCATTTCCTGTCCGCACGTCTCAGCTGGGTTCCTTCTAAGAAATCCTTGGTTACTGTTCGCCTTTTTTGCTGCCTTGTTGACACGAAAGGTCCAACTGAGGTCATTGCTGAGTGTAAACTTGTCCAATGTACGGATGTTCTGGGGGGGGGGGGGGGGGGCTGCATAGTTGATACATGTGCGACGACTTGCTTTTGATAGACATGACGAGGCATTTGCTCGCATTGAATCGCACCCCAGTTTTATGCCTATTTTCCCAGTGTTTGGAAGTCCCGCTGTAATTCTATGTGGTCCGGTTGGTGGTTTATCGGTCGGTATAGTAGACAATCATCTGCGAATAAGCCAACCTGCGGTGTGACTGTTGGTGACAGTTCGTTTATGTGACAGAGAATAATAGTGGATATAGCACTGTGCCTTGTGTCCCGCCAGGTTAAACCGGGACACAAGCCGAGAATTCTCCGTCGATTGCTACTCTCATGTGCCGTTTGGTTAAGAAGGTTTCAAGCCAGCGATGATAGACCTAGTTATGCCGTAGTTTTGAAGTTTGTGGTTCCGAATGTGGCTGCAGATGTTATGTTCCAGGATTTTACACCTGACGGATGTGAGTGAGACTGGTCTGTAGCTTTCTGGGAGGTGTACGTTGCCTTTTTATAGATGGGTGACATGTTGGCGTTCAGCAAATCTGGAAGCGTTCCAGTGTCTAGCGATTTTCTGATAATGGTAGTCAGTGTTGAGACCAGTGCCTGCACAGGTGTTCAGTACTATATTTGGTATGTCACCAGGGCCCGGTGCTTTTGATGGTTTGGTGTCCTTTATTAGTTTGCAGACTCTTTCTTCTGATACTTCGATTTCTTGAATCTGTTTAACATAAGTTTTTCAGAGAGCTGGGAGTTGTTGTTTGGTGTTTTCTTTTGTGAAAACAGACCGGAACTGTTCATTTAGGCCGTTTGCTTTTTGTGTGCTGTCTATTGTCAATGTTGTTCCGGAGTTTATTGGCGGTATACCTGTCCTATCCTAGTGTTTGGGTTTTATATAGCTCCAGAATGGCTTTGACTTCTTATCTGACATGCCTTTCTTCACTATTTCACTTTGGCGCGCTAAAACCTTTCATTCATTCATTCATACATTCATTCATTCATCACTATTTCATTGACGTAATTGTTTTCTACCTTCCCTACTTCCGCTCTGCAGAGTCTTTGGTGCTTTCGGTATGCGGTCCATTCTCTCTTCATTTTTGCTTTCCAAAACAGCCTCGATTTCTTTTTCATCGTGAGCTTGATTTTGTTCGTCAGCCATGGAAAGTAATTTTTCTTCGCCGCGTTATTGTTGGAACATGCTTTTCCACCGCAGCTTTTATTGCGCTGGAAAAGTCCATAATTCATTTACGCTGGCTTGTTGCGACGGTAAGCGGTGAAGTCGACCCACGTTGAAGTCGACCCGAGAGAAGTCGACCCACTTTTGGTGATCTCGACCCGAAGTGATCTCGACCCGAAAAAAGTTAAGTCAACCCACTTTTAAAATCCTTGAAGTGATCTCGACCCGAAAAAAGTTGAAGTCGACCCACTTTTAAAATCCACTTCAGACCATCTCTGATCCACTTGAAACGAACGGTAATCGGTGAAGTCGACCCACGTTGAAGTCGACCCAAAAAGTTAAGTCGACCCACTTTTGGTGATCTCGACCCGAAGTGATCTCGACCCGAAAAAAGTTAAGGCGACCCTCTTTTAAAATCCTTGAAGTGATCTCGACCCGAAAAAAGTTGAAGTCGACCCACTTTTAAAATCCACTTCAGACCATCTCAGTTCCACTTGAAACGGACTGGAGACCGTCTCAGGCCCCGTTTTAAAAGGGGGAATATAAGCGATCTCCACCCACTTTTGAAAATGACAAGATACCATCATTAGATTCACTATGGACATTGACCATCTCAGACCTCGTTTGAAAGGGGAACATAAAAACAACAACAAAAATTTCAAAGCGATTTATTCGGGCCATAATAACACCGTTATAATATTAATTTTCATCGAGCATAAAGAAAGATATAACAAAATTTTGTGACAACATAAAATATAACGTACATTACAGGCCATAATAACACCGTCATAATTTTCAGCAATCATAACGCGTGAGATAAATTTCTATCCCGCTGCGTGACGATATGATAATAATAATAACACTTTGCCCAGCCGCTGATTTGTCGCGGTTGTCGGACGAGAAGGTCTTGGTTAACCCTGTACTCCCAACTGCCTCCCTATTCCCACGAATCTCCTCTCCTCCCAACACTCGGAGACGAACTGCTTGATGACATCCCTTGCCCAATTCATCTCAATCTCTCCCAATTAGCATATTAACCCTCTCCTTTGAGTCTTCCCCTAGCCACGTGTCCTTCATTCTCCCATCCCACTTCTGATTAAGCACAAACATGATAAATCAATAACATTAAAACACTGCTCGTTATCCCAATGTGGAATTGTGACCCCCAGATTCCTGCATCGCGACTATGATAAAGCACAAACATGGTAAAACAACAACATACAATGATAAAACATATAGCACATCAATAGTCAGTAATACAGGCTTGGCAATTTCAGGAGAGCGATTTTTTAGCTCTCCTTACTGCCCTCCTGAAAGAATTAAGGAGAGCGAAAAATTGCCCTCCTAAATATTTTGGTCTGGGATGATTGAGATTACATGTATTATGCTCACATTAAATTTTTGTTGTAAAGCAAAAATGTAATTTAACTTTGAAGTCACATAACATCACGTAATTTCATTTTGAAAGTGGTTTAGTGGTAAAAGGTAATGGCTGCAACCATACCCAAACACAGTTGCTATCATTTGAAGCAAAATGGGTCACAGCAATATTTTTTTTTCTGTCAGTTTCAAGTTCAACAACTGACATCACAGTTTGAGGGGTAATTATTCAAGGAATATTGACACTATAATATACTACCATTACTACTATCCTGTCACTTGAAGCACTTGCACCAGGATGTGACTGTAGATTCAAGCAGACCTGTTGTCCAAGAAAGTCATACGCCTACCACTACCACCTTCAACCCTACACCTACCACCTTCAAAGTCATACGCCTACCACTACCACCTTCAACCCCCCTTGGGGGTTGAAGGTGGTAGTGGTAGGCGTATGACTTTCTTGGACAACAGGTCTGGGTACACACACAGGTCTTGTCAAATGTGTGTTCGGTTGTTGAGTGAGACATCTAGATGTCTAAGAGATTTTGCTTTACCTTAGAAAAGTTAATAAAATCACTGATGTAGTCTGTTGGTTTCAGTTTCAATGAGTTCGTTCAACTGGATACTTAAAATGCTGTGTAAAGCTAATTGCTCTCCTAAGCTGATTGAGGAGAGCGATTTTTTGCCCTCCTGCATTTTTCAGAATGCCAGGCCTGGTAATATGATACATCAGAAACATAACACTTCGATAATAAAATGGATTAACTGGTAGAATGTTGGGAGCCCCTATTTTAAACTTTTCAGAAAATCACCAGTGGTTATTATCTCCAGCTACATCCTGACAAAGGAAGCTTTTATTGTCTCCGTCATCAATCGGTTTTGTGGGAAATATAATGCTCTCTGACATTCGATTGGATAGTATCCACGGATACTATCCAATCAAATATAATAGAGCAGTATATTATTGAGCTTTTTTTTTAACTCCGCACTCTATCAGTTGATTAATCAGTTTACACAGTGGGGCCATTAAGCCTTGAACATTTTCTAAGGAGCTGCCTTGTAGAAATTTTTTTGGCCATATACTGTTCCCACAATTCATAAATAACTTTTTGCATGTTTCTGTACTTTTTAGTCTGCACACGTTTCAGTTTGTTTTCAGACACTAGTTTAACAGCGATGTTAACAAGTTGACTCTGCCGGTGTAAAACATTCACCAAAATGTAGAATTGAATGTTTATATTTGCTGATTTGTTCAAACGATTGTGCCATTCCTCAACGTCATTTTTCGTGCCCCCTAACTGCCAACCTGTACGCATCTCGTGTTATGCCAGTACCACACACCCTATGCTGCCATCTGTCACATCTTTCACATCGTAAACCTTCTTGCCGAGGCCGAACACTGTTAGTACAAACAAGACAGACATCAGACATGCTTATGATTGTGGAATGTTGAAAAAATGAATGAATGAAAGGTTTTAGCGCGCCGAAGGCGCGCAGGGACGATGTGGGATTTACAAATCCCTTGCGACCCGGTTAGCCTTATATTATTTCTCTTGGATCTTGGATCACACAGGCCTAGCTTTCCTATTGCCTCAAATGGGGTCTGAAAGGGTATGCACGCGGTTAGAATTCCCGGCAGTTTGCATTGAAGTGATAGATAGTCAAAGATCAATCCCTCAACGCCATTAAGACTATTAGAGAGTGGGCTCTATTCGGTTCCAGCTTGGCGATGGTAGAGGTATGAGTCCCACCATGGTGGCGAGCCAGAATATAATGTTGTGCGATGGCAATTTTAAGGGAATAAGGGAAAAAGAAAAAAGAAAACCAAACAGCAACGCCGGTTCGGTAGCGGCCCCAGTATGACCATAGCGGTTACAAAAAAAGGAGTGGAGAAAGAAATGTGCAGTTCCTATTTCGTTTTGACTAAATGCGGTTTTCATATAATCGACCATTCTATATACGTGTTCGATTCCCTCTTTCTGACTCCTATACGCTCTTTGCCATTTGTTGAAAAAGTTGATTGATTCGAGATAGCTGTGAAGTCTCGTAGTGAGAATCCGCTCAAATATTTTTCCAACACAGCTAAGCAAGCTGATTGGGCGGTAGTTAGAAGGGTTGGTAAGGTCTTTGTCGGGTTTAGGTATCATTACTCCTGTGGCCACTTTCCAACATTTTGGGAAGTACCCACAGGACCGACAGCGGTTTAGGAGTTTGGTAAGTCTACAGTAGAAGATGTTGGGGCACTGTTTCATTATTTTGTAATAGACTTCGTCTTCTCCTGGGGACAAAGATAACCTGCATTTTCTGATTATACCCATCACTCTTCTACGCTTATTGGTTCAGTTAATTCATGGTCGTCACCGTCTTCATGCCTTTGGTCGACGTTCGGTTCATTGAAAACTGAGTTGTTATCTTGGACAAATTTATTTACCTTTACCTTAAAATCGTTGTCATATCTGTTCCCTTGTTGTGGACGATGCGCTTTCTTTAGAAGTTCGGCAAAAGTGATGGGAATGAGGAAAACCAGAATCCTGGAGCCTTATATACTCTAATTTGAAGGACAATCAAAAACGAAAACGCGTTTCATCTTTTTTATTCTCTAACCAACAGTATATACAATACAACAACAAAGTGAGTCCATAGCGTACAGTATAAACATAGTACAAACATACATCACTTGCAACTATGAACTTCAAAGAAGATTAAAAATCATAACAGGTAAATCATAATCACCTGTTCATCAAGCTGTGAAAATGCCTGTTTGTTTCAACATTGTTTTTCAATTATCAGTGTGACTAGAAACATTTAGTCAGTGTCTCTCTTCCACTACACACCGTGTCTTAAGTTATCTGAGGTGTAGGAATGTACTTTCGTGAACAAATAGAAATTTATTTTTTTCTGATGTGTTGGAATTTACTTTCATGAACAAATAGGAATTTATTTTTTTGGTTGTGTTTGGATGTGTTTATTTTCGTTTCTGTAAAGGTGAGTCGATTTTTTCATACTAAAGAAAGAATAAATAAAATAACATAAAAAATAAACGTCATCAAATCTGAAAAAAGAAAAAAACTGGGAAGATTCGGCCTCAAAAGTCGGGAAGATTCGGCCTCGGGAGGGGCCGAATCTTCCCACCTATCGGCCCGGGCCGAATCTTCATGGTCCCATTTAGGGCTGTCCGATTCCAATCAGGCTTTACAGTGCGACAAAAAGTATTTTTAGAGTGGCCATCGTTGACGGTGGCCTTCGGTAGCATTTGAAAATAGTTTCTTTTTGTAAAAAAACCCAACTAATTTGAAGAGCGAGTGTTACAAACGTTCGCTCTACGAAAAAATAAATATTGTTTGGCCTCAGAAATGCTTTTAAATGCAATTGTTTTAGTTATATTGGGTGGCCTTCGGTGGCTAATGGTGGCTTTCGGCAGTCATCGGTGGCCTTCGGTATTTAGTAGGATCCCTCTAAGTGACTCGAATGGTCTTGAGTTAATACACACGGACGAGTCCACGATTGTAGAGCTAAATCCTGGGAACTTCTTTGCTTTTATTTGTTTGCGTGGTCTTCTGTGTTTTAGTGGGTCGTGCGTCTCGATAGCTGGTAAATCGCCCTCAACCACCTTGTTGAATGGCTTGATTCTAAGCTGCCTTCGTCTTTCTTGGAGGGTGTCTAATTTTAGGTCGGCAAGCATATTGGTAATTGCACATTTTCTTCTGACCCATAATTGTTGGATATAAATCTTGCCGCCTGGCGTTGCACTTTTTCAAGGGTGTCTTTTCGCCTACGTGATGGGGATCCCATATTTCCGCTCCAGCCATATTCCAACCTTGATCTTACCATTGACTCATATGCTTGTTGTTTGCATTTCCTGTTCGCACGTCTCAGCTGGGTTCCTTCTAAGAAATCCTTGGTTACTGTTCGCCTTTTTTGCTGCCTTGTTGACACGAAAGGTCCAACTGAGGTCATTGCTGAGTGTAAACTTGTCCAATGTACGGATGTTCTGGGGGGGGGGGGGGGGGGGGCTGCATAGTTGATACATGTGCGACGACTTGCTTTTGATAGACATGACGAGGCATTTGCTCGCATTGAATCGCACCCCAGTTTTATGCCTATTTTCCCAGTGTTTGGAAGTCCCGCTGTAATTCTATGTGGTCCGGTTGGTGGTTTATCGGTCGGTATAGTAGACAATCATCTGCGAATAAGCCAACCTGCGGTGTGACTGTTGGTGACAGTTCGTTTATGTGACAGAGAATAATAGTGGATATAGCACTGTGCCTTGTGTCCCGCCAGGTTAAACCGGGACACAAGCCGAGAATTCTCCGTCGATTGCTACTCTCATGTGCCGTTTGGTTAAGAAGGTTTCAAGCCAGCGATGATAGACCTAGTTATGCCGTAGTTTTGAAGTTTGTGGTTCCGAATGTGGCTGCAGATGTTATGTTCCAGGATTTTACACCTGACGGATGTGAGTGAGACTGGTCTGTAGCTTTCTGGGAGGTGTACGTTGCCTTTTTATAGATGGGTGACATGTTGGCGTTCAGCAAATCTGGAAGCGTTCCAGTGTCTAGCGATTTTCTGATAATGGTAGTCAGTGTTGAGACCAGTGCCTGCACAGGTGTTCAGTACTATATTTGGTATGTCACCAGGGCCCGGTGCTTTTGATGGTTTGATGTCCTTTATTAGTTTGCAGACTCTTTCTTCTGATACTTCGATTTCTTGAATCTGTTTAACATAAGTTTTTCAGAGAGCTGGGAGTTGTTGTTTGGTGTTTTCTTTTGTGAAAACAGACCGGAACTGTTCATTTAGGCCGTTTGCTTTTTGTGTGCTGTCTATTGTCAATGTTGTTCCGGAGTTTATTGGCGGTATACCTGTCCTATCCTAGTGTTTGGGTTTTATATAGCTCCAGAATGGCTTTGACTTCTTATCTGACATGCCTTTCTTCACTATTTCACTTTGGCGCGCTAAAACCTTTCATTCATTCATTCATACATTCATTCATTCATCACTATTTCATTGACGTAATTGTTTTCTACCTTCCCTACTTCCGCTCTGCAGAGTCTTTGGTGCTTTCGGTATGCGGTCCATTCTCTCTTCATTTTTGCTTTACAAAACAGCCTCGATTTCTTTTTCATCGTGAGCTTGATTTTGTTCGTCAGCCATGGAAAGTAATTTTTCTTCGCCGCGTTATTGTTGGAACATGCTTTTCCACCGCAGCTTTTATTGCGCTGGAAAAGTCCATAATTCATTTACGCTGGCTTGTTGCGACGGTAAGCGGTGAAGTCGACCCACGTTGAAGTCGACCCGAGAGAAGTCGACCCACTTTTGGTGATCTCGACCCGAAGTGATCTCGACCCGAAAAAAGTTAAGTCAACCCACTTTTAAAATCCTTGAAGTGATCTCGACCCGAAAAAAGTTGAAGTCGACCCACTTTTAAAATCCACTTCAGACCATCTCTGATCCACTTGAAACGAACGGTAATCGGTGAAGTCGACCCACGTTGAAGTCGACCCAAAAAGTTAAGTCGACCCACTTTTGGTGATCTCGACCCGAAGTGATCTCGACCCGAAAAAAGTTAAGGCGACCCTCTTTTAAAATCCTTGAAGTGATCTCGACCCGAAAAAAGTTGAAGTCGACCCACTTTTAAAATCCACTTCAGACCATCTCAGTTCCACTTGAAACGGACTGGAGACCGTCTCAGGCCCCGTTTTAAAAGGGGGAATATAAGCGATCTCCACCCACTTTTGAAAATGACAAGATACCATCATTAGATTCACTATGGACATTGACCATCTCAGACCTCGTTTGAAAGGGGAACATAAAAACAACAACAAAAATTTCAAAGCGATTTATTCGGGCCATAATAACACCGTTATAATATTAATTTTCATCGAGCATAAAGAAAGATATAACAAAATTTTGTGACAACATAAAATATAACGTACATTACAGGCCATAATAACACCGTCATAATTTTCAGCAATCATAACGCGTGAGATAAATTTCTATCCCGCTGCGTAACGATATGATAATAATAATAACACTTTGCCCAGCCGCTGATTTGTCGCGGTTGTCGGACGAGAAGGTCTTGGTTAACCCTGTACTCCCAACTGCCTCCCTATTCCCACGAATCTCCTCTCCTCCCAACACTCGGAGACGAACTGCTTGATGACATCCCTTGCCCAATTCATCTCAATCTCTCCCAATTAGCATATTAACCCTCTCCTTTGAGTCTTCCCCTAGCCACGTGTCCTTCATTCTCCCATCCCACTTCTGATTAAGCACAAACATGATAAATCAATAACATTAAAACACTGCTCGTTATCCCAATGTGGAATTGTGACCCCCAGATTCCTGTATCGCGACTATGATAAAGCACAAACATGGTAAAACAACAACATACAATGATAAAACATATAGCACATCAATAGTCAGTAATACAGGCTTGGCAATTTCAGGAGAGCGATTTTTTAGCTCTCCTTACTGCCCTCCTGAAAGAATTAAGGAGAGCGAAAAATTGCCCTCCTAAATATTTTGGTCTGGGATGATTGAGATTACATGTATTATGCTCACATTAAATTTTTGTTGTAAAGCAAAAATGTAATTTAACTTTGAAGTCACATAACATCACGTAATTTCATTTTGAAAGTGGTTTAGTGGTAAAAGGTAATGGCTGCAACCATACCCAAACACAGTTGCTATCATTTGAAGCAAAATGGGTCACAGCAATATTTTTTTTTCTGTCAGTTTCAAGTTCAACAACTGACATCACAGTTTGAGGGGTAATTATTCAAGGAATATTGACACTATAATATACTACCATTACTACTATCCTGTCACTTGAAGCACTTGCACCAGGATGTGACTGTAGATTCAAGCAGACCTGTTGTCCAAGAAAGTCATACGCCTACCACTACCACCTTCAACCCTACACCTACCACCTTCAAAGTCATACGCCTACCACTACCACCTTCAACCCCCCTTGGGGGTTGAAGGTGGTAGTGGTAGGCGTATGACTTTCTTGGACAACAGGTCTGGGTACACACACAGGTCTTGTCAAATGTGTGTTCGGTTGTTGAGTGAGACATCTAGATGTCTAAGAGATTTTGCTTTACCTTAGAAAAGTTAATAAAATCACTGATGTAGTCTGTTGGTTTCAGTTTCAATGAGTTCGTTCAACTGGATACTTAAAATGCTGTGTAAAGCTAATTGCTCTCCTAAGCTGATTGAGGAGAGCGATTTTTTGCCCTCCTGCATTTTTCAGAATGCTAGGCCTGGTAATATGATACATCAGAAACATAACACTTCGATAATAAAATGGATTAACTGGTAGAATGTTGGGAGCCCCTATTTTAAACTTTTCAGAAAATCACCAGTGGTTATTATCTCCAGCTACATCCTGACAAAGGAAGCTTTTATTGTCTCCGTCATCAATCGGTTTTGTGGGAAATATAATGCTCTCTGACATTCGATTGGATAGTATCCACGGATACTATCCAATCAAATATAATAGAGCAGTATATTATTGAGCTTTTTTTTTAACTCCGCACTCTATCAGTTGATTAATCAGTTTACACAGTGGGGCCATTAAGCCTTGAACATTTTCTAAGGAGCTGCCTTGTAGAAATTTTTTTGGCCATATACTGTTCCCACAATTCATAAATAACTTTTTGCATGTTTCTGTACTTTTTAGTCTGCACACGTTTCAGTTTGTTTTCAGACACTAGTTTAACAGCGATGTTAACAAGTTGACTCTGCCGGTGTAAAACATTCACCAAAATGTAGAATTGAATGTTTATATTTGCTGATTTGTTCAAACGATTGTGCCATTCCTCAACGTCATTTTTCGTGCCCCCTAACTGCCAACCTGTACGCATCTCGTGTTATGCCAGTACCACACACCCTATGCTGCCATCTGTCACATCTTTCACATCGTAAACCTTCTTGCCGAGGCCGAACACTGTTAGTACAAACAAGACAGACATCAGACATGCTTATGATTGTGGAATGTTGAAAAAATGAATGAATGAAAGGTTTTAGCGCGCCGAAGGCGCGCAGGGACGATGTGGGATTTACAAATCCCTTGCGACCCGGTTAGCCTTATATTATTTCTCTTGGATCTTGGATCACACAGGCCTAGCTTTCCTATTGCCTCAAATGGGGTCTGAAAGGGTATGCACGCGGTTAGAATTCCCGGCAGTTTGCATTGAAGTGATAGATAGTCAAAGATCAATCCCTCAACGCCATTAAGACTATTAGAGAGTGGGCTCTATTCGGTTCCAGCTTGGCGATGGTAGAGGTATGAGTCCCACCATGGTGGCGAGCCAGAATATAATGTTGTGCGATGGCAATTTTAAGGGAATAAGGGAAAAAGAAAAAAGAAAACCAAACAGCAACGCCGGTTCGGTAGCGGCCCCAGTATGACCATAGCGGTTACAAAAAAAGGAGTGGAGAAAGAAATGTGCAGTTCCTATTTCGTTTTGACTAAATGCGGTTTTCATATAATCGACCATTCTATATACGTGTTCGATTCCCTCTTTCTGACTCCTATACGCTCTTTGCCATTTGTTGAAAAAGTTGATTGATTCGAGATAGCTGTGAAGTCTCGTAGTGAGAATCCGCTCAAATATTTTTCCAACACAGCTAAGCAAGCTGATTGGGCGGTAGTTAGAAGGGTTGGTAAGGTCTTTGTCGGGTTTAGGTATCATTACTCCTGTGGCCACTTTCCAACATTTTGGGAAGTACCCACAGGACCGACAGCGGTTTAGGAGTTTGGTAAGTCTACAGTAGAAGATGTTGGGGCACTGTTTCATTATTTTGTAATAGACTTCGTCTTCTCCTGGGGACAAAGATAACCTGCATTTTCTGATTATACCCATCACTCTTCTACGCTTATTGGTTCAGTTAATTCATGGTCGTCACCGTCTTCATGCCTTTGGTCGACGTTCGGTTCATTGAAAACTGAGTTGTTATCTTGGACAAATTTATTTACCTTTACCTTAAAATCGTTGTCATATCTGTTCCCTTGTTGTGGACGATGCGCTTTCTTTAGAAGTTCGGCAAAAGTGATGGGAATGAGGAAAACCAGAATCCTGGAGCCTTATATACTCTAATTTGAAGGACAATCAAAAACGAAAACGCGTTTCATCTTTTTTATTCTCTAACCAACAGTATATACAATACAACAACAAAGTGAGTCCATAGCGTACAGTATAAACATAGTACAAACATACATCACTTGCAACTATGAACTTCAAAGAAGATTAAAAATCATAACAGGTAAATCATAATCACCTGTTCATCAAGCTGTGAAAATGCCTGTTTGTTTCAACATTGTTTTTCAATTATCAGTGTGACTAGAAACATTTAGTCAGTGTCTCTCTTCCACTACACACCGTGTCTTAAGTTATCTGAGGTGTAGGAATGTACTTTCGTGAACAAATAGAAATTTATTTTTTTCTGATGTGTTGGAATTTACTTTCATGAACAAATAGGAATTTATTTTTTTGGTTGTGTTTGGATGTGTTTATTTTCGTTTCTGTAAAGGTGAGTCGATTTTTTCATACTAAAGAAAGAATAAATAAAATAACATAAAAAATAAACGTCATCAAATCTGAAAAAAGAAAAAAACTGGGAAGATTCGGCCTCAAAAGTCGGGAAGATTCGGCCTCGGGAGGGGCCGAATCTTCCCACCTATCGGCCCGGGCCGAATCTTCATGGTCCCATTTAGGGCTGTCCGATTCCAATCAGGCTTTACAGTGCGACAAAAAGTATTTTTAGAGTGGCCATCGTTGACGGTGGCCTTCGGTAGCATTTGAAAATAGTTTCTTTTTGTAAAAAAACCCAACTAATTTGAAGATCGAGTGTTACAAACGTTCGCTCTACGAAAAATAAATATTGTTTGGCCTCAGAAATGCTTTTAAATGCAATTGTTTTAGTTATATTGGGTGGCCTTCGGTGGCTAATGGTGGCTTTCGGCAGTCATCGGTGGCCTTCGGTATTTAGTAGGATCCCTCTAAGTGACTCGAATGGTCTTGAGTTAATACACACGGACGAGTCCACGATTGTAGAGCTAAATCCTGGGAACTTCTTTGCTTTTATTTGTTTGCGTGGTCTTCTGTGTTTTAGTGGGTCGTGCGTCTCGATAGCTGGTAAATCGCCCTCAACCACCTTGTTGAATGGCTTGATTCTAAGCTGCCTTCGTCTTTCTTGGAGGGTGTCTAATTTTAGGTCGGCAAGCATATTGGTAATTGCACATTTTCTTCTGACCCATAATTGTTGGATATAAATCTTGCCGCCTGGCGTTGCACTTTTTCAAGGGTGTCTTTTCGCCTACGTGATGGGGATCCCATATTTCCGCTCCAGCCATATTCCAACCTTGATCTTACCATTGACTCATATGCTTGTTGTTTGCATTTCCTGTTCGCACGTCTCAGCTGGGTTCCTTCTAAGAAATCCTTGGTTACTGTTCGCCTTTTTTGCTGCCTTGTTGACACGAAAGGTCCAACTGAGGTCATTGCTGAGTGTAAACTTGTCCAATGTACGGATGTTCTGGGGGGGGGGGGGGGGGGGGCTGCATAGTTGATACATGTGCGACGACTTGCTTTTGATAGACATGACGAGGCATTTGCTCGCATTGAATCGCACCCCAGTTTTATGCCTATTTTCCCAGTGTTTGGAAGTCCCGCTGTAATTCTATGTGGTCCGGTTGGTGGTTTATCGGTCGGTATAGTAGACAATCATCTGCGAATAAGCCAACCTGCGGTGTGACTGTTGGTGACAGTTCGTTTATGTGACAGAGAATAATAGTGGATATAGCACTGTGCCTTGTGTCCCGCCAGGTTAAACCGGGACACAAGCCGAGAATTCTCCGTCGATTGCTACTCTCATGTGCCGTTTGGTTAAGAAGGTTTCAAGCCAGCGATGATAGACCTAGTTATGCCGTAGTTTTGAAGTTTGTGGTTCCGAATGTGGCTGCAGATGTTATGTTCCAGGATTTTACACCTGACGGATGTGAGTGAGACTGGTCTGTAGCTTTCTGGGAGGTGTACGTTGCCTTTTTATAGATGGGTGACATGTTGGCGTTCAGCAAATCTGGAAGCGTTCCAGTGTCTAGCGATTTTCTGATAATGGTAGTCAGTGTTGAGACCAGTGCCTGCACAGGTGTTCAGTACTATATTTGGTATGTCACCAGGGCCCGGTGCTTTTGATGGTTTGATGTCCTTTATTAGTTTGCAGACTCTTTCTTCTGATACTTCGATTTCTTGAATCTGTTTAACATAAGTTTTTCAGAGAGCTGGGAGTTGTTGTTTGGTGTTTTCTTTTGTGAAAACAGACCGGAACTGTTCATTTAGGCCGTTTGCTTTTTGTGTGCTGTCTATTGTCAATGTTGTTCCGGAGTTTATTGGCGGTATACCTGTCCTATCCTAGTGTTTGGGTTTTATATAGCTCCAGAATGGCTTTGACTTCTTATCTGACATGCCTTTCTTCACTATTTCACTTTGGCGCGCTAAAACCTTTCATTCATTCATTCATACATTCATTCATTCATCACTATTTCATTGACGTAATTGTTTTCTACCTTCCCTACTTCCGCTCTGCAGAGTCTTTGGTGCTTTCGGTATGCGGTCCATTCTCTCTTCATTTTTGCTTTCCAAAACAGCCTCGATTTCTTTTTCATCGTGAGCTTGATTTTGTTCGTCAGCCATGGAAAGTAATTTTTCTTCGCCGCGTTATTGTTGGAACATGCTTTTCCACCGCAGCTTTTATTGCGCTGGAAAAGTCCATAATTCATTTACGCTGGCTTGTTGCGACGGTAAGCGGTGAAGTCGACCCACGTTGAAGTCGACCCGAGAGAAGTCGACCCACTTTTGGTGATCTCGACCCGAAGTGATCTCGACCCGAAAAAAGTTAAGTCAACCCACTTTTAAAATCCTTGAAGTGATCTCGACCCGAAAAAAGTTGAAGTCGACCCACTTTTAAAATCCACTTCAGACCATCTCTGATCCACTTGAAACGAACGGTAATCGGTGAAGTCGACCCACGTTGAAGTCGACCCAAAAAGTTAAGTCGACCCACTTTTGGTGATCTCGACCCGAAGTGATCTCGACCCGAAAAAAGTTAAGGCGACCCTCTTTTAAAATCCTTGAAGTGATCTCGACCCGAAAAAAGTTGAAGTCGACCCACTTTTAAAATCCACTTCAGACCATCTCAGTTCCACTTGAAACGGACTGGAGACCGTCTCAGGCCCCGTTTTAAAAGGGGGAATATAAGCGATCTCCACCCACTTTTGAAAATGACAAGATACCATCATTAGATTCACTATGGACATTGACCATCTCAGACCTCGTTTGAAAGGGGAACATAAAAACAACAACAAAAATTTCAAAGCGATTTATTCGGGCCATAATAACACCGTTATAATATTAATTTTCATCGAGCATAAAGAAAGATATAACAAAATTTTGTGACAACATAAAATATAACGTACATTACAGGCCATAATAACACCGTCATAATTTTCAGCAATCATAACGCGTGAGATAAATTTCTATCCCGCTGCGTGACGATATGATAATAATAATAACACTTTGCCCAGCCGCTGATTTGTCGCGGTTGTCGGACGAGAAGGTCTTGGTTAACCCTGTACTCCCAACTGCCTCCCTATTCCCACGAATCTCCTCTCCTCCCAACACTCGGAGACGAACTGCTTGATGACATCCCTTGCCCAATTCATCTCAATCTCTCCCAATTAGCATATTAACCCTCTCCTTTGAGTCTTCCCCTAGCCACGTGTCCTTCATTCTCCCATCCCACTTCTGATTAAGCACAAACATGATAAATCAATAACATTAAAACACTGCTCGTTATCCCAATGTGGAATTGTGACCCCCAGATTCCTGCATCGCGACTATGATAAAGCACAAACATGGTAAAACAACAACATACAATGATAAAACATATAGCACATCAATAGTCAGTAATACAGGCTTGGCAATTTCAGGAGAGCGATTTTTTAGCTCTCCTTACTGCCCTCCTGAAAGAATTAAGGAGAGCGAAAAATTGCCCTCCTAAATATTTTGGTCTGGGATGATTGAGATTACATGTATTATGCTCACATTAAATTTTTGTTGTAAAGCAAAAATGTAATTTAACTTTGAAGTCACATAACATCACGTAATTTCATTTTGAAAGTGGTTTAGTGGTAAAAGGTAATGGCTGCAACCATACCCAAACACAGTTGCTATCATTTGAAGCAAAATGGGTCACAGCAATATTTTTTTTTCTGTCAGTTTCAAGTTCAACAACTGACATCACAGTTTGAGGGGTAATTATTCAAGGAATATTGACACTATAATATACTACCATTACTACTATCCTGTCACTTGAAGCACTTGCACCAGGATGTGACTGTAGATTCAAGCAGACCTGTTGTCCAAGAAAGTCATACGCCTACCACTACCACCTTCAACCCTACACCTACCACCTTCAAAGTCATACGCCTACCACTACCACCTTCAACCCCCCTTGGGGGTTGAAGGTGGTAGTGGTAGGCGTATGACTTTCTTGGACAACAGGTCTGGGTACACACACAGGTCTTGTCAAATGTGTGTTCGGTTGTTGAGTGAGACATCTAGATGTCTAAGAGATTTTGCTTTACCTTAGAAAAGTTAATAAAATCACTGATGTAGTCTGTTGGTTTCAGTTTCAATGAGTTCGTTCAACTGGATACTTAAAATGCTGTGTAAAGCTAATTGCTCTCCTAAGCTGATTGAGGAGAGCGATTTTTTGCCCTCCTGCATTTTTCAGAATGCTAGGCCTGGTAATATGATACATCAGAAACATAACACTTCGATAATAAAATGGATTAACTGGTAGAATGTTGGGAGCCCCTATTTTAAACTTTTCAGAAAATCACCAGTGGTTATTATCTCCAGCTACATCCTGACAAAGGAAGCTTTTATTGTCTCCGTCATCAATCGGTTTTGTGGGAAATATAATGCTCTCTGACATTCGATTGGATAGTATCCACGGATACTATCCAATCAAATATAATAGAGCAGTATATTATTGAGCTTTTTTTTTAACTCCGCACTCTATCAGTTGATTAATCAGTTTACACAGTGGGGCCATTAAGCCTTGAACATTTTCTAAGGAGCTGCCTTGTAGAAATTTTTTTGGCCATATACTGTTCCCACAATTCATAAATAACTTTTTGCATGTTTCTGTACTTTTTAGTCTGCACACGTTTCAGTTTGTTTTCAGACACTAGTTTAACAGCGATGTTAACAAGTTGACTCTGCCGGTGTAAAACATTCACCAAAATGTAGAATTGAATGTTTATATTTGCTGATTTGTTCAAACGATTGTGCCATTCCTCAACGTCATTTTTCGTGCCCCCTAACTGCCAACCTGTACGCATCTCGTGTTATGCCAGTACCACACACCCTATGCTGCCATCTGTCACATCTTTCACATCGTAAACCTTCTTGCCGAGGCCGAACACTGTTAGTACAAACAAGACAGACATCAGACATGCTTATGATTGTGGAATGTTGAAAAAATGAATGAATGAAAGGTTTTAGCGCGCCGAAGGCGCGCAGGGACGATGTGGGATTTACAAATCCCTTGCGACCCGGTTAGCCTTATATTATTTCTCTTGGATCTTGGATCACACAGGCCTAGCTTTCCTATTGCCTCAAATGGGGTCTGAAAGGGTATGCACGCGGTTAGAATTCCCGGCAGTTTGCATTGAAGTGATAGATAGTCAAAGATCAATCCCTCAACGCCATTAAGACTATTAGAGAGTGGGCTCTATTCGGTTCCAGCTTGGCGATGGTAGAGGTATGAGTCCCACCATGGTGGCGAGCCAGAATATAATGTTGTGCGATGGCAATTTTAAGGGAATAAGGGAAAAAGAAAAAAGAAAACCAAACAGCAACGCCGGTTCGGTAGCGGCCCCAGTATGACCATAGCGGTTACAAAAAAAGGAGTGGAGAAAGAAATGTGCAGTTCCTATTTCGTTTTGACTAAATGCGGTTTTCATATAATCGACCATTCTATATACGTGTTCGATTCCCTCTTTCTGACTCCTATACGCTCTTTGCCATTTGTTGAAAAAGTTGATTGATTCGAGATAGCTGTGAAGTCTCGTAGTGAGAATCCGCTCAAATATTTTTCCAACACAGCTAAGCAAGCTGATTGGGCGGTAGTTAGAAGGGTTGGTAAGGTCTTTGTCGGGTTTAGGTATCATTACTCCTGTGGCCACTTTCCAACATTTTGGGAAGTACCCACAGGACCGACAGCGGTTTAGGAGTTTGGTAAGTCTACAGTAGAAGATGTTGGGGCACTGTTTCATTATTTTGTAATAGACTTCGTCTTCTCCTGGGGACAAAGATAACCTGCATTTTCTGATTATACCCATCACTCTTCTACGCTTATTGGTTCAGTTAATTCATGGTCGTCACCGTCTTCATGCCTTTGGTCGACGTTCGGTTCATTGAAAACTGAGTTGTTATCTTGGACAAATTTATTTACCTTTACCTTAAAATCGTTGTCATATCTGTTCCCTTGTTGTGGACGATGCGCTTTCTTTAGAAGTTCGGCAAAAGTGATGGGAATGAGGAAAATGAATGAATGAATGAATGAAAGGTTTTAGCGCGCCGAAGGCGCGCAGGGACGATGTGGGATTTACAAATCCCTTGCGACCCGGTTAACCTTATTTTTTTTTCCTTGGATCACACAGGCCTAGCTTTCCTATTGCCCAAAATGGAGTCTGAGGGGGTTATGCACGCGGATAGAATACCCGGCAGTTTAAGCTGGAGTGTTAGATGGTCAATACTCAATCCCCCAACGCCTTTAAAACTATTAGAGAGCGAGCTCTGTTCGGTTCCAGTTCGGCGATGGTAGAGGTTTGAGTCCCACCATGGTGGCGAACCAGAATGTAATGTTGTGCGATGGCAAGTTTAAGGGAAGAAGAGAAAAGAAAACCAAACAGCAAAGCCGGTTTGGTAGCGGCCCCGGTATATGACCATAGCGGTTACAAAAAAGAAGTGGAGAAAGCTCCAACAGTTTAGTTTTAAGAAACCGGGAGTCATCCATCAAGCCTTCTGGGAGATAGGATGCCGTATGTGATTTTGAGGTATCTGGTTATCCTTCGGGAATCCCAAATGACCTCCTCCACCCCACCCCAACCCCCCCCCCCCCCAAAAAAAAAAAAAAAAAAAAAAAATCACTGACACACACCCTCAAGCCCTTAAAAGGGCTGTTAAATCTTTATTCAAATGTTTATTTATATCAAATGTACACTCGTTCCCAGCCAGACAAGCTTGTTTCAATCCTTGCCTAGCGTTTGGTGGTTTCTTGTATATGTTGCAGAAAGGTAGGTTGCACCAATTCCTCCTACGCTTTGTCTACCATTTCCATGCGTCTTCTTGATAAGAGTGTTGCAAGAAAATTTGAGAATGTTCAGTTAGAAAAGTAAAAGGTAGAGAGAAAGATAGGTATCCGCTATTGTATATTGTGCCTGCTGTGTGATTGTTGCTATGGATGGGGTAAGGGGTGTGTTTCTTCGGAGTCCACTCCCAACACGCAGAGTTGCGAGGCAATCCTCACAGACTCAATCCTAAAGCCCTCAATGAGTAGCGAGGCAATCCTCACTGACTCCACGCAGTTTAATTCTATTGAGTAATTTTAATTTACTGTGGATTATTTTGTTTTTCTGTTTAGGGTTCGGTGTTCGTTCAGCTTCACCATTGATTCACTATCCTGGAGTATGTGGAGGGTTTTGTTATATAGATCTTATTAAACGCGTTTCAATCGCGCTTCAGCAGAGTTGCGAGGCAGTCCTCACAGACTCTATCCTAAAGTTCCCAATGAGTAGCGAGGCAATCCCCACTGACTCCACGCGATTTAGTTATATTGTATAATTTTTATTTTATTTTAGTAGTTTTTTTTTTTTTTTTTTTTATTTTCTGGAAACTTATTTTGTTTTTCTGTTAAGGGATCGGTGTTCGTTCAACTCAACCATTAATTCACTATCTTGGAGTCTGTTGAGGGTTTTGGTTTGTAGGTCTTTTAATCGCGTATCAATAGTTTCTATTTTTGCTAGCTCGTGAAGTTCCTTTATCGGTGTCCATTTCGGTTTGCATAGTGCCACTCGCAGGGCATAATTTTGAACCCTCTGTAGCTTCTGAATGTTGGTTTTGCTTAGGTCGCTTGTTATTATGGCACCGTATTCTAGTACCGGACGTATAAATGTTTTGTAGAGCTTGAGAAGCACATCTTTGTTTGCTCCCCAATTTCTACCTCTGATCATCCTCAGAAAATTGATACGTTTAGTAGCTCTAACCGTAATGGAGTTGACGTGACTGTTTAGACTGAGATTGCTATCTAGGATAAATCCCAAAAATTTGGCCTCTTTGTTTGCTTCTAGTTTGTGATCGTATAACTGGAGATCGATACTCGGGACTGGTTTTTTCCTTTGCTTTTTGAAGAACGTAACTTTTTGAGTTTTGGCGGCATTGAGTTTGATGCGCCACAGGGCACACCAGCTTTCAAGATCGCGAATGGTATCCTGCAGACGATTTTTAATTATGTTTCTGGACTTGCTGGCTGTCCAAATGCCTTTGTCATCTGAGAACTGCGATAGTTCAACAAAGTTTTTCCCTACTTTTTCTATATCATTCACATATATTATGAAAAGAAGCGGACTTAGAACCGACCCTTGTGGTGTTCCCGCTTCGAGTATTACTTCCTCTGACACCTCGCGATTAACCCTCACCTTGATTTTTCGGTCAGTTAGAAATGATGATATGATCCTTAGAATTTTAGTGGGTAATCCCATTTTCGCTAGTTTATATCTCACGCCATTGTGCCATACCGAGTCGAACGCTTTTTCTACATCCAAGAAAAGCGCGGTTCCGATTTCGTTTTGACTAAATGCTGTTTTCATATAATCGACCAGTCTATATACGTGTTCGATTCCCTCTTTCTGACTCCTATACGCTCTTTGCCATTTGTTGAAAAAATTGATTGATTCGAGATAGCTGCGAAGTCTCGTAGTGAGAATCCGCTCAAATATTTTCCCAACACAGCTAAGCAAGCTGATTGGGCGGTAGTTAGAAGGGTTGGTAAGGTCTTTGTCGGGTTTAGGTATCATGACTCCCGTGGCCACTTTCCAGCATTTTGGGAAGTACCCACAGGAGAGACAGCAGTTTAAGAGTTTGGTAAGTCTGCAGTAGAAGATGTTGGGGCACTGTTTCATTATTTTGTAAGAGACTTCGTCTTCTCCTGGGGACGAAGATGACCTGCATTTTCTGATTATACCCATGACCTCTTCTACGCTTATTGGTTCGGTTAATTCATGGTCGTCCCCGTCTTCATGCCCTTTGTCGAAGTTCGGTTCATTGAAGATTGAGTTGTTATCTTGGACAAATTTATTTACTCGTACCTTAAAATCGTTGTCATATCTGTTCCCTTCTTGTGGACGATGTGCCTTCTTTAGAAGTTCGGCAAAAGCACTGGCCTTTGCCTTGTCGTCTATGGACATAGATCCGTCGCTAGTCTTTAGCGCATTATTATTGGCAATTTTGCTCTTTTGGCCAGTAAGAGTTTTAAATGTATCCCAGAACCTCTTAGGTTCTCTCAGCCCATTTAGGTTTTCGGTTGCTTTTTCCCATCTCACGCGATTGTCGTTAGCTATGGCCTTTTTTACTTCCCCATGAAGGCGATTGTACGCGGTTTTAAGTTCTGCTCTTTTCATTTGATCATTCTCTGATTGGTAAGCCCGGAAGGCTTTTCTTTTTTGTTTGATTATTTGAAGAGTTGTTTGGGTTATTCTGTTTATCCGCGTCTTTACTGTTTGCTTGGGACAGATTTCATCTAGCGTACTGTTGATAACGTCGTTAAGGTGGGTGCAGGCTTTTTCTAGTTCATGAACATTTGAGGGGTCATTTGCCTTTATTTTTACTTCGATAATGTTTCTGAAGAGGTTCCAGTCAGTTTTTGATAGGTTCCTCCTATTCACGGGAGGATACCTTGCGGGACCAGTATTACATTTCAGAGTGGCGTGAACCGGCAGGTGATCACTGCCTAGATCATCGTCTCCTACAAATATGTCTTGCATTTGGCTGGTTAGTGATTTGCTGGTGATAATCAAGTCTAGGATATCTGATTGATGGAGTGGGTTGTTGCTTATGTATGTTACGTCTTGATCGTTATTTACCACGAATAGATCGAGTTCTTCAATGATATGGAAAAGGGCGTCACCATTAGGCTCAGTCTTATGACAACCGAATGCCTGGTGTTTGGAATTGAAATCACCCAAGAATATGCAGTGCTTGTACTTGTTGGTAAAAAATTCAAATACTTTACTGTCTACTGTTGCTTGCGGCTTGTTATAATATGATATGATGGCCACGTGTTTGTGGTCAAGTTCAATTTCAGCTGCAATCACTTCAGCATTGAGGTGGTCGCATGGTATTGATTTGTATTTAATCTCCTGCCTTATTAACAGAGCGACACCGCCGCCTTTTTGGGCGGGGCGATCTCTTCTAATAATATCAAAACCACATAACGAGAATTGTTTGTTTGGTTTAAGCCAGGTTTCGCTAATTCCAATAACGTCCCTATTTTTTAAATAATGTGACATTTGCAAATTTTTCTGATTAACGCTTCGAGCGTTCCACTGGACTATTTTTAGTGTATCCATGAATGGTTTAGGAATAACTGTACTAAGTTTATTTAAGTTTAATTACTATTTGTAATATTGTTACATAATTATATTCTGTTGACGGCCGCTTCTAATAGTGTGTGAGATATTTGAGTATTATATAACTTGGAGGCTGTTTTACTAATCTCTTTGCAAACGTCCGAAAGACTGGTGTCCAAGTGTTTCTTCATTATGCTGAAAATAGAGCCAGCCATTAGAGTACACGTGGAATAAGGGGAAGATGAGTTCTCGACATTACTTACATTTAGAGCTTTAAGCTGGATGTTTGTTTTAACTTTTTTGAAGTGGCTACAACCCCGGTAGTTGCTGGGGTGTTGACCACCGCAATTCGGGCATTTCAGAGTTTTAGCACTACATGCCTTCGCGATGTGTTTGTCACCGCATTTCATACATCGTTGCTCCCCGTTGCATTTGTGTGACAAGTGCCCAAATTTCTGACACTTGTGACACTGAACGGGTTGCGGAAGAACACGATATTCCTCGGTTTCGTATTTTTTGCCATTAATAATTACCCCTTTGCTTATCAGATTTAATTTCGTTGCTCTATTAGGGCATTTTACTTTTATTTTCCAAGTATGGTTACCCGTGGCTTTGGAGATTAGTCTCTCCCACGAGCATCCTGGAAGGGCTTTATCAATCGAGTTTTTTTCCGTTTTGGGGTGGACGCGTGTGATTACGACACAGGGGTTTGGTTGCGGGTGGCCCTGTGTCTTGTTGGTTTTATTGATCACCTTAGGGGGCGTTTTGGCTTTTACTTTATCGGCGTACGTCGCTCTATCGGTTGGGCTAGCTGTCGCATTCACTATTTCCGGTGATGTAGACTCTGTTGCGTTAACAGAGTCCCCATTTCTTGGTGTGACCACCGAGTCCTTTCCAGTAGCGGTGCTCTGTGAATTTTTCTTGATGATTTTTGTCTTCTTGACATGCCGATCAATAGTCATACAGAAACCATTTTCGTCTTCGACGTCCACGGTTTCATCATTTTCACGGAACTCATTGGAGAGTTTCCTTTTCGATCGATTTTGGTTTGGTGATTTTTTCTGTCGCTGCGATTTGGGGACTTTAGCTGAATTTTTATCCAATTGAATTTCAACCGCCACGGCCGGGGAAACTGCGACCGTGTTGGTAGCTTCTTCTACTATGGAACGCAGCCAGTTATCCTGGCTGGGGGTAATTAGATCTGAATCTATTTCAGATATCCCCGGCAGTGAGCCGGCGGACGCAGGTCTTCTCATTTCTGTAGCAGCGTCAATACATGGTAACTCGGGAACAGGAGGAGCATGGTCCTCCTTACCTGGTTTGGCTTTCAGAATTGCCTTTTCCAATTCCCTTCTCAATTCAGCCTTTTCTTTATCTGCCTGTCGCTTCTGGGTTTGAAGCTCTGACCGCAAACCCTCTATGGTGTCATTTAATCTGGCTATTTCTTTCTGGAAGCCAGACATCATCGACATTATCGATGTCATATCAGTATTAGTGGAATTTCCACTGTTACTCAGATTACCAGAATTAAAGGCAGAACTGTTTAACTGAGCTTGACTTTGTTTATCCATTATTTTTATTTGTAAATAATTCTAAAATTCTAAATTTTATTTTTTAAGTTATTAAAGATTTTAATTTTAATTTAATTGTATTGACTTAAATGAGGAAAACCAGAATCCTGGAGCCTTATATACTCTAATTTGAAGGACAATCAAAAACGAAAACGCGTTTCATCTTTTTTATTCTCTAACCAACAGTATATACAATACAACAACAAAGTGAGTCCATAGCGTACAGTATAAACATAGTACAAACATACATCACTTGCAACTATGAACTTCAAAGAAGATTAAAAATCATAACAGGTAAATCATAATCACCTGTTCATCAAGCTGTGAAAATGCCTGTTTGTTTCAACATTGTTTTTCAATTATCAGTGTGACTAGAAACATTTAGTCAGTGTCTCTCTTCCACTACACACCGTGTCTTAAGTTATCTGAGGTGTAGGAATGTACTTTCGTGAACAAATAGAAATTTATTTTTTTCTGATGTGTTGGAATTTACTTTCATGAACAAATAGGAATTTATTTTTTTGGTTGTGTTTGGATGTGTTTATTTTCGTTTCTGTAAAGGTGAGTCGATTTTTTCATACTAAAGAAAGAATAAATAAAATAACATAAAAAATAAACGTCATCAAATCTGAAAAAAGAAAAAAACTGGGAAGATTCGGCCTCAAAAGTCGGGAAGATTCGGCCTCGGGAGGGGCCGAATCTTCCCACCTATCGGGCCGAATCTTCATGGTCCCATTTAGGGCTGTCCGATTCCAATCAGGCTTTACAGTGCGACAAAAAGTATTTTTAGAGTGGCCATCGTTGACGGTGGCCTTCGGTAGCATTTGAAAATAGTTTCTTTTTGTAAAAAAAACCAACTAATTTGAAGAGCGAGTGTTACAAACGTTCGCTCTACGAAAAAATAAATATTGTTTGGCCTCAGAAATGCTTTTAAATGCAATTGTTTTAGTTATATTGGGTGGCCTTCGGTGGCTAATGGTGGCTTTCGGCAGTCATCGGTGGCCTTCGGTATTTAGTAGGATCCCTCTAAGTGACTCGAATGGTCTTGAGTTAATACACACGGACGAGTCCACGATTGTAGAGCTAAATCCTGGGAACTTCTTTGCTTTTATTTGTTTGCGTGGTCTTCTGTGTTTTAGTGGGTCGTGCGTCTCGATAGCTGGTAAATCGCCCTCAACCACCTTGTTGAATGGCTTGATTCTAAGCTGCCTTCGTCTTTCTTGGAGGGTGTCTAATTTTAGGTCGGCAAGCATATTGGTAATTGCACATTTTCTTCTGACCCATAATTGTTGGATATAAATCTTGCCGCCTGGCGTTGCACTTTTTCAAGGGTGTCTTTTCGCCTACGTGATGGGGATCCCATATTTCCGCTCCAGCCATATTCCAACCTTGATCTTACCATTGACTCATATGCTTGTTGTTTGCATTTCCTGTTCGCACGTCTCAGCTGGGTTCCTTCTAAGAAATCCTTGGTTACTGTTCGCCTTTTTTGCTGCCTTGTTGACACGAAAGGTCCAACTGAGGTCATTGCTGAGTGTAAACTTGTCCAATGTACGGATGTTCTGGGGGGGGGGGGGGGGGGCTGCATAGTTGATACATGTGCGACGACTTGCTTTTGATAGACATGACGAGGCATTTGCTCGCATTGAATCGCACCCCAGTTTTATGCCTATTTTCCCAGTGTTTGGAAGTCCCGCTGTAATTCTATGTGGTCCGGTTGGTGGTTTATCGGTCGGTATAGTAGACAATCATCTGCGAATAAGCCAACCTGCGGTGTGACTGTTGGTGACAGTTCGTTTATGTGACAGAGAATAATAGTGGATATAGCACTGTGCCTTGTGTCCCGCCAGGTTAAACCGGGACACAAGCCGAGAATTCTCCGTCGATTGCTACTCTCATGTGCCGTTTGGTTAAGAAGGTTTCAAGCCAGCGATGATAGACCTAGTTATGCCGTAGTTTTGAAGTTTGTGGTTCCGAATGTGGCTGCAGATGTTATGTTCCAGGATTTTACACCTGACGGATGTGAGTGAGACTGGTCTGTAGCTTTCTGGGAGGTGTACGTTGCCTTTTTATAGATGGGTGACATGTTGGCGTTCAGCAAATCTGGAAGCGTTCCAGTGTCTAGCGATTTTCTGATAATGGTAGTCAGTGTTGAGACCAGTGCCTGCACAGGTGTTCAGTACTATATTTGGTATGTCACCAGGGCCCGGTGCTTTTGATGGTTTGATGTCCTTTATTAGTTTGCAGACTCTTTCTTCTGATACTTCGATTTCTTGAATCTGTTTAACATAAGTTTTTCAGAGAGCTGGGAGTTGTTGTTTGGTGTTTTCTTTTGTGAAAACAGACCGGAACTGTTCATTTAGGCCGTTTGCTTTTTGTGTGCTGTCTATTGTCAATGTTGTTCCGGAGTTTATTGGCGGTATACCTGTCCTATCCTAGTGTTTGGGTTTTATATAGCTCCAGAATGGCTTTGACTTCTTATCTGACATGCCTTTCTTCACTATTTCACTTTGGCGCGCTAAAACCTTTCATTCATACATTCATTCATTCATCACTGTTTCATTGACGTAATTGTTTTCTACCTTCCCTACTTCCGCTCTGCAGAGTCTTTGGTGCTTTCGGTATGCGGTCCATTCTCTCTTCATTTTTGCTTTCCAAAACAGCCTCGATTTCTTTTTCATCGTGAGCTTGATTTTGTTCGTCAGCCATGGAAAGTAATTTTTCTTCGCCGCGTTATTGTTGGAACATGCTTTTCCACCGCAGCTTTTATTGCGCTGGAAAAGTCCATAATTCATTTACGCTGGCTTGTTGCGACGGTAAGCGGTGAAGTCGACCCACGTTGAAGTCGACCCGAGAGAAGTCGACCCACTTTTGGTGATCTCGACCCGAAGTGATCTCGACCCGAAAAAAGTTAAGTCAACCCACTTTTAAAATCCTTGAAGTGATCTCGACCCGAAAAAAGTTGAAGTCGACCCACTTTTAAAATCCACTTCAGACCATCTCTGATCCACTTGAAACGAACGGTAATCGGTGAAGTCGACCCACGTTGAAGTCGACCCAAAAAGTTAAGTCGACCCACTTTTGGTGATCTCGACCCGAAGTGATCTCGACCCGAAAAAAGTTAAGGCGACCCTCTTTTAAAATCCTTGAAGTGATCTCGACCCGAAAAAAGTTGAAGTCGACCCACTTTTAAAATCCACTTGAGACCATCTCAGTTCCACTTGAAACGGACTGGAGACCGTCTCAGGCCCGTTTTAAAAGGGGGAATATAAGCGATCTCCACCCACTTTTGAAAATGACAAGATACCATCATTAGATTCACTATGGACATTGACCATCTCAGACCTCGTTTGAAAGGGGAACATAAAAACAACAACAAAAATTTCAAAGCGATTTATTCGGGCCATAATAACACCGTTATAATATTAATTTTCATCGAGCATAAAGAAAGATATAACAAAATTTTGTGACAACATAAAATATAACGTACATTACAGGCCATAATAACACCGTCATAATTTTCAGCAATCATAACGCGTGAGATAAATTTCTATCCCGCTGCGTGACGATATGATAATAATAATAACACTTTGCCCAGCCGCTGATTTGTCGCGGTTGTCGGACGAGAAGGTCTTGGTTAACCCTGTACTCCCAACTGCCTCCCTATTCCCACGAATCTCCTCTCCTCCCAACACTCGGAGACGAACTGCTTGATGACATCCCTTGCCCAATTCATCTCAATCTCTCCCAATTAGCATATTAACCCTCTCCTTTGAGTCTTCCCCTAGCCACGTGTCCTTCATTCTCCCATCCCACTTCTGATTAAGCACAAACATGATAAATCAATAACATTAAAACACTGCTCGTTATCCCAATGTGGAATTGTGACCCCCAGATTCCTGCATCGCGACTATGATAAAGCACAAACATGGTAAAACAACAACATACAATGATAAAACATATAGCACATCAATAGTCAGTAATACAGGCTTGGCAATTTCAGGAGAGCGATTTTTTAGCTCTCCTTACTGCCCTCCTGAAAGAATTAAGGAGAGCGAAAAATTGCCCTCCTAAATATTTTGGTCTGGGATGATTGAGATTACATGTATTATGCTCACATTAAATTTTTGTTGTAAAGCAAAAATGTAATTTAACTTTGAAGTCACATAACATCACGTAATTTCATTTTGAAAGTGGTTTAGTGCTAAAAGGTAATGGCTGCAACCATACCCAAACACAGTTGCTATCATTTGAAGCAAAATGGGTCACAGCAATATTTTTTTTTTGTCAGTTTCAAGTTCAACAACTGACATCACAGTTTGAGGGGTAATTATTCAAGGAATATTGACACTATAATATACTACCATTACTACTATCCTGTCACTTGAAGCACTTGCACCAGGATGTGACTGTAGATTCAAGCAGACCTGTTGTCCAAGAAAGTCATACGCCTACCACTACCACCTTCAACCCTACACCTACCACCTTCAAAGTCATACGCCTACCACTACCACCTTCAACCCCCCTTGGGGGTTGAAGGTGGTAGTGGTAGGCGTATGACTTTCTTGGACAACAGGTCTGGGTACACACACAGGTCTTGTCAAATGTGTGTTCGGTTGTTGAGTGAGACATCTAGATGTCTAAGAGATTTTGCTTTACCTTAGAAAAGTTAATAAAATCACTGATGTAGTCTGTTGGTTTCAGTTTCAAGGAGTTTGTTCAACTGGATACTTAAAATGCTGGGTAAAGCTAATTGCTCTCCTAAGCTGATTGAGGAGAGCGATTTTTTGCCCTCCTGCATTTTTCAGAATGCCAGGCCTGGTAATATGATACATCAGAAACATAACACTTCGATAATAAAATGGATTAACTGGTAGAATGTTGGGAGCCCCTATTTTAAACTTTTCAGAAAATCACCAGTGGTTATTATCTCCAGCTACATCCTGACAAAGGAAGCTTTTATTGTCTCCGTCATCAATCGGTTTTGTGGGAAATATAATGCTCTCTGACATTCGATTGGATAGTATCCACGGATACTATCCAATCAAATATAATAGAGCAGTATATTATTGAGCTTTTTTTTTAACTCCGCACTCTATCAGTTGATTAATCAGTTTACACAGTGGGGCCATTAAGCCTTGAACATTTTCTAAGGAGCTGCCTTGTAGAAATTTTTTTGGCCATATACTGTTCCCACAATTCATAAATAACTTTTTGCATGTTTCTGTACTTTTTAGTCTGCACACGTTTCAGTTTGTTTTCAGACACTAGTTTAACAGCGATGTTAACAAGTTGACTCTGCCGGTGTAAAACATTCACCAAAATGTAGAATTGAATGTTTATATTTGCTGATTTGTTCAAACGATTGTGCCATTCCTCAACGTCATTTTTCGTGCCCCCTAACTGCCAACCTGTACGCATCTCGTGTTATGCCAGTACCACACACCCTATGCTGCCATCTGTCACATCGTTCACAGCGTAAACCTTCTTGCCGAGGCCGAACACTGTTAGTACAAACAAGACAGACATCAGACATGCTTATGATTGTGGAATGTTGAAAAAATGAATGAATGAAAGGTTTTAGCGCGCCGAAGGCGCGCAGGGACGATGTGGGATTTACAAATCCCTTGCGACCCGGTTAGCCTTATATTATTTCACTTGGATCTTGGATCACACAGGCCTAGCTTTCCTATTGCCTCAAATGGGGTCTGAAAGGGTATGCACGCGGTTAGAATTCCCGGCAGTTTGCATTGAAGTGATAGATAGTCAAAGATCAATCCCTCAACGCCATTAAGACTATTAGAGAGTGGGCTCTATTCGGTTCCAGCTTGGCGATGGTAGAGGTATGAGTCCCACCATGGTGGCGAGCCAGAATATAATGTTGTGCGATGGCAATTTTAAGGGAATAAGGGAAAAAGAAAAAAGAAAACCAAACAGCAACGCCGGTTCGGTAGCGGCCCCAGTATGACCATAGCGGTTACAAAAAAAGGAGTGGAGAAAGAAATGTGCAGTTCCTATTTCGTTTTGACTAAATGCGGTTTTCATATAATCGACCATTCTATATACGTGTTCGATTCCCTCTTTCTGACTCCTATACGCTCTTTGCCATTTGTTGAAAAAGTTGATTGATTCGAGATAGCTGTGAAGTCTCGTAGTGAGAATCCGCTCAAATATTTTTCCAACACAGCTAAGCAAGCTGATTGGGCGGTAGTTAGAAGGGTTGGTAAGGTCTTTGTCGGGTTTAGGTATCATTACTCCTGTGGCCACTTTCCAACATTTTGGGAAGTACCCACAGGACCGACAGCGGTTTAGGAGTTTGGTAAGTCTACAGTAGAAGATGTTGGGGCACTGTTTCATTATTTTGTAATAGACTTCGTCTTCTCCTGGGGACAAAGATAACCTGCATTTTCTGATTATACCCATCACTCTTCTACGCTTATTGGTTCAGTTAATTCATGGTCGTCACCGTCTTCATGCCTTTGGTCGACGTTCGGTTCATTGAAAACTGAGTTGTTATCTTGGACAAATTTATTTACCTTTACCTTAAAATCGTTGTCATATCTGTTCCCTTGTTGTGGACGATGCGCTTTCTTTAGAAGTTCGGCAAAAGTGATGGGAATGAGGAAAACCAGAATCCTGGAGCCTTATATACTCTAATTTGAAGGACAATCAAAAACGAAAACGCGTTTCATCTTTTTTATTCTCTAACCAACAGTATATACAATACAACAACAAAGTGAGTCCATAGCGTACAGTATAAACATAGTACAAACATACATCACTTGCAACTATGAACTTCAAAGAAGATTAAAAATCATAACAGGTAAATCATAATCACCTGTTCATCAAGCTGTGAAAATGCCTGTTTGTTTCAACATTGTTTTTCAATTATCAGTGTGACTAGAAACATTTAGTCAGTGTCTCTCTTCCACTACACACCGTGTCTTAAGTTATCTGAGGTGTAGGAATGTACTTTCGTGAACAAATAGAAATTTATTTTTTTCTGATGTGTTGGAATTTACTTTCATGAACAAATAGGAATTTATTTTTTTGGTTGTGTTTGGATGTGTTTATTTTCGTTTCTGTAAAGGTGAGTCGATTTTTTCATACTAAAGAAAGAATAAATAAAATAACATAAAAAATAAACGTCATCAAATCTGAAAAAAGAAAAAAACTGGGAAGATTCGGCCTCAAAAGTCGGGAAGATTCGGCCTCGGGAGGGGCCGAATCTTCCCACCTATCGGCCCGGGCCGAATCTTCATGGTCCCATTTAGGGCTGTCCGATTCCAATCAGGCTTTACAGTGCGACAAAAAGTATTTTTAGAGTGGCCATCGTTGACGGTGGCCTTCGGTAGCATTTGAAAATAGTTTCTTTTTGTAAAAAAACCCAACTAATTTGAAGAGCGAGTGTTACAAACGTTCGCTCTACGAAAAAATAAATATTGTTTGGCCTCAGAAATGCTTTTAAATGCAATTGTTTTAGTTATATTGGGTGGCCTTCGGTGGCTAATGGTGGCTTTCGGCAGTCATCGGTGGCCTTCGGTATTTAGTAGGATCCCTCTAAGTGACTCGAATGGTCTTGAGTTAATACACACGGACGAGTCCACGATTGTAGAGCTAAATCCTGGGAACTTCTTTGCTTTTATTTGTTTGCGTGGTCTTCTGTGTTTTAGTGGGTCGTGCGTCTCGATAGCTGGTAAATCGCCCTCAACCACCTTGTTGAATGGCTTGATTCTAAGCTGCCTTCGTCTTTCTTGGAGGGTGTCTAATTTTAGGTCGGCAAGCATATTGGTAATTGCACATTTTCTTCTGACCCATAATTGTTGGATATAAATCTTGCCACCTGGCGTTGCACTTTTTCAAGGGTGTCTTTTCGCCTACGTGATGGGGATCCCATATTTCCGCTCCAGCCATATTCCAACCTTGATCTTACCATTGACTCATATGCTTGTTGTTTGCATTTCCTGTTCGCACGTCTCAGCTGGGTTCCTTCTAAGAAATCCTTGGTTACTGTTCGCCTTTTTTGCTGCCTTGTTGACACGAAAGGTCCAACTGAGGTCATTGCTGAGTGTAAACTTGTCCAATGTACGGATGTTCTGGGGGGGGGGGGGGGGGGCTGCATAGTTGATACATGTGCGACGGCTTGCTTTTGATAGACATGACGAGGCATTTGCTCGCATTGAATCGCACCCCAGTTTTATGCCTATTTTCCCAGTGTTTGGAAGTCCCGCTGTAATTCTATGTGGTCCGGTTGGTGGTTTATCGGTCGGTATAGTAGACAAACATCTGCGAATAAGCCAACCTGCGGTGTGACTGTTGGTGACAGTTCGTTTATGTGACAGAGAATAATAGTGGATATAGCACTGTGCCTTGTGTCCCGCCAGGTTAAACCGGGACACAAGCCGAGAATTCTCCGTCGATTGCTACTCTCATGTGCCGTTTGGTTAAGAAGGTTTCAAGCCAGCGATGATAGACCTAGTTATGCCGTAGTTTTGAAGTTTGTGGTTCCGAATGTGGCTGCAGATGTTATGTTCCAGGATTTTACACCTGACGGATGTGAGTGAGACTGGTCTGTAGCTTTCTGGGAGGTGTACGTTGCCTTTTTATAGATGGGTGACATGTTGGCGTTCAGCAAATCTGGAAGCGTTCCAGTGTCTAGCGATTTTCTGATAATGGTAGTCAGTGTTGAGACCAGTGCCTGCACAGGTGTTCAGTACTATATTTGGTATGTCACCAGGGCCCGGTGCTTTTGATGGTTTGATGTCCTTTATTAGTTTGCAGACTCTTTCTTCTGATACTTCGATTTCTTGAATCTGTTTAACATAAGTTTTTCAGAGAGCTGGGAGTTGTTGTTTGGTGTTTTCTTTTGTGAAAACAGACCGGAACTGTTCATTTAGGCCGTTTGCTTTTTGTGTGCTGTCTATTGTCAATGTTGTTCCGGAGTTTATTGGCGGTATACCTGTCCTATCCTGGTGTTTGGGTTTTATATAGCTCCAGAATGGCTTTGACTTCTTATCTGACATGCCTTTCTTCACTATTTCACTTTGGCGCGCTAAAACCTTTCATTCATACATTCATTCATTCATCACTGTTTCATTGACGTAATTGTTTTCTACCTTCCCTACTTCCGCTCTGCAGAGTCTTTGGTGCTTTCGGTATGCGGTCCATTCTCTCTTCATTTTTGCTTTCCAAAACAGCCTCGATTTCTTTTTCATCGTGAGCTTGATTTTGTTCGTCAGCCATGGAAAGTAATTTTTCTTCGCCGCGTTATTGTTGGAACATGCTTTTCCACCGCAGCTTTTATTGCGCTGGAAAAGTCCATAATTCATTTACGCTGGCTTGTTGCGACGGTAAGCGGTGAAGTCGACCCACGTTGAAGTCGACCCGAGAGAAGTCGACCCACTTTTGGTGATCTCGACCCGAAGTGATCTCGACCCGAAAAAAGTTAAGTCAACCCACTTTTAAAATCCTTGAAGTGATCTCGACCCGAAAAAAGTTGAAGTCGACCCACTTTTAAAATCCACTTCAGACCATCTCTGATCCACTTGAAACGAACGGTAATCGGTGAAGTCGACCCACGTTGAAGTCGACCCAAAAAGTTAAGTCGACCCACTTTTGGTGATCTCGACCCGAAGTGATCTCGACCCGAAAAAAGTTAAGGCGACCCTCTTTTAAAATCCTTGAAGTGATCTCGACCCGAAAAAAGTTGAAGTCGACCCACTTTTAAAATCCACTTGAGACCATCTCAGTTCCACTTGAAACGGACTGGAGACCGTCTCAGGCCCGTTTTAAAAGGGGGAATATAAGCGATCTCCACCCACTTTTGAAAATGACAAGATACCATCATTAGATTCACTATGGACATTGACCATCTCAGACCTCGTTTGAAAGGGGAACATAAAAACAACAACAAAAATTTCAAAGCGATTTATTCGGGCCATAATAACACCGTTATAATATTAATTTTCATCGAGCATAAAGAAAGATATAACAAAATTTTGTGACAACATAAAATATAACGTACATTACAGGCCATAATAACACCGTCATAATTTTCAGCAATCATAACGCGTGAGATAAATTTCTATCCCGCTGCGTGACGATATGATAATAATAATAACACTTTGCCCAGCCGCTGATTTGTCGCGGTTGTCGGTCTTGGTTAACCCTGTACTCCCAACTGCCTCCCTATTCCCACGAATCTCCTCTCCTCCCAACACTCGGAGACGAACTGCTTGATGACATCCCTTGCCCAATTCATCTCAATCTCTCCCAATTAGCATATTAACCCTCTCCTTTGAGTCTTCCCCTAGCCACGTGTCCTTCATTCTCCCATCCCACTTCTGATTAAGCACAAACATGATAAATCAATAACATTAAAACACTGCTCGTTATCCCAATGTGGAATTGTGACCCCCAGATTCCTGCATCGCGACTATGATAAAGCACAAACATGGTAAAACAACAACATACAATGATAAAACATATAGCACATCAATAGTCAGTAATACAGGCTTGGCAATTTCAGGAGAGCGATTTTTTAGCTCTCCTTACTGCCCTCCTGAAAGAATTAAGGAGAGCGAAAAATTGCCCTCCTAAATATTTTGGTCTGGGATGATTGAGATTACATGTATTATGCTCACATTAAATTTTTGTTGTAAAGCAAAAATGTAATTTAACTTTGAAGTCACATAACATCACGTAATTTCATTTTGAAAGTGGTTTAGTGGTAAAAGGTAATGGCTGCAACCATACCCAAACACAGTTGCTATCATTTGAAGCAAAATGGGTCACAGCAATATTTTTTTTTCTGTCAGTTTCAAGTTCAACAACTGACATCACAGTTTGAGGGGTAATTATTCAAGGAATATTGACACTATAATATACTACCATTACTACTATCCTGTCACTTGAAGCACTTGCACCAGGATGTGACTGTAGATTCAAGCAGACCTGTTGTCCAAGAAAGTCATACGCCTACCACTACCACCTTCAACCCTACACCTATCACCTTCAAAGTCATACGCCTACCACTACCACCTTCAACCCCCCTTGGGGGTTGAAGGTGGTAGTGGTAGGCGTATGACTTTCTTGGACAACAGGTCTGGGTACACACGCAGGTCTTGTCAAATGTGTGTTCGGTTGTTGAGTGAGACATCTAGATGTCTAAGAGATTTTGCTTTACCTTAGAAAAGTTAATAAAATCACTGATGTAGTCTGTTGGTTTCAGTTTCAAGGAATTTGTTCAACTGGATACTTAAAATGCTGGGTAAAGCTAATTGCTCTCCTAAGCTGATTGAGGAGAGCGATTTTTTGCCCTCCTGCATTTTTCAGAGTGCCAGGCCTGGTAATATGATACATCAGAAACATAACACTTCGATAATAAAATGGATTAGCTGGTAGAATGTTGGGAGCCCCTATTTTAAACTTTTCAGAAAATCACCAGTGGTTATTATCTCCAGCTACACCCTGACAAAGGAAGCTTTTATTGTCTCCGTCATCAATCGGTTTTGTGGGAAATATAATGCTCTCTGACATTCGATTGGATAGTATCCACGGATACTACCCAATCAAATATAATAGAGCAGTATATTATTGAGCTTTTTTTTTAACTCCGCACTCTATCAGTTGATTAATCAGTTTACACAGTGGGGCCATTAAGCCTTGAACATTTTCTAAGGAGCTGCCTTGTAGAAATTTTTTTGGCCATATACTGTTCCCACAATTCATAAATAACTTTTTGCATGTTTCTGTACTTTTTAGTCTGCACACGTTTCAGTTTGTTTTCAGACACTAGTTTAACAGCGATGTTAACAAGTTGACTCTGCCGGTGTAAAACATTCACCAAAATGTAGAATTGAATGTTTATATTTGCTGATTTGTTCAAACGATTGTGCCATCCCTCAACGTCATTTTTCGTGCCCCCTAACTGCCAACCTGTACGCATCTCGTGTTATGCCAGTACCACACACCCTATGCTGCCATCTGTCACATCTTTCACATCGTAAACCTTCTTGCCGAGGCCGAACACTGTTAGTACAAACAAGACAGACATCAGACATGCTTATGATTGTGGAATGTTGAAAAAATGAATGAATGAAAGGTTTTAGCGCGCCGAAGGCGCGCAGGGACGATGTGGGATTTACAAATCCCTTGCGACCCGGTTAGCCTTATATTATTTCACTTGGATCTTGGATCACACAGGCCTAGCTTTCCTATTGCCTCAAATGGGGTCTGAAAGGGTATGCACGCGGTTAGAATTCCCGGCAGTTTGCATTGAAGTGATAGATAGTCAAAGATCAATCCCTCAACGCCATTAAGACTATTAGAGAGTGGGCTCTATTCGGTTCCAGCTTGGCGATGGTAGAGGTATGAGTCCCACCATGGTGGCGAGCCAGAATATAATGTTGTGCGATGGCAATTTTAAGGGAATAAGGGAAAAAGAAAAAAGAAAACCAAACAGCAACGCCGGTTTGGTAGCGGCCCCAGTATGACCATAGCGGTTACAAAAAAAAGGAGTGGAGAAAGAAATGTGTTGAAAAAAGAGATGAATGAATGAAAGGTTTTAGCGCGCCGAAGGCGCGCAGGGACGATGTGGGATTTACAAATCCCTTGCGACCCGGTTAGCCTTATTTTATTTCACTTGGATCTTGGATCACACAGGCCGAGCTTTCCTATTGACTGAAATGGGGTGTGAAGGGGAATGCACGCGGTTAGAATTCCCGACAGTTTGCATTGGAGTGATAGATTGTCAAAGATCAATCCCTCAACGCCATTAAGACTATTAAAGAGTGGGCTCTATTCGGTTCCAGCTTGGCGATGGTAGAGGTTTGAGTCCCACCATGTTGTGCGATGGCAATTTTAAGGGAAAAAGAAAAAACAAAACCAAACAGAAACGCCGGTTTGGTAGCGGTCCCGGTATATGACGATAGCGGTTACAAAAAAGGAGTGGAGAAAGCTCCAACAACAGTTTAGTTTGAAAAAACCGGGAGTCATCCATCAAGCCTTCTGGGAGATAGGATGCCGTATGTGATTTTGAGGTATCTGGTTATCCTTCGGGAATTCCAAATGACCTCCAACACCCCCCCCCCCCCCCCCCCCCCCACAAAAAAGCCCTTAAAAGGGCTGTTTGTTTCAATCCTTGCCTTGGTCTGTTTGGTTTTCTGCACATCTTTGCATGAGGATTGTTTCAATCCCTCATAGTTTGTCATTCAGTTTGGTCGTGTGTCTGATGAGATAGAGGAGGTAGAAAAGATAATAGAGAGCTGGAAATTAGAGCAATTCGGTTTTTAATTTACAACTGTTCCGTCCGTGACGACCAGTGACATGTGGATGGGGAAGCCAGCATTTTTTCCCCGAGATTTATATCTCAGGGAGGGGAGACCCGGCAGCAGGTGGAGATTTTTCTCGCTGTTTGCAACTCCCACTGGTAACAGAGGCAAGCTTTCGTGCGTATCGTGTCACCCGCAGCCAGTTCTAATTTAGGTCACAGAATGCCTGGCTCACCCCATCACAATGATGTGATCTTTAACCCTTTCGATAGACACGCCCCAGATTATTTAGTTTTCCTATTGAGGACGCGATGCGCATTGAGTTCTATTATTAATTCGCTGTCTTCAGGTCTATTTAGACTTTTGCTTTGAAGATCTTTTAAGCGCATTGATATAGTGTCTATTTTTGCTATCTCGTGAAGTTGTTTTATCGATGTCCACGTGGGCTTGCGCAGAGCCACGCGCAAGGCATGATTTTGGACCCGTTGTAGTTTTTCAATGTTGGTTTTATTCAGGTCACTTATTATTATGGCCCCATACTCTAGTGCTGGACGTATATATGATTTGTAAAGATTGAGGAGAATTTCTTTATTGGCTCCCCAATTTTTACCTCTAATCATTTTCAGAAAATTGATGCGTTTAGTGGCTTTGACAGTGACTGAGTTTATGTGATTGTTTAGATTAAGACTGCTATCCAGATTGAATCCCAGAAACTTTGCCTCATTACTAGCTTCAAGTTTATGATCGTAAAGCTTCAGCTCAATATTAGGGACAGGCTTTTTCCTTTGTTTTTTATAGAATGTGATTCTTTGTGTTTTCGTGGCATTTAGCTTGATGCGCCACAGAGCGCACCAGTCTTGCAGGTCGCGGATGGTATCCTGCAGGCGGTTTTGTATTATGTTTCCAGACTTACTGGCCGGCCACATTCCTTTGTCGTCTGAGAATTGAGATAGTTCAACATGGTTCTTCCCTAGTTTGTCAATGTCATTCACATATATTATAAATAGAAGCGGGCTGAGGACCGAACCCTGTGGAGTGCCCGCTTCGAGTTTTACCTCGGCTGACACTTCGCGGTTGACCCTCACTTTGATTTTTCGATCAGATAAAAATGATGATATGATCCTTAGAATTTTGGTAGGTAGCTCCATTTTAGCTAGTTTGTATCTCATGCCATTGTGCCAGACAGAGTCAAACGCTTTTTCTACGTCGAGTAATAGCGCGGTTCCTATTTCATTTTGACTGAACGCCGTTTTCATATAATCTACCAGTCTATAAACATGCTCGATTCCCTCTCTTTTGCTTCTGTATGCCCTTTGCCACTTATTGAAAAAGCAGATTGATTCGAGATGGCTGCGGAGTCTAGTCGTGAGAATCCGTTCGAAAATTTTTCCAATACAGCTGAGTAGGCTGATTGGGCGGTAATTAGCTGGGTTGCTCAAATCCTTGTCGGGTTTGGGTATCATGACTCCTGTAGCTACTTTCCAACATTTTGGGAAGTATCCACTAGAGAGACAGCAGTTTAGGAGGTTAGTGAGTCTACCGAAAAAAGTATTGGGACATTGTTTCAGGATTTTGTATGAGACCTCGTCCCCTCCTGGGGAAGAAGACTTACATTTTTTAATTGTGTTAGCCACTTCTTCTTGGCTTATCGGTTCCGTGCGTTTATGGTCATCCCCGTCCTCGGGCGTTTGGCTGAAGTCGGCATCGTTAAACGTTGTCTTGTTGTCTTGAACAAATTTGTTTACTTTTTCTTTGAACTCGTCATCAAACCTATCGCCCTCATGTGGACGATGATATTTCTTAAGGAGCTCAGCAAAGGCACTAGCCTTCTCCTTGTCATCCAGACCATAGTTTCATCGCTGATCTTTAACGGCCTTACTGTTGGCGTCTTTATGTTTTTGTCCAGTAAGGGCTTTAAAAGTATCCCAAAACTTTTTAGTCTCCCTGAGTCCATTTAGATTTTCCGTTGCTTTTTCCCATCTCACGCGATTGTCGTTTGCTATTACTTTTTTAACTTCGCCGTGGAGGCGATTATACACGGCTTTAAGTTCGACCTTTTTAGTTGGAAGTTTTTCTGATTTGTATGCACGGAAGGGCTTTCTTTTTTGTTTTATTATTTGGAGTGTGGTTTCAGTTATTCTGTTGGCCCGCGGTTTAACTGTCTGTTTGGAACAAATCTCATCAAGAGTGTTGTTAATGATTTCACTGAGATTGGTACATGCTTGCTCGAGCTCGCAGGTATTCATTGGGTCGTTTTTGTTTATTTTAACCTGAATTATTTTTCCGAAGAGGTCCCAGTCAATTTTGGATAGATTCCTCCTCCTCATTGTGGGGTATCTTGCGGGTCCGCTGCAACCGTGTAATGTACCATGAACAGGCAGGTGGTCGCTACCTAAATCATCGTCTCCCACAAATATGTCTTGCATTTGATTAGTTAGTGATTAACTGGTTATAATTAGGTCAAGGATGTCGGATTGGTGGAGGGTGTTGTTACTGACGTGAGTAATGTTGTGGTTGTTATTTAATACAAAAAGATCAAATTGTTCGATGATATTGAAGAGAGCGTCGCCATTGGGCTCCGTTTTATTGCATCCGAAAACCTGATGTTTGGCATTGAAATCACCTAAGAAAATACAGTGTTTGTGATTTTTCACAAAGAATTCAAAGACTTTGCTGTCAACTGTTTTTTTCGGTTCATTATAATATGAGATTACGGCAACTTTTTTATGATCTAGTTCAATCTCAGTGGCAATCACCTCTGCGTTGAGATGATCGCTTGATATTGTTTTATATTTCAAGTCCTGCCTTATGAGGAGAGCGACTCCGCCTCCATGATGTGTGGGACGGTCTCGTCTAATGATGTTGAATCCACTTGACAAAAATGTCTTACTTGGCTTTAACCATGTTTCGAGGATACCAATTACATCTACGTTTGTGAAGTAATCAGACATCTGTGAGCTTTTGCAGTTAACGCTTCGAGCGTTCCACTGAATTATTTTCAACTTATCCATAAGTGTTCAGTACCTGACGTCATTTTACTGGTTAACGTGTTGTGGGTGTTACAACTGCTTTTATATTTCTTTTATGTAGGCCACTTTGTTGTTCCGTAGTGGTCAGTTATTAATAAACATCATCTCAGTGTTGATATTGTTATAGAGGTCACGTCATAATGTATTGAGCAGTCCCGTGCGGTTTGGTCATTTTTTTTAGTGGTGAGAAGTAAATCGATCAGCATGTCTGATGTGAAGTGGAAAATGGGAGAATATATTTACAAAAGCTGTGGAAGGATATAAATGTGAATTGGAGAATTAAACTATATACATCTGGGGTTGTTTGGTTGTGAGATGGTTATGAGTTGCAGAGTGGTTAAAATTTGAGATTGGAATTGCCTAAGTTTTATGCCTGTATATGCTGTGGAAGGGTTATGGATTCAACATGCATTGAGTAAATTGGTGTAAGGATCTATAAGATTGTTCGATAAATCATTCGGCAGATGGAAGCGACTGGTCGGTGTAGTATATTTTTTGCAGTTGCAGTAGTATAAGATGTGCTTTCAGGTCCTTATTGGTGTAATCTGTTGTAAGAAGATGTATCTATAACTGTACTATATTGTATGTGAACATCTTACAGACTAAAATAGGAGTGTTTAGGCATTATGAACAGTTTAACCCTTTAGCTGGCACAGTTGGAAATCATTACGTGTAGATATCTGTGGACTTTTTTGAAGTCGGTGACCAATTGACATTTCCAGTATTACATAAATTATATAACTTTATGTACAGACATTAATTATGTCGGTGTTGTTGACTTGTAAAGAGTCGGTGTTCCAGAGGCCAGTTGGAAGTTTTTGACTTTAACTAGTTGGAGTAATTTACAAAATTATCCATTTGAACTTTACTTGATTTGAGACATTTTGACTTACATTAGTCGCTGCTATTGGAAACGGGTATAAAAAAAATAGGAGAGTTATAGTGTTGCAGGAATTGAGAAGTGATATTCCTGATTGACTTTAAATAGTCGGTGTTTGTATTACTGTCAAATGACTTTGGTGTTACACAGGTTATGCATGTAAATCTGTCAAACTATGAAATTCTTTGCCAGTGTGTGAATTGTATTTTATGGAGTGTATGTGATAGGCCTATTCAGAGTGTGGTGAGAGTCAGATTTGTATGCAGCATACATTGTATGGGCCTTTGTACATGTTTTAAATAAGCTGTTTCATAGATGTGGTGCATTTAGCGAGTAAACATTTGTAATATTCCTGAATTACTTATATTCTCTCTCAGTACTTTTAGTGAACCTATATTGTCACTTACTTTTCGTGACATTTTTTGGGGCTCGTCCGGGATAGGAAAATTTTGATAGGTTCTTTTTCATATGTTTGATATGAATATTGTATTGTGAGTATTGTACAATTTGTGATTTTGGTTATTCTGTAATTTTGTCACTTGCAGCATTTTTTTAAAACTTAATGACAATCTTTAATATTCATAGGGTTTTGTGGCTAGTGCTTAGTTTGGGCTTGGGGCAGTCACTATTTAATGTAAATATGGAGAGTTTGAAAGAGTTAACTGAATATAGACAGACTCTTGGGTTTGAAGGTGAAGAACTTCGGAAATTTATTTCTGAACAACAGGCAGCTCAAAGGGAACAAAGGCAAATAGAGCGAGAGTGAGAGAAAGAGGAGCGTGAGTATAAGCTGGAATTGGAAAAGTTGAAATTAGAGGCTGAGCGAAATGAGCATGCTTTTGAAATAGAAAAAATATCGAAGGAGGCAGAGGTCAAAGGTAAAGTATCTGTTGTGTCAAATACAGGTGTATCAGCTAAAGGCCCCAAGATTCCTCCATTTGATGAAGGTAAGGATGAAATGGACTCATACATACGCAGATTCGAGCGTTATGCTACTGCTCAAAACTGGCCAACTGATTCATGGGCTACCAATCTCAGTGCATTGTTAAAAGGGAGTGCGCTTGATGTGTATGCTTTACTCCCTGTAGAAAAGTCATTAAATTATGAAGTGGTCAAATCTGCTTTATTAAAATGATATGAACTCACTCAAGAGGGGTTTCGTCAAAGGTATAGAACATGTCAGCCAAGTACAGGTGAAACATTCCAGCAATTTTCTGTCAGGTTAAGTAGTTATTTAACGAGATGGATTGAAATGGGTCAAATTGAGAAAACATATGAAGGTTTGTATGATTTCATTTTGAGGGATCAGTTCCTGTCAATCTGTAATAAAGATTTGCTATTGTTTCTTAAGGAAAGAATACCTGAAACAATAGACAGTATGGCAATGTTAGCAGACCAATTTATAGATGCAAGACAGGCAAATGCCAGTCACTTTGTTACACAGCAGAGGAAAGCATACATTGCTCCAGTTAAACCGGTACCTATAAAACAAACCCCAGGTAGTAAGATTATTCATCCCAGGTCTATAAATAAACTGGAAAGGCGTTGCTATCATTGTGGCAAGCTCGGGCATATAGCTTCAGAATGTCGGACTAATTCCCAGTCTAAGCAGATTGCGTCTGTAAATTCAGAGCGAAAGGAAGGTAAACTAAGGTACTCCCGTGGAAATAGTTTAAATTACTCGACAGAAAATCAAATTAGAACTGAACCAAGTAGCTGTGGTGCATGTGAGAGTGTAAACACGTCTATTACTTATTCTTGGCCTGGCCCTCCAGCTCTGAGTACTAGCAGGGCTGTAGATATGTCTGAACAAGATGCCAATGGTAAAGGGTATCTTAGAAGGTAAAGCAGTCACTGTTTTAAGGGATACAGGATGTAATGGTGTAGTTGTAAGGTACGATTTAGTACCAGATGAATGTTTTACCGGTGATAGTCAGATTTGCATTTTGGCTGATGGTTCCAGTGTTAGAGCACCAATAGCTAAGGTAAGTGTTGACACACCTTATTTAGTTGGACAAGTTGATGTTTGGTGTTTACAAGCACCATTGTATGATTTGATAATTGGAAATGTAATGAATGCGAGGGCACCTGATCAACCAGACTGTGAGTGGAAGCCTATCTGTGCTGTTAGAACAAGACAACAGGTAAGAGCTGAAGGCAAGGAATATCCAGCATTGAAAGTTCCTAAGCCTATAGAGAGTATGACCCCAGATGATATTAAGTTAGCACAAGAGCAGGACGAAACACTTAGTAGGATACGACAATTAGTGGGTAAACCTGTCTCTGAGTGTGGACCGGTATTTCTTTTAAAGAATGGTATTATCTTTTGAGAGTTCAAGTCACCCAAGATTGAAAATGGCAGATGCTTTCGCCAAGTCATAGTTCCAAAGAAGTTGAGGTCTAGTGTGTTGAAATTGGCACACGAATCATTAATGTCTGGTCATTTATGTGTAAAACGTACCATTAACAAAGTTTTATCTGAATTTTATTGGCCAGGGGTGCAGTCTGAAATTAGACGGCTTTGTCAGTTGTGTGACGTATGTCAACGTACAACTGCCAAAGGTAAGACATCAAAAGTGTTGTTGCAAAAAATGCCTTTAATCGACGAACCATTTAGGCGAGTAGCGGTAGATATAATTGGTCCTATATCTCCAGTCACAACAAAAGGTAACAGATATATACTCACAGTAGTCGACTATGCCACACGGTATCCAGAAGCTATTGCTTTACCTGGGATTGAAACAGAGAGAGAGAGTAGCGGAAGCTTTGGTAGATATGTTTAGCAGAGTAGGCATACCAAGAGAGATGTTAACAGATAAGGGTCCACAATTTACATCAGCGTTAATGACTGAAGAAAGTCGACTCATTTCATTGAAACAATTGTCCACTACTCCATATCATCCAATGTGTAATGGGTTGGTGGAGCGTTTCAATGGTACACTCAAGCAAATGCTCAAGCGTATATGTGTAGAACATCCTAAAGATTGGGACAAGTATTTAAGTGCTGTGTTATTCGCTTACCGAGAAGTTAAGCAGGAAAGTTTGGGTTTTTCACCATTTGAGTTGGTTTATGGTCGAACTGTTAGAGGTCCCCTCACAATTCTGAAAGAGTTGTGGACCAATGAGATTGATGATCCTCAGATTAAGTCTACCTATCAATATGTTATTGATCTAAGAGAAAGGTTAGAAATGACATGTCAGCTAGCTCAGGAAAACTTGGATAAAGCTTCCAGAAGGTATAGTAAGTACTATAATAGAAAAGCCAGAAGTAGGGATATGAAAGTAGGTGATAGGGTTTTAGTACTCTTACCAAGTGACAGTAATAAATTGTTGATAAAGTGGAAAGGCCCTTTTACAATTGTTGGGAAAGTAGGAAAGGTAGACTATAAAATCAATATGAAAGGCAAGGTAAAGACTTTTCATGCAAATATGTTGAAGAGATATTTTGAACAGGTAAGTTCTGAGCAGGATGAGACAACAAATGTACTCCACCAAGTTGGTGTGGCTGTTATTGATTTAGAAGATAGTAATGACCATGATGAGTACTAAATACTCCTCGGAATGGAGGTGAGGAAGGCCCTAGTAAAGTTCATATAGATACTGATTTGACAAACCCTCAAACTGTTGAGTTATGTGACCTTTTAAGACAATTCTCTGATGTGTTGAGTGGTAAACCAGGATACACTCATTTGGTAGAGCACACCATCAATTTGACTAGTAAAGACCCAATTAGACTAAAACCATATCCAATACCATATGTGATGAGGGAAGTAGTAAAAAATGAGATAGAAAGTATGTTCGAACTTGGAGTTATTGAGAAATCAGAAAGTCCCTATTCATCACCTATTGTTCTTGTGAAGAAAAGGGATAATACTTTTAGATTCTGCATCGATTTCAGAGCAGTAAACAATGTAAGTATTTTCGATGCTGAAACCATGCCGAATATGGAAGATATTTTTAGTCAGTTATCGGGATGTAAGTACATCTCAAAGCTAGATTTGTCCAAGGGATACTGGCAAGTACCCCTATCTGAGGCTTCAAGACCAATTACGGCATTTCAGACGCCATCTGGGTAATATCAATTTAGAGTTCTACCTTTTGGACTCCAAAATTCTGCTGCAAACTTTAGTCGGTTAATGAGAAAGCTTACTGAAGGTATGAAAAATATAGATAACTTTATTGATGACATTGAGCTGTCCACTAAAGAATTTCGTGAACACTTGGTGTTATTGGAAGAGTTACTAGTTAGATTGAGAGAAGCTGGCCTTACGACAAGGCCAAGTAAGTGTTACTTAGCATTTAAAAGCATAGAGTGTCTTGGTCATATTGCTGGCGATGATAGACTCAGGCCTATGCAGGATAAAGTATGTGCCATAGCAGATGCTGCGAGACCAACGACTAAGAAGCAACTGAAATCTTTTCTTGAGTTAATTGGCTTTTATCACAAATTCGTTCCCAATTTTGTGACAATTGCCGCACCACTCACCGATAGCATGAAGAAAGGTAAACCAAATAAAATAGATTGGAGTGATGCTCATGAAAATGCTTTCCGTTCACTCAAAATGGCAATGGTAAGTTCACCAATTTTGAAATTACCTAACATAAATGAGACTTTTATTATTCAAACTGATGCATCAGATCGGGGGATTGGGAGTGTATTATTGCAAGAAGAGTTAGGTTTAAACATGCCAGTAGCGTATGCTAGTAGAAAGTTACGGAAAGGTGAAATTAATTATGCAACTATAGAGAAAGAGTGCATTGCGATAGTCTGGGCCATACAAAAATTTCAAAGGTATGTTTATGGAAAGGAATTTATATTACAAACAGACCATCAACCATTACTCTACTTGAATAGGTCAAAAGTTGCAAATGCTTGACTCATGAGATGGGCATTAATGTTGCAACCTTACAGGTTTAGAATAGTGATGATAAAGGGATCCGAGAATGTAGGGGCAGATTGTTTGAGTAGGTTATAGTGTGCCAAGTTGTGAAATTAGAAAAAGTGTGGAACATTTTTCTTTAGAGGGGAGGTAATGTCACAACTGCTTTTATATTTCTTTTATGTAGGCCACTTTGTTGTTCCATAATGGTCAGTTATTAATAAACATCATCTCAGTGTTGATATTGTTATAGAGGTCACGTCATAATGTATTGAGCAGTCCCGTGCGGTTTGGTCATTTTTTTTTAGTGGTGAGAAATAAATCGATCAGCATGTCTGATGTGAAGTGGAAAATGGGAGAATATATTTACAAAAGCTGTGGAAGGATGTACATGTGAATTGGAGAATTAAACTATATACATCTGGGGTTGTTTGGTTGTGAGATGGTTATGAGTTGCAGAGTGATTAAAATTTGAGATTGGAATTGCCTAAGTTTTATGCCTGTATATGCTGTGGAAGGGTTATGGATTCAACATGCATTGAGTAAATTGGTGTAAGGATCTATAAGATTGTTCGATAAATCATTCGGCAGATGGAAGCGACTGGTCGGTGTAGTATATTTTTTGCAGTTGCAGTAGTATAAGATGTGCTTTCAGGTCCTTATTGGTGTAATCTGTTGTAAGAAGCCGAGTGTATCTATAACTGTACTATATTGTATATGAACATCTTACAGACTAAAATAGGAGTGTTTAGGCATTATGAACAGTTTAACCCTTTAGCTGGCACAGTTGGAAATCATTACATGTAGATATCTGTGGACTTTTTTGAAGTCGGTGACCAATTGACATTTCCAGTATTACATAAATTATATAACTTTATGTACAGACATTAATTATGTCGGTGTTGTTGACTTGTAAAGAGTCGGTGTTCCAGAGGCCAGTTGGAAGTTTTTGACTTTAACTAGTCGGAGTAATTTACAAAATTATCCATTTGAACTTTACTTGATTTGAGACATTTTGACTTACATTAGTCGCTGCTATTGGAAACGGGTATAAAAAAATAGGAGAGTTATAGTGTTGCAGGAATTGAGAAGTGATATTCCTGATTGACTTTAAATAGTCGGTGTTTGCATTACTGTCAAATGACTTTGGTGTTACACAGGTTATGCCTGTAAATCTGTCAAACTATGAAATTCTTTGCCAGTGTGTGAATTGTATTTTATGGAGTGTATGTGATAGGCCTATTCAGAGTGTGGTGAGATTCAGATTTGTATGCAGTATACATTGCATGGGCCTTTGTACATGTTTTAAATAAGCTGTTTCATAGATGTGGTGCATTTAGCGAGTAAACATTTGTAATATTCCTGAATTACTTGTATTCTCTCTCAGTACTTTTAGTGAACCTATATTGTCACTTACTTTTCGTGACAGTGGGTGTGATTTATATTTTATTTATGGCGGCTTCTATTAGCGAGGAAGAGATTTGAGTTCGATATAATTTGGATGCTGTTTTCCCAGCTTCTTTACATATGTCGGAAAGACTGACGTTGAAGTGTTTGTTCATTATATTAAAAATTGAACCAGCCATTAGGCTGCACATCGAATGTGGAGAGGTTGAGTTTTCTACGCTGTTGACATTAATAGCTTTCAGTGCTATGTCGGTTTTAACTTTTTTGTAGTGGGGACACCCCGATAATTGCTTGGGTGTTGCCCGTTACAATTTGGGCATTTCAGTGTTGAAACCTTGCACGACTTTGTTATATGTTTTTCGCCGCATTTCATGCAACGCAACTCTCTTTTGCATTTGTTTGACATATGGCCAAATTTCTGGCATTTATGACATTGTGTGGGCTGAGGTAAAACACGATACTCCCCAGTCTCATATTTTTGTCCGTTTATACAAACATCTTTGTTAATGAAGTTAAGTTTTATGGCTCTATTGGGGCATTTTACTTTAATTTTCCACGTAGGGTTGCCTGTAGTCTTAGATATTAGTCTTCCCCACGAGTATCCCGACAGGGCTTCATCAATATCCCCATCATTGAACTTTTCTGGGAACCCTTGTGACGACTACGCAAGGGTTTTGCAGCGGTTGATGCGGTTGTTTATTCGTCTGGTGTTTGGCCGTATTATCCTTTTGAGGTTGTTTAGAAAGGGCTCTTACCTTGTCGACAAATGATACACCACCGTCAGTGGTGAATGTTGGCGTTGCCGGTGTCATTTCCATTGCGTTACTGTCTGCCGATTTCCCATCATTGTGGATCGCCGCACTGGTTGTTACTACTGTAACATCCATGGTGTCCAAGGTCTCAATGACAACAACACCCAGGTTATCGGTGTGTGTCGACGCTTTCCGGGTTTTCTTAGCCACCATTTCTATTTCCAGGGACTCACCATTTTCCTGGAAGTCTGTATCCAATTTCCTTTTCGAGCGCGGCGTAATCTGATTGACCACATCACAGGTGGGAACAGTAGTTGCCTCTTGCTCTATGAGTGAACGCAACCAGTTGTCTTGACTGGTGGTAACGAGTTCCGAGCCCTGATTTGGTGGTACCTCCAAAGAGATGGCGTGCACAGGTCTCCCCAACTCAGCGGTATTATCTATAAAGGGCGAAACAGGTGTAAGATTAGTTTTCCCCACCATCCCCTTGCTAGGATTAGTTTTCGAAAACTGCTGAGTTGTATCAACTGGTTTAGAAGCACTAGCGATATCCGTAACTGTGTTCGTTTTAGGGCCCAACGAGTTGGACTCCACACCCTTGCCCTTTTGTTTAGAGTTTCCATTGCTGGGGCACGAACCCAAACCTGAATTATTTCTTCCTTTTCCCTTTTTTCCAGATGCCGACTTATTTTCCTTTTTTGATTCCGTCGTAGCTTTTATTAATTCCATTTTTTCTTTCTCGAACTGTTCTTTTTGAGCCCTAAGATCCGAGCGCAAACCCTCTATAGTGTCGTTCAATCTGGCTATCTCTTTTTGAAATCCAGATATCATCGATAGCAAATCCATTCCCGAAGTGGGTTCAGTGGTGGAGTTAGTTGCCATGTCACTCTGTTCAGTTATCAGTTATTGTCTAAGTTATCAGCAAATTATTGGTAAAATATTTCGTTAAAGTATATTTAGTTTTAACAGAGAAAAGCAGACAGAAAATAGATAGAGTTAAAGATAAACACTTACAAAATTACACTAGAGTGCACGGAAGTGGTACAGAGAACAATAGGCTTGGTTAATATCCAAGCTGTGAGATGTGTTCAGTCAGGAGCTTTAACAGACACGTCCGATCAGTATGATTGTCAATAATAAAGCAGTGTTGAAAAAATGAATGAATGAATGAAAGGTTTTAGCGCGCCGAAGGTGCGCAGGGATGATGTGGGATTTACATATCCCTTGCGATCCGGTTAGCCTTATTTTATTTCACTCGGATCTTGGATCACACGGGCCTAGCTTTCCTATTGCTTCAAATGGGGTCTGAAGGGGTATGCACGCGGTTAGAATTCCCGGCAGTTTGCATTGGAGTGATAGATTGTCAAAGACCAAACCCTCAACGCCATTAAGACTATTAGAGAGTGGACTCTATTCGGTTCCAGCTTGGCGATGGTAGAGGTTTGAGTCCCACCGTGGTGGCGAGCCAGGGTATAATGTTGTGCGATGGCAAATTTAAGGGAAGAAGAGAAAAGAAAACCAAACAGCAACGCCGGTTTGGTAGCGGCCCCGGTATATGACCATAGCGGTTACAAAAAAGGAATGGAGAAAGCTCCAACAGTTTAGTTTGAAAAAACCGGGAGTCATCCATCAAGCCTTCTGGGAGATAGGATGCCGTATGTGATTTTGAGGTATCTGGTTACCCTTCGGGAATTCCAAATGACCTCCAACACCCCCCCCCCTCCCACCCACAAAAAAAAAAAAAAAAAACAAAACAAAAAAAAAGCCCTTAAAAGGGCTGTTTGCTGGCAAGATTGTTTCAATCCTTGCCTTGGTCCTGTTAGGTTTTCTGCACATCTTTGCTTGGGGATTGTTTCAATCCCTCAAAGTTTGTCATTCAGTTTGGTCGTGTGTCTGATGAGATAGAGGAGGTAAAAAAGATAGAGAGCTGGAAATTAGAGCAATTCGGTTTTTAATTTACAACTTTTCCGTCCTTTTGGATGGGGAAGCCAGCATTTTTTCCCCGAGATTTATATCTCAGGGAGGGGAGACCCGGCAGCAGGTGGAGATTTTCCTCGCTGTTGAAAAAATGGAATTGATCTGTGCTTATATATCGCTAGTTCTGTTTATACAAAACAAGCAAACCGATAAAAGTGAGTTGACGCAGTTGTTGTGTTAAGGACAGAACAAAGGGATTGCTCTATCAAAGTGAGTTACTGCTGACCATTCTTTTTTATCGAATGAAACATTAAAGTAATTAGACGCTTTTCATATATCATTGACGCCGACAAACAGCGGAATGTCCCAAGCTGTCTTTTTTTCATAAGTTAGCTAGTAAAACATAAACGAATGCGGACAAGGGTCTTAAAAGGATAAATTCCACTTCTATCGAGTTACAAAAAATTCTGACAGTAACCAAGACACTTTTAGATAGGGATGGAGATGGCTTTCAATAAATTTTAAAAGTGGGTCAAGATAACTTTTTTCGGGACAAAATCACTTGGGGTCGAATTCACTTTTTTGGGTCGAGATCACTTTTTTGGGACGACTTCACTTTGGGTCGACTTCAACTTGGGTCCACTTCACTGCTATTCGTTGCGACATGGATATGGGTTCCTTCACTGCGTGGTTTAAATCTTCGCCAATATCTTTCCACTTGGCCTTTCGAAGATGAAAGATTTCCATTTTGAGCGTTGGTTATAATTATGTTGGTATTGGTGAGTAGTCTGTGACAATCATATCATGATCGGAAATCCCTGATGCGTTTGTTGATTGTTTCATGATTGATGGATTGTTAGTTATCACCAAGTCTAGTAGATTTGTCCCCCTTGTTGGTTCCTCATGTATTTGTGTGAGCCCATTTTTGATACAGAGGTTTGCAAGCGCTTCTTGAACTTCTTTCTCAGTTGCCAGCCCGGATGTTAAAACTCCCTTTTAAAAGAATAATTTGATAAAAAACTATACGGGTGATTTCTTCTCTCTTTTTTTTGCATATTTTCCCCGTCCTGAATTATCTTGTCATTTCGGTGACGACGTTGGAATTTAACTGAATATCACATATCATTTAGCAAAATGTGCTTGTTTACGCGCGGAAATTTTTAGGTTATATAATTCTCGACGAAAGCCGAGCGCCATCTGGCAAGAAACTTCACTTGTACGAGAAAATTTGAAAGGACATACTAACCCTTTACCTAACATGAAAAGAAGACGACACTTGCAAAAACAATTCTTGAATAAATAATTTTTTTCAATTTTTGTCTCAAAAACATAGGTCATGACCCCTCATTGGAACGAGCTCGACGAGCTCGTTTCAATGAGGGTCATAACCTATGTTTTTAAGACAGAAAATGAAAAAAATAATGAAAATTAATTGGCGATTTTTGAGAATAACGCTGGCCGGTTTTGGCCGTTACGTTGGGTAAAGGGTTAAAGAACTGTACCGTTACTTATTCATCATCATTTCGGTGACAAAGATTTAATTCAGCTGAAATAGGGGACACCGGGGCAAGTTGCAGCATGGGTAAGATGCAATGCAAGCATGCATTGAGACAGAAATTAAGCTGACAGTGATGCAAAGTGATCATGAAGTTGTCAGAGGAGCATGATACAAATGTGTTAGACGTCATTTTCTACAGAAGATTTACAGAGGAGGATTAAAACAATATTTTCATTATGGTGAGTAATTTTTCAATGTTCTACATATTTAATTATTGCTCCACTAGTCATCAGTGCCTCTTATATTTTGATAATGTAGCATAGAATAATAAACAAGGTGGTATAATAGTAAATTATAAATAAATAAATGTTTTGATTGTCGCTTTTTTTTGCAAAATTCCGAGTAAAATTCCGAGTTAACTCCCTTGATTAAATTTGAAATTTCGTTGTTCAGCTGAAGACAATTCAATGAAGGGTACGCAATAATAAATATATATAACGAAGATTGAGTATTGTTTGTTTTATTGTAGACTATTTTCAAGAGAAAATAGATTATTTAGCTATCGACACTGATCGACACGCCATTTTGTGCAAGGAAAACAACGAATTAGCTGAGGTGCACGGCGGGGTGAAAATTATCATACTTCCTCGGCGGAGGTGTAACTAATTCGTGTACGTAACGTTTAGATCTTTCTGTTCACCACGAGGAGGTTTAACAGAAGTTTTTTGGAGAGAAACCATTTATCATTTTTACCGGGAAAAAGTTTTTTTCAAGCTATTTTTTTTGAATGGGGGTTCACAATTTATTTTCAGTTAGCGTTTCGCCAAACACACGCCGAGGTGATAATAAATGTTAAAGCCAACCATACATCAGTGGATACTAGTTCTAGATTCCTGTATGTCCTACTCCTACACCTATCGAGGATACCTTTTGGAGAACACCTTTTTTGTCGTATGAGGCCATGAGGGCCACGAGAAAATCCCTCAATGAGGTCTAATTTACTTCCCCCCTTAACCTCATTTCTTTTGAGGCCATGAGGGCCATGATGGCCATGAAACAACCTCTCAATGAGGCCTAATTTACTATCCCTCTTAGCCTCACCTCGGTATTACAGCCATTACCCGTGACACCCCAATTTCAGCACCCCTTTTTGGTAAACGTCTGACCTTCAGCACCCCTTTTTAGTCGTATGAGGCCTTGAGGTAATCCCTAAATGAGGTCTAATTTACTATCCCTCTTAACCTCATTTCGTTTGGGGCCATGAAAAAATCCCTCAATGAGGCCTAATTTATAATCCCTCGTAGCCTCATTTCGGCATTCGAGGATACCTACGACCTGGTATTGTATTTCAGGATACCTACAGTTAAAACTAGAAGTCCTGTCATGAAATGCGCCCAAATAGCACGTTGATATGCTCGTTAATGTACGCGTTATGGCCCAAGTAAAGCTATCAAATTCTGTACATATGGCCTGTGCACAAGCAATGTTTCAGCCAATGGACCTCCGGGTTACCCGGAGGTCCATTGGCAGAAACATTGCATGTGTTTGCTATGAGTAATCAAGAGAGCCTGCTGTGCTTTGGATGCCATTCGATATGGCAATTGCGCGCAATTCCAACGTGCAATTAAGCCTAGATAAGCGCACTATTCGTGACAGGACTTCTAGTTTTAACTGTATCGAGGATATTTTCTGGAGAATCCCTTTTCAGTCGTATGAGGCCATCAGGCCATGCGGAAACCCCTTAATGAGGTCTAATTTACTATCCCTCTTAACCTCATTTCGTTTGAGGCCATGGGGGCCATAAAAAAATCGCTCAATGAGGCCTAATTTACTATTCCTTTTAGCCTTATTTCGGTATTTGAGGACACCTATGACCTGGTATTGTACTATTTGTGGATACCTATCGAGGATATTTTCTGGAGAATCCCTTTTTTGTCGTATGAGGCCATGAGGGTCATGAGAAAATCCCTTAATGAGGTCTAACTCTCTTAGCTTCATTTCGGTATTTGAGGATACTCATGGCCTGGAATTGTATTATTTGAGGATACCTTTTGTCGTATGAGGCCATAAGGGTCATGAGGAAATCCCTCAATGAGGTCTAATTTACTATCCCTCTTAACCTCATTTCTTTTGAGACCATGGGTGCCATGAAAAAATCCCTCAATGAGGCCTAATTTACTATCCCTCTTAGCCTCATTTCGGTATTTGAGAATATCTGTGGCCTGGTATTGTATTATTTGAGGATACCTTTTGTCCTATGAGGGCCATGAGGAAATCCCTCAATGAGGTGCAATTTACTATCCCTCTTAACCTCATTTCTTTTGAGGCCATGAGGGCCATGAAAAAATTTCTCAACGAGGCCTACTTTACTATCCCTCTGTGCCTCATTTCGGTTTTTAACAGCCATAACCCATGGCACCCCCTTTTTGGTAAACATCTGGCCTTCGGCACCCCTTTTTAGTCGTTTGAGGCCATGAAGAAATCCCTTAATGTGGTCTAATTTACTATCCCTCTTAACCTCATTTCGTTTGAGGCCATGAGGGCCATGAAAAAATCCCTGAATGAGGCCTAATTTACTGTCCCTCTCAGCCTCATTTCGGTATTTGAGGAGACCTAAGTAGTATGTCATGTTCCCCTACAGGGAATATTGGCAGGACCCCGGTGCAGGACTCCGGAAGTGACGTCATGTCACGTGACGTAGTGGCGCCATGTTGTGTTGTCAAAAAACCCGCGTGAGCGGCCATCTTGTGACGTCATCTCCATAGTGATACATGGTGTGAGTGCGCATGCGCAGCGCGTGTTGTTAGGGTGATACGTGTTTCCGTTATCCATTTTGTATACTGGAGGCCGCCATCTTGGTTTCTATGGTAGCACGTGATTGCTATGTTACCCAATTTTTCTGCAATAAGACGGGGTATGTTTGAGGGTATGTTCCTTTGTAGAAGAGTAAATCTGATTACCACAAACAACCCGACAATCCCTCCAAATCACCAAAATCCACCCAAAATCACCGAAATTGACTTTATTTCCCCATTTTATCGGTTTAGCACGTAGTGCTATAGTACTAAGGGGTACAAGGGGGTGTGTTCCTTTGTAGAAGAGTAATGTTCTGGCTTTGAATTCGCCCAGATTCCCTTTTTGGATCCCTATCCCATGACGTTTTTCCCTATTAAGAATAGCACGTAGTGCTATAGGACAAATTTACCCAGAATTCTCTGCTTCTATCTATATATGCAATACTTTTCGTCTATCTGGCCCGGTTTCTTTGTTCTAGAGTATACTCCAATAGCGTAGAAGAGCCTATTAACAGGAACAGCTTTGCTTATTATTACTATATTTAGCTATTCCAGTCTATTCTTGTTAGTTCTGACCCTATTCCAAGTACTCTTGTTGTTTCATTTATCTAGATCATTTATATAAATTATAACTAACCAATCCGATTGCTTGATTTCCCATAACCTGTATGCAGAGTTATCTCCCTTCTGTACAACAAAAGCCAATATCATTTCCAAAGTCAATATCATTCCCAAAGCCAATAAGCTATCGAGCAGTTACTGATAAGTCATTGCTCGAACGACTCGAAGCTCATCGAGCAAATGAGCCTTAGAGCAATTGCTCGATCGAGTGACTCGGCATATTGCTCGAATGACTCGAAGTCCGTCAAGCAAATGAGCTATCGAGTAATTGCTCGTTCGAGTGAGTCCTCGAACGACTCTTCGACTCATTTCAGTATTTGAGGATACCTATGGCCCTGCATTGTATTATTTGAGGATACCTATCGAGGATACCTTTTTTAGGATACTTATCTGAGGATACTATTACCTATATCACAAGGCATACCTATCCCAAATATCCCTTATAAGCTAAAGAGCAAGAGAGTAATTGCTCCATGGGCAATTGCTCGATCGACTCGAAGCTCATCGAGCAAATGAGCCTAAGAGCAATTGCTCCATGAGCAATTGCTCGAATGCCTCGAAGCTCATCGAGCAAATGAGCTATCGAGTAATTGCTCGTTCGAGTGACTCCTCGAACGACTCTTAGACTCATTTCAGAAAAAAGGGGTGCCGAAGGCCATATGTTTTCCAAAAAGGGGTGCCGAAATTGGGGTGCCTTCTAGAGAATCCCTTTTTGTCAAATGAGCTATCGAGTAATTGCTCGATCGAGTGACTCGACATGCTGCTCGAACGACTCGAATCCCATCGAGCAAATGAGCTAACGAGCAATTGCTCGTTCGAGTGACTCCTTGAACGACTCTTAGACTCATTTCAGAAAAAGGGATTCCATAGCCATAGCCGTTTTCGAAAAAGGGATTCTTAAAAAGGGATTCTGTAAAATGGGATTCCTATTCGAGTCCGTAAAATTTGGATTCCGTGTTTTAACATCGACACTCGAGGGTATGGAAAGGGATTGATAACAACCAATTCAACAACGACTACAAGACTCTGAACAGATACGACCAGTCACTACAAAACAACCAATTCAACAACGACTACAAGAATCTGAACAGATACGACCAGTCACTACAAAACAACCAATTCAACAACGACTACAAGAATCTGAACAGATACGACCAGTCACTACAAAACAACGAAGTAAACATAACAAAGTGAAAGAATGTCAAACTAGTCGGATTGATCGAACTAGTTGGACAGACTGAACAGATCTGAATTATGAACAGATACAAGACACCTGTTCGAATGAAGTCGTAGTGAACAAAGATCCAATACAATCAAGATGGATGGGAACAGAACAAAGTGAACAAAGATCCAATGAAGTTATCGAAGTGAATTGACCATAACAAAGTTTTCAACTGAATGAGCTATAACCCTTAAATATAACCCAATGTTAACCCCCTTAAATTGAAGAAACCCGAATGAACCCTTTGAACTGAACAAAGTTTTCAACTGAATGAACTTTATGTAATTGAAACCCCTTTAGAGTCCAGAAAGTTTTTAACTATAACCTAAATGAAGGTATTAACACCCTTGAACTGAATGAAGTATAACCCCTAACTATATCCCAATGTTAACACCTTTGAACTGAACAAAGTTTAACTTAATAAATTTTAAACTTAATGAAAATATAACGAAGGTGATCTGAATTTTAACTCGAGAATACAACCCATTAAACTGAATTCTTCCAATAGGGAAGGGGAATACCCTCGAGTGTCTATATTAAAACACGGAATCCAAATTTTACGGACTCGAATAGGAATCCCATTTTACAGAATCCCTTTTTAAGAATCCCTTTTTCGAAAACGGCTATGGCTATGAAATCCCTTTTTCTGAAATGAGTCTAAGAGTCGTTCGAGGAGTCACTCGAACGAGCAATTGCTCGTTAGCTCATTTGCTCTATGGGATTCGAGTCGTTCGAGCAGCATGTCGAGTCACTCGATCGAGCAATTACTCGATAGCTCATTTGACAAAAAAGGGATTCTTCAGAAGACACCCCAATTTCGGCACCCCTTTTTGGAAAACATATGGCCTTCGGCACCCCTTTTTTCTGAAATGAGTCTAAGAGTCGTTCGAGGAGTCACTCGAACGAGCAATTACTCGATAGCTCATTTGCTCGATGAGCTTCGAGTCATTCGAGCAATGGTTAATCAGTAACTGCTCGATAGCTTATTGGCTTTGGGAATGATATTGACTTTGGGAATGATATTGGCTTTTGTTGTACAGAAGGGAGATAACTCTGCATACAGGTTATGGGAAATCAAGCAATCTGATTGGTTAGTTATAATTTATATAAATGATCTAGATAAATGAAACAACAAGAGTACTTGGAATAGGGTCAGAACTAACAAGAATAGACTGGAATAGCTAAATATAGTAATAATAAGCAAAGCTGTTCCTGTTAATAGGCTCTTCTACGCTATTGGAGTATACTCTAGAACAAAGAAACCGGGCCAGATAGACGAAAAGTATTGCATATATAGATAGAAGCAGAGAATTCTGGGTAAATTTGTCCTATAGCACTACGTGCTATTCTTAATAGGGAAAAACGTCATGGGATAGGGATCCAAAAAGGGAATCTGGGCGAATTCAAAGCCAGAACATTACTCTTCTACAAAGGAACACACCCCCTTGTACCCCTTAGTACTATAGCACTACGTGCTAAACCGATAAAATGGGGAAATAAAGTCAATTTCGGTGATTTCGGGTGGATTTTGGTGATTTGGAGGGATTGTCGGGTTGTTTGTGGTAATCAGATTTACTCTTCTACAAAGGAACATACCCTCAAACATACCCCGTCTTATTGCAGAAAAATTGGGTAACATAGCAATCACGTGCTACCATAGAAACCAAGATGGCGACCTCCAGTATACAAAATGGACGACGGAAACACGTATCACCCTAACAACACGCGCTGTGCATGCGCACTCACACCATGTATCACTATGGAGATGACGTCACAAGATGGCCGCTCACGCGGGTTACCATGACAACACAACATGGCGCCACTACGTCACGTGACATGACGTCACTTCCGGGGTCCTGCCAATATTCCCTGTAGGGGAACATGACATACTACTGACCTATGACCTGGTATTGAATTATCTGAGGATACCTATCGAGGATATTTTCTTGAGAATCCCTTTTTAGTCGTATGAGGCCATGAGGAAATCCCTTGATGAGGTCTAATTTACTATCCCTCTTAACCCCATTTCGTTTGAGGCCACGAGGGCCATGACAAAATCCCTCAATGAGGCCTAATTTACTAACCCTCTTAGCCTCATTTCAGTATTTGAGGATACCTATGACCTGGTATTGTATTATTTGAAGATACCTATCGAGGATACTTTCTGGAGAATCCCTTTTTTGTCATATGAGGCCATGAGAAAATCCCTTAATGAGGTCTAATTTACTATCCCTCTTAACCTCATTTCGTTTAAGACCATGAGGGCCATGAAAACATCCCTCAATGAGGCCTAATTTACTATCCATTTTAGCCTCATTTTCGGTATTTGGGGACACCTGTGACCTGGTATTGTATTATTTGAGGATACCTTCTGGAGAATCCCCATTTTTGCCATATGTGCTTATGTGAAAAGGCATAATGTGTGCTGCTCTACTACAGAATATCAAATAAAATCGTTTTTGGTGATTTGAGGCCTGGTGGGAACTCGTGGGTTCTGTTGGGGACTATTTGGGACTATTAGGGACTAGGTGGCTAATTGTAAAAACCCATGGTTTTCTACAACCGGGTATCCACATCTCCTACTCCCCCCCCCCCCCCATGAGATCCCTCCAATGTGGGATGATCTCCACATCTCCTACTACTCCCTTCATCGGTCCCCTGCGGGGTCCCCCATGAGATCCCCCCATGTGGGACGATCTCCACATCTCCTAGTACTCACTTCATCGGTCCCCTGTGGGATCCCCCATGAGATCCCCCAATGTGGGACGATCTCCACATCTCCTACTACTTCCCTTCATCGGTCCCCTGTGGGGTCCCTCATGAGATCCACCCAATGTGGGACGATCTCCACATCTCCTACTACTCATTTCATCGGTCCCCTGCAGGGTCCCCCGTTAGATCCCCCCCCCCCCCCCAATGTGGGATGATCTCCACATCTACTACTGGTCCTTTCATCGGTCCCAGCTGCGGGATCCCTATGACATCCCCCCCCCCCAATGTGGGACGATCACCACATCTCCTAATACTTCCCTTCATCGGTCTCCTGCGGGGTCCCCATGAGATCCCCCAATGTGGGATGGTCTCCACATCTCCTACTACTCCCTTCATCGGTCTCCCGCGGGGTCCCCATGAGATCCCCCCCTCCCCCCCCCCCCCCCCCATTGCGGCCGGTAATCTTCCTATTCCTGTCGCAATAGGAAGATTACGAGCCGTTCGATCGTCTGGCCCCAAAAAATATATCGCGGCCGTTCAGTGCATATTTCAGTCGCGTCTACGAACCGTTCAGTTTCATTCGCGCACTACACTTTGAAAACCGAGCTGCATATCAAAAAATAACAAGTGACATGGCGCAATCTTTTTGTATTATTTTCATTTAGATATTACTTCCAAAACGTGTCTTTGTCGTGTAATTTGAGCTAGCTTCGTTCGGGAAATTGCTTTTGATCACAACTCTGTTTATTTTTTTGCGTGAAAATAGGGTCTTCAAATTAAATTTCTGGGAGAACAACAGGCGGAAACAAAAATGCAACTGACATATTGCTGAATGTGTGACGGATCGGGGTAGATTGGCGTGGGGTCTGATTCTTTACAGAATTAAAATGAAAGTGTCAATGACACTGTAGCTCAACTTGTCAAGACAAAGACATGTACATGTATAGTATGTGACACAGCAATGACAAACATATAGGTAATGACCTGATAACAAAGGTACATATAAAGTATTGTAACGATCTGTACATAAATACTGACCGTCGCCTGTAACAAATGTATAAGTAAAGTATTGTAAAGGTGGGTGACAGTCAGATGCTAAACTAGAAAAGAAATCTTTGAGTCCCAGAGTGTGTCTGACTGAACCCCAAAATATTTGTTCTCATAGCACAGTGATAACAAAGGCACCCCAAAACACACTCGTTCCTGTCCCAAGGTGAAAACAAAGGTACCCAAGAAGTTTTGTGAAGATCAGTTCATAAATACGAGCTGTATAGAACTTGTGACAAAAAACTGATTGGACCTAATTTCGGTACAAAATGGCCACTGGCAGCCATCTTGAATTTTGGACCGTACCCAGAAACATTCAATCTCGTCCCAAGGTGATAACAAAGGTACCCAAGAAGTTTCGTGAAGATCGGTTGATAAATACAGCCTCTAGCCCGAGCCGTATTGACATGTGCACTTACAGTGTATGAGTAGCACTAAATAAATCAAAATTCATCTAATTTGCATAATTTCTGCACGAGAAAAAAACCCTTACAATATGTGATGTATTCCATGTTACTAAACATTCATACAAAAACTTATTCAAATCAGAACTTTCATACAGAAGTTCTGTACAAAAGACTGATTGCACTAATATTGGTACAAAATGGCTGCTGGTGGCCATCTTGAATTTCGGACCACACCCAAAAACACTCGCTCTCATCCCACGGTGATAACAAAGGTACCCAAGAAGTTTCGTAAAGATTCGTTCATAAATATGGCCTCTAGTCTGAGCTGTATAGAAGTTGTGTACAAAAAACTGATTAGACCTAATTTCGGTACAAAATGGCCACTGGCAGCCATCTTGAATTTTAGACCGCACCCAGAAACACTCGTTCTCGTCCCAAGGTGATAACAAAGGTACCCAAGACATTTCGTGAAGATCAGTTCATAAATGCAGACTTTAGTCTGAGCCGTATTGACATGTGTACTTACTGTGTGTAAGTAGCACTGAATAAATCAAAGTTCATCTAATTTGCATAATTTCTGCACGAGAAAAAACCCGTATTATATGTGATGTATCCCATGGTAGTAAACATTAACACAAAAAATTATTCAAATCAGCGCTGTCATATGGAAGTTCTGTGCAAAAATCTGATTGCACCTAATTTTGTACAAAATGGCTGCCATCGGCCATCTTGAATATTGGACCGGACCCAAAAACACTCGTTCTCGTCCCACGGTGATACCAAAGGTACCCAAGAAGTTTCGTAAAGATCGGTTCATAAATACGGCCTCTTGCCCGAGCCGTATTGGCATTTGCACTTACAGTGCTGAAAGTAACACCAAAAAACATCAAAATTAGTCTAATTTGCACAATTTACGCACGAGAAAAAAGCCCGTATTATATGTGATGTATCCCATGGTACTAAACATTCATACAAAAAACCATTCAAATCAGAGCTTTCATATGGAAGTTCTGTACAAAAAACAGATTTCTGCATCGTCGGTACAAAATGGCGACTGGCAGCCATCTTGAATTTCAGACCGCACCCAAAAACACTCGTTCTCGTCCTACGGTCATAACAAAGGTACCCAAGAAGTTTCGTAAAGATCGGTTCATAAATACGGCCTCTAGCCCGAGCCGTATCCAATTGTTGACGTACGGACAGACGGACGACGGGCCATGACAAAAGCTCAAATTTGGCTTCGGCAAAGTTGAGCTAAAAATAAATGAAAATGTACTCGGGTGGGGGGGGGGGGGGGGCAAATATTTGCGAGACATTATGTGTGGGGTGGGTGAGTCTCATGAGTGCGCTAAAAGCGTGCATTTTCAAATTGTGCAATTTTTCATAATCTTCTGCAATATATCATTATTTAACCCATAACCCATAATTTTATTTGCGACATACATGCATAACAGCGAAAAACTTACAATAACGTAGTATACTTAACATAATATAAAGCAAGCTCTGACTTCATCGGTTCGATACACAACATTGAAGCACGCATGTATACCGCAGGGAGAGGACGTAGCCCGATTGGCTGTCAATCTGTCATCCCCTTGAACATGATCTTACATCGCCGTGTTTCAGACCAATTATTTTCTCCTTGAGAACTAAATACGAAGTCAATTAATTAATCATGATATTCATGAGCAAGTCTATGTGAGTTTTGTGATTAGAACGAAGTTGAAGACGAGAAGCACTTTCTTCTCAAATGTCCTCGTTATTTTGGCCAGCGTGCTACTCTGTAGACATCACTGGAGTCTGTATGGCCAGGTTTCGGATCACTCACTCTGCACATCAACTTATTCTCATTTTCGGAGCGAACATCACCCATGTCGGAAATATTCTCAGTACATATATATATGAATGCATGAGAATAAGATCTACTGCTCGAGAAAATAAATAAATTAATAAAGGGGCGGGCACAAGAGGGGGGATCTCTCTCGCTGGAGGGGGGCCTCCCGGGAAAAAGTTTGAAATTCAAGACAAAAAAACGCAATTTCCATGATGTTGAGTCCGTTTTGTATCGACAATTTATAAGTTGTGAAAGGCATCAATAATTAGGCCACATCACGGGGGATGACTAAAATTGGGGGACGGGGGCATGTGCCTCAATCAGCCCCCCCCCCAATAGCTATGCTACTGCCCAGTGTAAGAAGGTGACCACATGGGGAGGGGGTGTTCGGAGTATGCAAGCTTCAACTTTTCAATATAATTGGAAATTGCAAGCCTCAAACTACCAAAAATTGAAAATGGCATGCCCCATGGCAGTAGATTTGGAAATTCCATGCCCCATGACAGTAGATTTGGAAAATCCATGCCCCATGGCAGTAGACTTGGAAATTCCATGGCCCATGACAGTAGATTTGGAAATTCCATGCCCCATGGCAGTAGATTTGGAAATTCCATGCCCCGTGGCAGTAGATTTGGAAATTCCATGGCCCATGGCAGTAGCTTTGGAAATTCCATGCCCCATGGCAGTAGATTTGGAAATTCCATGCCCCCTGGCAGTATATTTGGAAATTCCATGCCCCATGGCAGTAGCTTTCATGGTACTTTATGGCCTTTATGTTTCTCGTGCTGTTTCTAACAGGAATTTCACCAAATTTCGTAGGATTCTCTAACTCGGGTTAAATTTTACAGCTCCAGGAACTCAGAGCTCTGCACAAGCTGAGTTAGCACCGGTTGGGGCAAGTGCACAGAATCGACGTTCAGTACGCCATCAGTAGAAGACGTCACCGTGCCCCTCCCCCGCCACACGCTGGGCAATCAGGATCAAGTGTCCTGCCCAAGGATACAACGCAGTTACCGCTGGTCAGGACAAACAGAAGCGATACAGTAGCAACGACAAACTACACTGACCGTTTTTCAGGATCAAACAGAAGCGATACAGTAGCAACGACAAACTACACTAAGTCGATGTTGCTTCTTCTTGATTGCACTTTAAAGTACTATTGCACCTCTCGACTCCAGATCAATATCCTCCACGGCTGGAGACAAAAGATGAAATATTGCTCGAGACTGTCATAAAAAGAGTGTAATAAAGACACAGACCGACTCATGCGTGTGAATTGGTTAATCGATATGGCACGGGTGTCAGCGCGGAAGGATAAAACGAAAGGTGATGTATCCCATGGTACTAAACATTCATACAAAAAATTATTCAAATCAGCGCTTTCAAATGGAAGTTCTGTACAAAAAACAGATTTCTGCATCGTCGGTACAAAATGGCGGCTGGCGGCCAACTTGAATTTCGGATCGGACCCCAAAACACTCATTCTCGTCCCACAGTCATAACAAACGTACCCAAGAAGTTTCGTAAAGATCGGTTCATAAATACGGCCTCTAGCCCGAGCCGTATTGAATTGTTGACGGCCAGACGGCCAGACGGACGACGGACAACTGGCATAAGCTCAAATTTGGCTTCGCCAAAGTTGAGCTAAAGTTGAAAACAATTTGACCAAGTTCAGTTTTGTTATGCACTTTGAAAAAAATGCCGAAAGTTTGTGTACATACTGCTGTTACAGCTTATGGACATCAAAAGACGAAAAGAGATTGACAATTTCAAAAGATGAAAGCAATTCAATCAAGTTAAATGTGGATGCACTCCTTCAACACTTCCATTGTTTCCATGAAGGTGTGAGGAGATTATAGTATACAATCATCAGATAAACTGTGGCCACACCTCGAGTGTGGTTTAGTGTGTTCAACCTGTTACCCTCCCGTTGCAACCTCACTCTCAGCCTCGGCAGCTCAGTCCACATAAACGCCCGCGATCCCCGGCACCTTCAAATAAACTTAAACTAACCTAAATAAGGTCGCAACCAGCGAAGGGTACAACAGGAAAGAAACACCCTCGGGTGTGGTTAAGTGTGTTAACCTGTTACCCTCTCGCTGCAACGAACCCGTTCAAACCTAAGGCAACCTCACTCAGCCTCGGAAGCTCAGCCACTTTGGTAAGAACCACAGAACCGACACGGGAAGACAACCAGGTAGGGGGAGGGGGGACTCACTAATCTCTCATCATTTCTAATTTCAGCAACACCCAGAGACGTAGCACAGACATCCCAACGAAAACCAAACTCACCAACAGAATCAGACAACCAACACCACTCGGGTCCACCCATCGGCCACCAACGGAAGAGCTCGAGGCAGACTATACTTGCCAATGATAGCTCCAACACTTATCCAGTGGCAGACTATACTTGCCCGAAGAAACACAAGAGATAATCAACCACGAAAACATCCGATAGAACAGCCACACAGCCAAGCCATACGACACGAGAACAGAAGACGGGATGGGGGGGGGGGGGGGGGGGGGCTGGGGGGGGGGGGGGGGGCTCTAATCGTCCTATACTTTTTAATTTCAGCCACGGCAGAGACATAGGACTTGGCACCACAGACGCACCAGACCAGACACCGCAGAAAGAAAGACTCCCCGACAGCCAACAAAGCAACATCACAACAGCCAAAACAAACAACAACAGAAGAGCTTGAGGCAGACTATACTTGCCAGTGATAGCTCCAACACTCGTTTAAGCGGCAGACTATACTTGCCTGAAAATCACACTCACAGAAATACATCCAGAAAAGACCTTACAAATGCACATACTTCCTTACTCCGCTCTATCTTTTGCCGCTTTAACTCTAAGTTTTTTTTTTACTATCTTTCAGACTCCACCTTTCTCCCCAATAACCGCTATGGATATCAATAACCGCTATGGATATCAATAACCGCTATGGCAACGCAATAACCGTTATGGCTTCAGCACATCCTTCACTCCATCCTTGGAGGTGGGCATCCACCCCAGGGAGGCGAGCGTTGGTCCTGTGCCCCGATTTCTTGGCCTCTTTTTTGTAAGGCGCTCCTTCAGCGCACAGCATGTCCCGACCCAATGATAATAGCAGGCCTGTTACCTGAACCAGGAAAGTTCAGGTTGGGTGGCACCTTGTTAAGGTCCGTTTTCTTTCACTTGTCAAAATCGCCAAAACCATACACGCCAGCTAAGAGCCCAAGGCAGACTATATTTGCCGATGAAGGCCTATCTTCACCACAAAATCACACGCGGCAGACTATACTTCCCTGAAGAATAACAACAAGAAACATAAACCCCAATCCTCTTCCACCTTTACACCGCCCAGACATGATGCTGATGACGCTGTCTCAAATTAACGAAATTGTAACATACCGTAAACGAGGGTCGAAAGGGGCTTGCCCCAGAACACCATTCATAAAACCATTCATTTAGCTTAGTTTAGGCCAATTAATTACCCGGTCGGGGTACACTTTTTAGTGTGTTTCTGAAGGGAAAACTTGGATAAAACTCACAAAAATAAAATAATTCTAAATATTTCTCTACAAACCTTCAAAGTACCCCTAAATGATGCAACATACCAAAAATGATTACATTTTACATACGAATAAGAAAGAAATGCAACTTTATATTTCCCAGGCACACCTTTTCTGGAGCCGGGGCATACATTTTAGTGTGTCCCTTTCGCCGGAAGCCAACTCTCTAACGACCAAAATGGCGCCACCGAAATCAAAATTCTGAAACCTTAACATATGCACATCCAGATAACCTACCTGAACGCCCGATCATACCTTAAGTTGTGAGGATATGCTTGGTTATCTAGAATGGTAGTATATGATGGATTGCCTGTACCCATGTTGGTCTTCTGCTAAGTTTTGATACTACTTACTCACCTAGTGTGTTGTGCGATCCTTTTATTGGTGTAGAAGCCAATATCAGATTTTGCCGGAAATGTTGTCCTTTGCACCCGAGGTGTCTGGTGTAATATAATTTAGCTCCCATCTAGAGGTAACCCCAAACAAGCATACAAAGTTTCAAACTGATCTGATCATAAATGTGCCCTGTAGGGCATGTCAAAGGAATATATTGATGCCTGACTGTACTAAGTTCAAAGATCGTTGCCAGCAGCAACATTTTTTGATGGATAGAAATGGAAGAAAATCGATAGTTCTGATCTAGAGGTCACTCCAAACAAGCATGCCAGGTTTCAAAGCATTCCGATCATAAATGTGCCCTGTAGGGTGTGCCAAAGGGAAATATTGAGGTCTGACTAAAGTAAGAACGTTGGCCGCGACAACATTTTTTGACGGAAATGGAAGAAAATCAATAACTCCCACCTAGAGGTCTCTCCAAACAAGCATGCCAGGTTTCAAAGCAATCCGATCATAAATGTGCCCTGTAGGGTGTGCCAAAGGGAAATATTGAGGTCTGACTAAAATTAGTTCTAAGAAGGTTGGTCGTGGAAACAAGTTTTGACGGAAATGGAAGAAACTCGATAGCTCCCATCTAGAGGTCACCCCAAACAAGCATGCCAGATTTCAAAGCAATCCGATCATAAATGTGCCCTGTAAGGTGTGCCAAAGGGAAATATTGAGGTCTGACTAAACTAAGTTCTAAGAACGTTGGCCGCGGCAACATTTTTTTTTACAGAAATGGAAGCCGGAAGCCATCTCTCTAACGACCAAAATGGCACCACCGAAATCAAAATTCTGAAACCTTAAAATATTCGGTTTGATTTGAAATCGGCTATCCAATTCATTTCCTCTCGAATCTTTTTCACAGGAATAGAGATTGTTATCAGTCAGCTTCTCATAAAATAATATTGAAATGAAAGACTAAATGTAAGTTCAGTTACATTAACATAAATAACATCTGCACTCGTGCCACCAGCTTATGTCAATATCACTAGTCCCTACCACTGTTAAATGTAAATTGAAAGTTTCCAAGCAATGCCGATGATGAAATTTAATCCTTCCAGGGTAATATTCCAACAACATCATCAAGGCAGTCCTTCTATGAAGTCCTTTTGTGTAGTCCTTCTATGAAGTCCGTCTATAAAGTCCTAGGAAATAATTCTATGAAGTCCTATGTAGTCCTTCTATGAAGTCCTTCTATGAAGTCAAGCCTTGATAATGTAGTTGGATTATTTTATCAATCAGGACTTTTGTCATCACAGTCAGAACAAATCAGGTTTGTAACACCCCATCCTCCAATGGTCATCTTCAAGATGCCACTGATTTGATTCAATGTTCAATTCAAGTTCTAATAAAAGTGATTCGATTCAAGATTTGTTTCGAATCAAAAATGTGTGATTCACAGGGCCTTAGTGCACACACATGGGCAGTCAAGATTGTCTTGCACAAGAACACAACAGTTACCGCTGATCAGAATCAAACCATCGACCTTCCAGATTAACCCCTTGCATGCTGCGGGCGGATATCCCTGCCCAGGACTCAGAATCTCTGGTCACTGAAAAGGGTATAATTTTGGCACTTTTAATCAAATTTCCCCTGTAAATTGAATGTGCTTTTTAATCAGTTATTTCTTGAGTTGCATTTAAATGAATTTTTCATCACATCCAGTCATGGCTGTTTTACAGCAGCCATGACTAGATCTGACGAAAAATATTTCAAAAATACTCTGTGGGTCAAGAGTTAAAGTCCAATGCTCTAACTACCGAGTAATCGTGCCCCCTGGATAAATCCCACCGAGTCACCGTGGCCCCTGTATAAATCCCACCGAGTCACCGTGGCCCCTATATAAATCCTACCAAGTCACTGTGCCCCTTGTATAAATCCTACCGAGTCATCTTGCCCCCTGTATAAATCCTACAAAGTCACTGCACCCCCTGTATAAATCCCACTGAGTCATCGTGCCCCCGGTATAAATCTCACTGAGTCACTGTGCCCCCTGTATAAATCCCACCAAGTCATTGTGCCCCATGTATAAATCCTACCGAGTCACTGTGCCCCCTGTATAAATCCCACTGAGTCATCGTGCCCCCTGTATAAATTCCACAGCCACCATGCCCCCTGTATAAATTCCACCGAGTCACCGTGCCCCCTATATAAATCCTCCCAAGTCACTGTGCCCCTTGTATAAATCCTACCGAGTCATCTTGCCCCCTGTATAAATCCTACCAAGTCACCGTGCCCCTTGTATAAATCCCGAGTCATCGTGCTCCTGGTATAAATCCCACAGAGTCGCTGTGCCCCCTGTATAAATCCCACCAAGTCATTGTGCCCCCTGTATAAATCCTATCGAGTCACTGTGCCCCCTGTATAAATCCCACTGACTCATTGTTCCCCCTGTATAAATTGCACAGTCACCATGCCCCTGTATAAATCCCACCGAGTCATCATGCCCCCTGTATAAATCCTACCGAGTGATTGTGCCCCCTGTATAAATGCTACCGAGTCATCAGGCCCTTTGTATAAATCCTAGAGTCACCGCATCTCCATGTATAAATCCCACCGAGTCGCAGTGCCCCCTGTATAAATCCTACCAAGTCACCGTGCCCATTGTGTAAATCCTACCGAGTCATCTTGCCCCCTGTATAAATCCTACCAAGTCACCGCGCCCCCTGTATAAATCCCACCAAGTCATTGTGCCCCCTGTATAAATCCTACCGAGTCACTGTGCCCCCTGTATAAATCCCACCGAGTCATCGTGCCCCCTGTATAAATTCCACAGTCACCATGCCCCCTGTATAAATCCTACCGAGTCATCGTGCCCCCTGTATAAATCCCACCGAGTAACTGTGCCCCCTGTATAAATCCCACCGAGTCATCGTGCCTCCTATATAAATCCTACCAAGTCACCGTGCTCGTTGTATAAATCCTATCGAGTCACCATCCCCCCTGTATAAATCCTACCAAGTCACTGTGCCCCTTGTATAAATCCTATTGAGTCACCATGCCCCCTGTATTAATCCTACTGAGTCACCGTGCCCCGTAAAAATCCTAACGAGTCACTGTGCCCCCTGTATAAATCTTACTGAGTCACCATGCCACCTGTGTAAATCCAACCGAGTCACTGTGCCCCCTGTATAAATCCTACCCAGTCACCATGCCCCCTGTATAAATCTTACCTAGTCACTGTGCCCCCTATATAAATCCTACCAAGTTGCCATGCTCCCTGTATAAATCCTACTGAGTCATCGTGCCCCCTGTATAAATCCCACCGAGTAACTGTGCCCCCTGTATAAATCCTACTGAGTCACCATGCCCACTGTATAAATCCTACCTAGTCACTGCGCCCCTATATAAATCCTGCCAAGTTGCCATGCCCCCTGTATAAATCCTACTGAGTCATCGTGCCCCCTGTATAAATCCCACCGAGTTACTGTACCCCCTGTATAAATCCTACTGAGTCACCATGCCCACTGTATAAATCCTACCGAGTCACTGTGCCCCCTGTATAAATCCCACAGAGTTGCCATGCCCCGTGTATAAATCCTACTTTGCGTGTATTGGACATTTTGCCTAAGTATATCAATATTAGTTTCTGACATGAGGTGACCCCAGCTATCGAAAGTGTCATCAAAACCTCAAATAAATAAATAAATAAATAAATAAATAAATAAATAAATAAATAAATAAAATCACTATTAGTTTGTGGAGCTGTTGAAAATTTCCTTCAAAAGTGTCATTAAACCAATAAAATAGTCAGCCTTATACACACTCTAATTAGTCCCATGCAATCAGATGATATTAACAGACCATTATCTCACTGGTGAAATATTTCATTCTGGGACTTCTTGGTGTAACTGCGATGTACTGTTGACAAAAATCAGGTTTGACCATATCTTTGTGTTAAAGGTTTGGCAAATGCTTAATATTTACATAGAATTATTTCATTCGGTTGATATGAAGTTAGCACTCAACCAGTTAACAACTTACCACCAAAATATAATTGAAATATAGCCCATCATGCTTATGTATGTAACTCATAAACTGGCACCAGGTAAGTGAACAAGTGGAGAATAATATTCAATTGTGGAGGTTTGTCTATGTAAGACTTGGTGGCAGAAAGTGGGGTGTTGACTACTTGATTTTGACTCGACTTTTGGGCGTGGTGAGTAAATTACTCCAGAATCTCAGAGTCGTTTCACCACTACAGTATAGACTTTCAGTGCGTGAAGTAAACTAGAATATATCTTACCTCCTACAAGTGTCTGGGAATTTCATTGGTTCAAAGATGTCACATGCAGACTGTATATAAAACCATATTCTGCCTGTCAACATCAATATACGCAGACGGCTATGGGTAATCTCCCCTTTGTTCATTGATTATTCAAAATGGCGGCAGCCGATAAACGCTTCAAGTTGAAAGATTGAGTGTTGGAAGCCCATATTTGGTCTGAAGTGCAGGTTAGGCAACTTAAAAGGCTTCATATTCTGTGGATGTGTGTCATGTTAACTTCGAAATGAAACTGTTTGGTATGTATTAATTTGCCTTGTTACAATTTATGGGAGAGTGCCTGTAGGCACTCTCCCATAAATTGTAACAAGGCAAAGACACGTGAACACATTGTGAGAATTCTCTCATTTAATTTTGATCACTGTTGTTATTAGTTCTGTGCTTCGATGCAGCAGTCGGTAAGATATATTCGTTACACAGTTTGTTGGTGGCCTAATATGGTATATATGGTGTCAGTTAATTCCATATTGGACTCGAGCTTCGCTCTCGTCATCCAATATGAAATTAACTGACACCATATATACCATATTAGGCCTCCAAAAAACTGTGTAACTAATAATATCTTATGCTGCAGTCACTCTTTTAAGTTTCCAACATTAATGAGAATGTTACCAAATTCTCCACCTATCAGCTTCAAGACGTCAATTTTCTAGTGAGGAACTGTCAAACAACGATGCAAACAAACTCTATTCAATTTATAAGTATAAAAATTGCATTCAATTCTTATAATTACATTCCGTAACTGTTTAAACTACTTTTTACCAAACAACAAAGCAGAAAGACGAAATACAACATGTACGAATGAACGAGGTGAAAAACCACCCTCACACAAAAGACAAAGCGCACAACTCTGAGTTGAGCACCGGTTTTCTGCACTGACCCAAATTTGTCAAATTGCCGTCTTTCGCAACGAAACTTGGAATGTTCAAAACAATTTATTTAACATATCAGTAAACTATAATCACAGATCACTACGAGAGGTGCTAAAAGTTATAAACCCGCCCAAACACCGCCCGAATTACATTATGTCAACTGTGTTCTACCGTAAATGCGGGTCAAAGTTCGACCAAATGTATTCATTGGAAAATGAATTACATTTGGTTATGACGTTTTCAGCCAGCTGACCAATGGGGATTGAGTATTTGGCCCCAAAATGCATAACTACATTAACAATGTTATTATTAAAAAATATATTTATTTTATACAATTTGTAAAAACTCATAAATTACACATTTCACAGGTTTATATACAAGAGGCCACAATAGTTGCATCCCTAAAATATCAACAGATCCCTCCCCAACTGATCCCTCCTGACTGATCCCTCCCACTGAATGGTCCTGAGAATTGTTGGCCAGTTTTGACCATTACATTGGGAAAAAGAGTTAAATCTTAGATTTTATGCTGTTGTGTAATATGCTGTTGGGAAGAATTTTAACCCTTTGAACCCTAGCGGCCCTTTTTCTGGCCAGGAACATGATACGTCATACAGTATGTGGAGAGTGTATTATCACTAAATTACCCACAGAGTGGAGATTCCACCCGAGCAATAACTGCAAATTTGTTGCAAAGCATACCCAGCACCAGCAAAGTTTCAGCCAATGGACCTCCGGGATAAACCCGGAGGTCCATTGGCTGAAACATTGCTTGTGTTTTTTGTCGATATATATAAAATTTGAAAGTTATAGTTTGGGTGAGAACTCCACTCCACGGGGTGATTTAGTTACAATCCACTCTCCATGTACTGTAACGTCAATATATAGGATGGCTGGACGTTGAAAATATTGATTGGTCTACCCCAAATAACGAATATGGACTCTTCCAATTACTGCCATTGAACTAGAATGGAAGATACCACTAGTGTTTAAAGGGTTAAGTAAGAGTGCTTTCAAAAAGTTTAACATTACAGCATTTAGGAACCCGAGTCAAACAATGCTCAATTATTATGATGGTTATGAATTAAGAAGCATTGCAAATTGGATACTGAGGACAATTTCAGTAAACTTTCTCGTTCTTTATTTATTTATTGGTGTTTGAGGTCACTTTCAACATCTTTGGCTATCTTATGACCACAACATTGGGATGAAGTCAAGTTTGACAAAGCATTTATACCTATGCTGCCCACTTTAGATGATTTCTACCCCGAGTGTTGGTTCCAGATCCAATTTTACTGCAAAGTAGTACACAAGTACAGTTAAAACTAGAAGCTTATCTAGGCTTAATTGCGCGTTGGAATTGCGCGCAATTGCCATATCGAATGGCATCCAATGCACGGCAGGTTCTCCTGGTTACTCATAGCAAACACATGCAATGTTTCTGCCAATGGACCTCCGGGTTACCCGGAGGTCCATTGGCTGAAACATTGCTTGTGCACAGGCGATAAGTGCAGAATTTGATAGCTTTACTATGGCCACAACGCGTATATTAACGCGCAGATCAACATGCTATTTGTGCGCATGTTATAACAGGACTTCTAGTTTTAACTGTATTGCTCCATTTCGTGGGGTTCCCACGGGAATTTGCTATTGATCTGCGGTGAAGTTACAATGGCAAACCCAAAATCGGTCATGCTATTTCTTTTGAAGTGAATAGCAGGCAACTGAAATGTCTGGCCAAAATTATTCACACATTACTCCACATCCTCAGGTTTACATTTAAAACATTGTCCTCAGTACCTTCACTTTTAGGTCACCAAAAATTTATATTGTTCCGACAACCCTAATTTTCCAGTGCAGACCTGGATTGTTTTTGACTACAGCAAATTGAACACGTTACCCTTGCTTGTGCTGGCACAAAACTATCTGGTGCCAAATTTCAGGCATTCTGGATATTTTAGTGCCAAACAAAGTGTTGTGGTGCCAAAATGCTCATGGGAGGGGGGGGGGGGGGAAGGTGTATTTCACTGTCTGATCCCCATGAAGTGGTTGAGTTTTGAAAAATGAACTGGCAATTATTTAAAAAGTGAACGAACAATTGATCACAGAAAAAATCTGACAGTTCTGATGAAAACATCAGTAGTTGATAAGGGCGGTCACCTAAGTTATATAATGAGAGATAAAACCTCAGTAGGTTATAAGGGCAGTCAGCCAAGTTATATGAGAGATAAAACCACATTAGGTGATAAGGGCGGTCACCTAAGTAATATAATGAGAGATAAAACCTCAGTAGGTGATAAGGGCGGTCACCTATGTTATATAATGAGAGATAAAACCTCAGTAGGTAATAAGGGCGGTCACCTATGTTATATAATGAGAGATAAAACCTCAGTAGGTGATAAGGGCAGTCACCTGAGTTATATGAGAGATAAAACCTCAGTAGGTGATAAGGGCAGTCACTCCAAGTTATATAATGAGAGATAAAACCTCAGTAGGTGATAAGGGAGGTCACCTAAGTTGTATAAAGAGAGATAAAACCTCAGTGGGTGATAAGGGCGGTCACCTAAGTCATATAATGAGAGATAAAACCTCAGTAGGTGATAAGGGCAGTCACCTAAGTTATACTAGAGTGATGTCACGCATGCAGACCGACTGTCCCAGCAATGGCAATGCTTAGACACAATGGATTTTTAACCAGAAACTTTTTAAGCAAAAATATAAAAATTCATTTTTGACGAAAGAAAAAAAAAGTGCCTAATTGGCGCACCGGGAGGGGGGGGGGGGTAGCACACTGGGAGAAGGGGGGGGGGAGGGGGTTGCGTGAGTTTTAAAAAAAGTTATGCATGTAGTGAGTGTAAATAGTTAAAAATGCATATTGGAGGAAAGAAAAAAAAATGCCTAATTGGCGGGGGCTGGGCAGGGCAATAACTTCAACAATTTTCATTGGATGATTGTGATCATCAAACTTGACCTAGAGACATGTGCTGAAAAGAACTGACATCCATTAACTTTTGTTTAAGTTATGGCATAAAGAAAGTTCAGAAGACAGATGGACTGATGAATGGACGGATTGTCTGACGGACAGACTGACAATTAGCCGGACGGAGCGAGCTCTGTGCTATATCCCTCCCTTGTGGGAGGGAATAATGAAAGTGTCAATGACACTGTAGCTTAACTTGTCTATGTGTTGTGTTTGATGAAAAGGATAATGTTCAATGTTTATGAAAGGATTGTGAAATAAGACAAGAATTGTGATAATTGGGAATATGTTAATCTCTGTTCCTTGTATGCTATGTTTTTAATAAAAAATAATATGAGGTGTACACGGTACTAAAGAGCTGAGGGGTGGGTTAATATGACCTAACAGTTAATGTATGTGGCCCTCACAGTTAACTTATGTCAATGAAAGTTACCAAGTTACAGTGAACTTATTTCAAAATGAGTCATCCTATCAAGTTACATTGAAATCCCTTCATAAATATGGCCTGCAGACTGTGCTAAAAGGTTTTCGGGCTTCAGGCCTGTGTAGCCATGACGGTAGACCGATTGCAACTAAAAGGGAACATCCTCATCTCGACATTGTACTGAGTCATTCTACTAAGTTACAATGAAATCCCTTCACAAATACAACCTGTAGTCTGTACTAAAGTTTTTGGGGTTTTGGGCTCATGAAGCCATCATGGTTGAATGATCGCGACCAAAAGTGGGCGTTGTCATCTGGGCATTATATGGAGTCAACCTAACAAGGTACAATGAAATCCTTCCATAAATATGGCCTATAGACTATGCTAAAGGTTTTGGGCCCAGGAAGCCATCAAGGCTAAATGATCGCGACCAAAAGGAGATGTTCTAATCTAGACATTATTTAGAGTCATCCTACCAAGTTACATTGTAATTCCTTCATAAATATGACCTCTGGACCGTGATTAAGGTTTTCAGGCTTCGGGCCCCTGTAGCCATCACAGTTGCCCAATTGCGTCCAAAAGGAGTCGTTTTCATCTAGACATTATATGAAGTCAACCTACCAAGTTACAATGAAATCCCTTCATAAATATGACCTGTAGACTGTGCTATAGGTTTTCAGGCGTTGGACTCAGGCAGCCATCATGGTTTAATGAGCACAACCAAAAGGGGACATTTTCATCTGGGCATCATCTGGAGTGATCCTACAAAGTTACAATTAACTCCCTTCATAAATATGACCTGTAGACTGTGCTCAAGGTTTTCAGGCTTCGAGCCCCTGTAGCAGGCACTGTACTTCAGTGGTTTCGCTCCTATTTACAAGATCGTACACAATGTGTTGTAAATGAGGGCGAGCGCTCCGAAAAACTCCCACTCTCATGTTGTGTTCCTGAGGGATCGGTTCTAGGACCGATTCTGTATACCATATATGTCCTTCCACTGGGTGACATTATAAGAAAGCATGGGCTTAAGTTTCATTGTTATGCTGATGACACACAGCTATACATCTATTTCTACAAAGATAGCGCTGCCTGTTCCGTGCAGAAATTAGAACAGTGCATTCTGGAAATAAAATCTCGGATGACTGCTAATTTTGTGAAATTAAACCACGACAAAACTGAAATTATCTTTTTTGGAAATCAACAGCAATTGTCTAAATTGCCCAAACTTGATTTACACATCCAGGATGTGTGCATTTCCTCAACCAAGTCAATTCGTAACCTCGGCTTTTTCTTCGATGAAAACCTATCACTTGACAGACATGTCAGACACATCTGCCAGGATGGCATATTTTCATCTGAGAAACATCAGCAAAATTAGGAACTTAATAGAGAACAAAACAGCTGAACAACTCATACATGCCTTTGTGAAAACTCGGCTCGACTACTGCAACTCCCTGCTCTGTGGATCAACAAATGCCCACATTATAAAATTGCAGCATATACAGAACTGTGCAGCTCGAGTAGTCACTAGAAACAGAAAAACTTGCCACATAACACCTATCCTTAAGGAACTGCACTGGCTGTCAGTATTCCAGAGAATCGAATATAAACTGTGTCTGCTGGTTTTTAAGAGCCTTCACGGCCTCGCACCACCCTACCTCACTGAGCTTGTAAATCGGTATGAACCAGCCCGAGCTTTAAGGTCCAGCAATGAAACTTTGCTCTCACAGCCAAGGGCTAGATTGACGACTGCAGGGGACAGGGCATTCTCTGTGGCTGCCCCCACTGTGTGGAACTCACTCCCAAAACATATAAAAACTATCAGTACCTTAAAACCATTCAAGAAAAGCATGAACACACATTTCTTCAAACGGGCATTCCATTAGTTTTTGTAAAGCAAAAGAGCACTTTTGTGGATTTTAAGCTTATAAATTATTTATTTATTTATTTATTTATTTATTTATTTATTTATTTATTTAGCAGTCACAGTTGACCAATCATGACCAAAAGGGAATGTCATCATCTAGGCATTATATGGAGTCAACCTAACAAGTTACAATGAAATCCTTCCATAAATATGACCTTTTGACTATGCTAAAGGTTTTTGGGTTCGGGCAGCCATCAAGGCTGAATGATCGCAACCAAAAGGGGACGTTCTCATCTAGACATTATTTGGAGTCATCCTACTAAGGTCCAATGAAATCCCTTCATAAATATGACCTGTAGACCATGCTAAAGGTTTTCGGGCTTTGGGCGCATGTAGCCGTCACACTCGCCCAATCGAGTCCTAAAGGGGCTGTTCTCATCTAGACATTATATGAAGTCAACCTACCAAGTTACAATGAAATCCCTTCATAAATATGGCCTGAAGACTATGTTAAAGGTTTTCGGGCTCGGGCAGACATTATGGTTGAATGATCACAACCAAAAGGGGACATTCTCATCTGGGCAGCTTCTGGAGTGACCCTACGGAATTACAATGAAATCTCTTCATAAATATGACATGTAGACTGAGCTCAGTATTTTCGGGCTTCGGGCACCTGTAGCCATCTCAGTTGACCAATCACGACCAAAAGGGGAGGTCATCATCTAGGCATTATATGGAGTGAAGCTAACAAGTTACAGTGAAATCCTTCCATAAATACGACCTATAGACTATGCTAAAGGTTTCTGGGCTCGTGCAGCCATCAAGGCTGAATGATCGCGACCAAAAAGGGACGTTCTCATGTAGACATTATTTGGAGTCATCCTACCAAGCTACAATGAAATCCCTTCATGATTATAGCCTGCAGTCTGTTCTAACGGTTTTCGGCTTCGGGGCCCCTGTTGCCGTCAAGTTGCCCAAAAGGGGGCGTTCTCATCTAGGTATTATATACTGTGCTAAAGGTTTTCGGGCTCGGGCAGCCATCATGGTTGAATGATCGCATCCAAAAGGGAACATTCTCATCTGGGCATCATGGGGAGTGATCCTACGAAGTTACAATTAAATCTCTTCATAAATATGACATGTAGACTGTGCTCAAGGTTTTCGGGCTTCAGGCACCTGTAACCGTCACAGTTGACCAATCACAACCAAAAGAGGATGTCATCATCTAGGCATTATATGGAGTCAACCAAACATGTTACAATGAAATCCTTCCATAAATATGACCTTTTGACTATGCTAAAAGTTTTTGGGCTCGGGCAGCCATCAAGGCTGAATGATCACGATCAAAATAGGACGTTCTCATCCAGACATTATTTGGAGTCATCCTACCAAGTTACAATGAAATCCCTTCACAAATATGAGCTGTAGACTGTGCTAAAGGTTTTCGGGCCCCTGTAGCCGTCACATTTGCCCAATCACGTCCAAAAGGGGACTTTCTCATCTAGACATTATATGAAGTCAACCTATCAAGTTACAATGAAATCCCTCCATAAATATGACCTGTAGATTGTGTTAAAAGTTTTTGGGTTTCGAGCTTTGGCAGCCATCACGGTTGACAAATCATGCCCAAAAGGGGACGTTCTCATCTAGGCATTATACAGAGGCGGTCACCTAAGTTATATAATGAGAGATAAAACGTCAGTAGGTGATAAGGGTGGTCACCTAAGTTATATGAGAGATAAAACCTCAGTAGGTGATAAGTGCGGTCACCTAAGTTATATGAGAGATAAAACCTCAGTAGGTGATAAGTGCGGTCACCTAAGTTAAAAATATGAGAGATAAAACCTCAGGTGATAAGGGCAGTTACTCTAAGTTATATAATGAGAGATAAAACCTCAGTAGGTTATAAGGGCGGTCACCTAAGTTATATAATGAGAGATAAAATCTCAGTAGGTGATAAGGGCGGTCACCTAAGTTATATAATGAGAGATAAAACCTCAGAAGGTGATAAGGGTGGTTACCTAAGTTATATAATGAGAGATAAAACCTCAGAAGGTGATAAGGGCAGTCACCTAAGTTATATGAGAGATAAAACCTCAGTAGGTGATAAGTGCGGTCACCTAAGTTAAAAAAAATGAGAGATAAACCCTCAGGTGATAAGGGCAGTTACTCTAAGTTATATAATGAGAGATAAAACCTCAGTAGGTTATAAGAGCGGTCACCTAAGTTATATAATGAGAGTTTAATCAACTAATTACTGTTAATCAACTAATTACTGTTTATCCACTGGACTTTGCAAGTTGTGTGTCTTTACAAAAAAGCAGCATTTAGTTTGATAAATATACATTTTCGTTATGTACAATTTTGCACCTCTGACCTCAGAGCACGAACATCCTAATTAGATCATAATTATGGAAACACTGGAACTACCAGCGAGACTGAAGAAGACCATAGCAGCTCTGGGTGTCTCTTGCCCTATCACCTGGACTACCCTGGAGATAGGTAAGAGCATTCATCTGACTCCTGAGTTCATGGTCGAAGAAGAGACAGAATCATCACCCTCCTCGGGGAGAGGTAGCACCTTTGGCGAGAGGATCCCCTCTCACACTGGTCCTTACCTGAGGAGGTCAGGAGGCCCTGAAAAGCAGAAGAGAAAAAACAGTCCAGCAACCAAGCGAAGGGATTCTTGGGGGCTTTCCTGGAAATGAAGAAAGAGAAGAGTGAGGAAGTGGTAGAGCCAATAGCAGTCACCATTTCTGCACCTACTCCCAGACACACCCATCTTGCCTCCAGCTCCACAGCTGGAGACGCCAGATGTGGACAACTCTGTGGAGACTGAGTTGGAAACGGATGCTGTCTTCTCGCCACTTCCCGATCCCCACTCGCCTCTCCCTTCGATACTAGAAAGCCCTGCATCAGAAACCGTCCAAAAGAGAGCCGAAAAGTTCAAGTTCGATGTGGAAAAACACCAAGAAGAGAGCGAAAAGTATGTGATTGAAAGCGAAAGGTAACATCAAGAGCTACTGGCATTAATTAAAGGAATGGACACATCAACAAATCCAGGGGCAGCACAACAACAAGCACCTCCAATGGAAACACCAACCACACCAACAGCCATAGATACCCTTTCACCATCACGGCCACCTCCCCACAAGAAAAAAACCAAGAAACACAGACGCCATTAACTTTCTTCCCTTCCTTTTCCTCCTTTAACACGATCAGACATGGTGCATGACAAAGTAAAAGAAATAATATGATACCTTAATTGGAGGGGTCGAAAGGGGCTTGTCTCACGCCATCCCTGCGTGCCGTTGGCACGCTAAAACATTTCATTTGGATAAATATACATTATCATGACCATGTGCCTGCCTGCAATTTGTATCAGATTCTAGGTCATGTTTACAATCAGATCGCAACGAGCCCGTCAGGGCGAGTTGTGATCCAATTGTAAACACGACCGAGAATCTGATACAAATTACAGGACATGCAGTTGGTCATGATAATACACTTATCCAACAATCCCATTACATAAAGCCTGTTTTCCTCGTTTTTCAGTTTAAATTGGGTTAGAATTGGTCAAAATGCCGGAATACCCGGAGGGAATCACTGAGCAACGATGAGCAGCTGTCAGCTCTCCAACATCGTAACTCTGAACTCTACACCGCGGCACAAGTAGGGTTAGATTGGTTGAAGACGTGCAGTATGCCTTTGATGTGCAGTATGCCTTAGTACACAGCGTCAACGTGCCCCCATGTAGGCAATTGGGGTTTAGTGCCTTGCAGAACCGCACAGAACCCCCCTCTAAATTACATTTGCGCAGTGCTTTACAATGAAATATGTTTATTTATGTAGTAATCCTTACAGGGAAGAAGAATAGAAGTAAATTCATTCTTATAGTCGCCTTTGTCTTGGCGGGTCTGGGAGGTTCTGGTATTTAGTATTTTTCTCCTAAATACCAGACCCCCCCCCCCCCTCCCACCCCCACCCCCCAGAACCGCACAGAATTCCTAAGAACCACCATCTAAATGACATTTGCACGCTGCTCTCGGGGAAAATATTCCATTTCCAGTTTCTTTTAACATTCAATAGGAAACTGAAATTTAATTTATTCACCAATTCATACCTGTGTCGGCATTTGCTTGGCGCTTGGCTGATCGCAATCGGGCTATTCCTGTGACTGACCCACGGAAATCTCATTGTCAATTTATTTCTGAATTAAGTCCAAAACATAAAAAAAACTATTTTCGAAAACAATGTGTAAATGTAACTTAGAGGAGGTTCTTTGGGAAAAATCTGAGAGGTTCTGGGGGTTCTGGTATTTAGAAAAATACTGAATACCAGAACTGCCTAGACAAAAGCGACTTTAAGAATGAATTTACTTCTTTTCTTCTTTCCTGCACGGTTTATTACATAACATAAACATACTGCATCGTAAAATACTGTGCAAATATAATTTAGAGGGGAGTTCTGGGTAGTTCTGGGGGGTTCTGTGCGGTTCTGGTATTGAGGAGAACCGGGACACAACACAGGAATGCGAATCAGCCACTGAAATGGTCAGCCAACCAACTACTAACCGCGCTCAACGTTGCTTAACTTCGGTGATCTGACGAGAACCGGTTACCACGATGCCACTGCACCCCCTAATGCATAATAACAAAGCATATAATGATATATGTCATAGTACAGTGTTTTCTGGAGGTTGAATCTATATGATACGGAATCAGAAGTAGTTGTCTATATGATACGGAATCTGAACACATTATGTGATACGTATCATTTGTTGTGGTTTTGAGACCAAAATCTATGTGATTGTTTGATAAATAATTGTCACTCACAATGGTATGAAGTATTGATTAATTAAATGCTGCCTTTTATAAAGTTGACAACGTTTTATTGAAGAAAAAACAATGCCTCATTACCATGCACTTACAATTATCATCAAAAAAGTGTTCAAACATTATTTATAACATCTTGCTGACAAAATCACTGGATTTGGGTGAGTTTCATGAAAATCGATTTTTGTTTCCATCTTTATTAACAGCTGAAAATTTCCTTGCACTTGACGTAATAAAAATATTTGTTTCTGTACGTTTCTTCAATGATTGCGCTAGTTTTAGAGCAATTGGTTCAATTGGTACCTGACAGTGTGAATACTTCAAGTCACCAAACAAACCCACCAAAAACAACAACAAAAAATAGTCCATAAAGAATATAATTCATAGCCAGCACACAATTGGTTCCATGATATTTCAGCATTGAGATGTTTTTGCCTTCAACTTGGGACATTTAGGCCCTCTAAAATATGTACACCTTGCATTTGAGAGGACAAAACATCTCACTTCTTTAACAATACTTTTCATTATGAATGAGAATCAGGTAATAAGAAGACAACACTGAGTTCTGTATAGAAAGATAATCCATCAAGCAATATACCTGATCCAAATAAAAAGTCCCAAATTTCAAAATTAGTTCAATGCACAAAGTATTTAACAGAAACATGTGGGATCTTGTTTTCTGCTGAACGGGTCTGGGCAAAGTAATTATTTTTAAGTCTTTGCACTACAGTCCACCTTGTGAGTCTAGTGGCTTAGCAGTGATTTTTACCAAAGTTTTGGCTGCTGCTAGTGGCAGCAAAGACATCACTCCACAGTTGATATGACTATTGTCCACTGGAAGTCTTCTTGACTGCATGTTAAATTCAATCAAGTTTGTCAAAGTCGATAAGGATTTATTTATTGGTGTTTAAGGTGAACATAATTATGCAGAATGGGTAATCGTGACCATGACAGCTTTTCGGGTGGAGGAACCCGGGGAGAACCACCAAGCATTGGCAAGCAATTGTCAGCTCCCAGAAGCCTGTTCTATGAAATCCCCATCTACACTAAACCATGCGGAAAACGAAAATCCTGTGCGGAATGGAAATCGTTGATGGACTATTTTTATAAACAAGCTAAATTTCACTGGGATTTTCCACAAATCGTACACCGCAATTACAATTTGATTCGCTAGCGACGTGGTTACAGCGGTTGAAGACATGTGCACCATCGATGTGCAGTACGCCTCAGTACACGGGGTCATCATACCCCCATGTAGGCAACCGGGATAAAGTGCCTTGCCCAAGGACACAATGCGGATCGTCCCGGAAGGGGATCCAACTCGGGACCTCTAGCACAGAAGTCGAACAGTCTACCACTGAGCCACCGTGCTCCCAGTCAATAAGGATTTAACAACTCCCAATATATGATAGTGAAGAAAAACCATGGTAAGAGTTTCCATCATTGTTTGTTTGTCTGTGCATTGAGGTTTAACAAAACTTTCAACAGCCAAGCTCACATGGTATCAAATAGTTTTAAATGTGGTGGAAGCAGAGTACCCGGTGAGAACCACTGAGCAGCAGTAAGCTTCTGTCCGACTCTCCAACTTACTAGCTCTGCACAAACAGCGTTAGCAGCAGTTTAACTGATAGAGTGCTGGAAGCCCATATTTGGGCTTTACAAAATGTTACAGGTTGTGACAAAACCAAGTACACTTTGTTAGAGATTTCATATTGACCCTGGCAAGAATCAGATTTTGTTGATTTTACACTGCTCAGTTATGTTTGATTGGATAGTGCCTGTTAACACTATCCAATCCTATTTAACAGAGCAATATATGATGAAAATAAATCTGTGACCAATAAAAATGTAGCACTCTACCAACTAAGGTAAATACACTATCGACGTGCAGTTGTGTCCAACCGATTACCAAAAATGGTCGCTGACCGATTACCGGTTATTTGAGCCCATAATCGGCCGATTCAGATTGTAATACCGTGCACTACAAGACAAGTCGAGGCTCGAAAGAACTACATTAAGCTGAACATTTTTCAAAGTGTTAAACTTCGTTGACTGGGGTCCCAGTAAAATTACCAGTTGCGCACACTTGGGCAGTAAACGTGGCTCTCAGAGCCACGTTTACCGCCCAAGTGCACGCGACTGGTAATTTTACTGCGACCTGAGTCAATGGAGTGCATCCTTCACTTTTCTGGTATGAACTGGCGATTGCTGCAAGTGTAAGCTTTACATTCGTTTAACACGTATATCCCGTAAAGGGGCTTCTAGAGAGATTAGGAATACACATTGTGGTTGTTTCTCAACTTTATTGAATGGTACCATCGACATCATTTTACATTAACAATTGAACAATTGCAGAAGATAATAAAATGCGATTCAGAAAAATCACAAATTGCTTGGCAACAATCGGTTGAACCGATGTTCCAGGAGCCATTGCCGTTGTCATCCGATTGCCCATAATCGGCCGATTGTGGTGGCCGGTTCCGATCATCGGTTGAACATGAACGTGCAGTATGTCTTGGTACACGGCACCACTATGCTCCACATGTGAAGTCAGGATTGTGTCTTTTCTATGGACACAACACAGTTACCAGTTTCCAGGATCGAACCATCTCGGCCTTTTTTTTGTCATAGTAAAATGACAATTAATACTATAGGGCAATCGCTGTCCTGAAGCTTTCCTCAGGAGGGTATTAGTTACTCTTAGGGCTGCAACGATATGCTTCCCTAATGATACAATATATATCACAATTCAATCTGCACGATACGATATGTATCATGAAACAAATGATCAGAGGTCCTCCTGTGTTGTCAATGTAAGGAGAAGTGACTTCTCCCTTGAGTTAAAATAGGGAGAAGTGGGGAGAAAATAGGGAGAAGTGACCAATAAGGTTGAACCGTGTGATGTATGAATATTGCAGAAAATTAGGAGGAAAAACAAAGATGAAAACATTTGAATAGAAAGAAACATTTTTATATAGATCAGGCATGTTTGATCCATATTTTCTATGTTAAAAAATCATAAAATTATATGTGATGATTGAAAATCCCCAACTAGCACTCTAGTAGGCTCCTGCGAATATTTGAATATTCGAGTCGGAGTCGAGTCGACATGCAAAGTCGAGTCGAAATCGAGTCGATTTTCTAACTTCGAATATAACAATTTCGAATCTGATATTTTCAATTCTTCGCATATTTCATTTACCGTGAGGCACTATGATTAAAGGATAGCCGACGCGGTGCCAATCGTCAATTAAAAAGAGCAAACTCTGAATTCGCGATTTCTGTGATCGTGCTACATGTATATTGTCATAGCCATCAGCGCATCGCGACCTGATCGCCGCAGATCGCATCCATTGGTGCCCAAATTTCGCTATCGGGAAGAAAAATACATATGAATTTAATTACTCAGTCACGTAATTTCGAGTTCACATAAGCATTCTCGTAATAATGTGCCCTCAGAAAAACTAAGCTCGGTCGTTAATTATGCATGACGAAAATCTGCAGATATTCACTACGTCACATTCCGGTGTTCGGACCACGTGCTTATTGCGTGAAGTCAAACCGGCTGGTATTGTCGTGTTCTGTGTTTCTTCGCCGAATTCGCAATTTGGAGAAGCTGTATTTTTACAATCGTGGCGTCATTGAAAATTTCCGGAAACGCAAATTTCATCTAACGAAATAAACATACTCGTGTTTTTATTCTCCGAAATATGTCTGTCATTCATACCTTTTTTAAACTAGATAAGTTAAGTAAAACGTACATATGTGAAACATGTGGGACGACGTACAAAATGCAAGCCACAGGGACAACATCACACCTGTGGGGTCATCTCGCTAAAAAACACCCAGCCCTTCACGACGAAGCTAAGGAGCGGGATTCCAAAGACAAGCAGTTGAAAGGGCAGAAGCGTGGTTCGTCAGTCCATCTTCAACCACCAGAGCCGGCGAAGAAGCAGACGAGTTTAGTGGACTTTACACGGCGTAAGTTAGACAGCTCATTGAAGAAAAAGTATGACAATGCTGTCCTTAATTTCGTTGTCACGGATGGTAGGCCATTTGAGTCGGTTCACGGGAAAGGCTTCCAGAATTTATGCTCCACTCTAACCAATGGTACATACATACCGCCGCATCCCACAACAATTTCTAGGAAGCTTGATGATCTCAGAATTTCAATGGAAGAATCCCTCATCGATCGTTTGAAGAACGAAGCTCGTAACAACAAGGTGTCACTGACGTTTGACCACTGGAAAGCCGATAACAACGATAATTTTCTAGTAACCACTATATATTTCATTGATGACCATTGGAACTTGATATCGAGGTGCCTTGCAGTTACCAACCTTGAAGATTTGGATGCTGACCACACAGCAAGTGCAACCGCTACTATCGTAAAGGCACAGCTCGAGAAGTTTGAAATACCACTGGCGAAAATCATGTATGCGTCAACAGATACCACCAATGTCATGCCCACGACAGCACGCATTCTGGAAGTAAAGTGGCATGGTTGCGCGGCACACAAGCTGCAATTGTGCATAAATTCCACACTGAAATCGCACCCAATGGTGAAGAAGTTGATTGATACTATCCACAGAATCGCGAACTTTTTCAATTCCTCAACTGTCGGGCTACACACATTACACAAACAACAACTTGCTGCAAATCTAACTGAAACAGATCCTCCCCTTGACGTTGCCACACGTTTTAATAGCACCTGTGCATTGTTGGAATGGACAGAACGTAATGCAAAAGCTATAGCCCTCGCTCTGGTTGAATGTCAACAGAACAAGAAATGTGCTAGTAGTCCCCCCTCCCCACTCTCGACACAATTAACTGAAACAAGAGAATCAGTTCTGCCACTTTTGAGATCTCTATCGGAAGCAACAACCTTACTCAGCGCCGACACTACTGTGAGTATCTCAATGATACTACCATGCATTCAAACACTCAAGCGACAGTTATCAAACCAGACGGCTCGCGGTGCTAAAGGCTTCCGGGACGACCTGCTATTACAGCTAAATGAACGTTTCAACCTGTACGACAACTACTTGATCGTTGCCACTTTTCTGGATCCCCGTGTTAAGAGTTTGGTTCCGGATTCTGAATTAAGTACCATAAAACAATATATAAGAGATCATATTGCAACTGCCAGTGCCTCAGAGGCTGACGCTGAGCAGTCCGAGTTGCCCACTGCGACTTATGGAACTCTCCTATCTGTTGCAGCACCAACTGAGAATAAAAGCCTAATTGATGCCATATTCGAGGAGATTCCGGAATCTACTAGCGAACGCGAGGTCGCTTTAAGTCGGGATGATTGCCTACAGAAAGAATTCGATTCATACTTGGCATTATCGAATGTAACCAGGAAGGAATCCCCGTTACTCTTTTGGAAGACCCATGCATCCAACTTTAAACTGTTATCGACAGCAGCACGAAACATGTTGTCGATTCAGGCGACCAACTGTTCTTCTGAGCGGGTAAACTCTGTTGGTTCGGGTATAATCACCGATCAAAGACAAAGACTGTCCCACCACAATGCATCTACTTTGATCTGGGCGAGAAAAAACAGCGACTTAATTGACAGCCAGTTAGAGTTTTGATTAGGAGTTGCATTCGTACCAAGTTGTGTTCCAAGTTCCAACTTCTACGTTAACTTAACCAAACATTGCAATTTGCAAGCAACTTGCAACGTTTGGTAAAGTTAACGAAGAAGTTGGAACACACCCGTTCAGTCAACTTCAGTCAAGTTCAGTGCGTCGTTTAGTTCATGATTCTGTCATTTGTTCTGTTTGTATGGCTTATAATTTGATTTATAGATGAACGTTTCTCTAAATAATATGTCACCTGAGTTGTTAGTGTTGTCAATTGTTATATCTCAACCCCATACTTTTGGGAATTCGAACCCGCTCTACTCATCTGTACAGACAAATGATTTATTGAACAGGCGTAACCGGGGGAGTAACTCTATACGTTTGTGACCATGTATCCGGGGAAGTAACTCTTTATCCTTTTTAGCCATGCTCTGGATTGCTCCCGTCGTCGGCTTTGGCATCAGATTCTCGAACGGACAAACAAACCGTACTCAAAAATATATATTGCTAATTATTGTTGTTATTCTACAGAATAAGCAAATGTTTCTTAGTGGGCAATGTCGGGGGGTTTGAGGAGTTTGCGGCCGTTTCAAAACTTTCAAATTGAAACGGCCGTGAACTCCTACCACCCCCCCCACCCCCACCCCCCACATTTCCCACTAAGAAACATTTGCTTATTCTGTAGAATTATACGAGAATAACAACAAGAATAAATAATTAGCAATATATATTTTTGAGTACGGTTTATTTGCTGAACTTTCAATGCAGGCTTGGTGCCGTGGTCTTGATTTGAAACTGCGATCCTTTCTATAAAACTTCGGCTTTACCTGGTTTACGTGCTGAATGAAATATGAGTGATAACATAGTTTTCCCAGGAGATCAGCGCCGCTGATCTCCTGGGAAAACTATGTTATCGCTCATATTTCTACGCATGATTCTCCGCCGTAGTCCGTGATAGGGACATCTCCGACCCTCCCATCAAAAAATAAATGACTTATTATGAGGGGATGCCCGAAAAACGGCAATATTTATTGAGTTCGGTATGTGCACGATAGACAACCAGATTCGAAGTCGATATTCGGTCGAGTCGAACATGATCGCCGAATATTTGAGTCGACATTCGAGTCGAGAAAAAAATCAAAGTCGCAGGAGCCTACACTCTAGTCTTGTGACCCTAGCCCCCCCCCCCCCCCCCCACCCACACATACATACGCACACAAAACACCCTACCCGAGCACTCAGCTAATAAAGTCTGGAGATGTTGACACCCAACACTCAGGAAAAGGTGTACCAATATTAAGTTATTTCAAGGTGGTTACATTGAAGGTACTTTTTCCAAGATTCATCATCTGCACTTTTGTGCCCTGCATAAAGCTTTTCTCTGCTGAAGCATTTTTTTTCTCTCTTGTTTTAACTGTCGAATGTTTTCACGAAATGCATTTTTTCATGATCCTCTGTTTGCACGCTTGTGCTCTGCACAAAACTTTTCTTGTTTTAACTGTTGTTATTTTGCCGTCGCACAGCTTCCATTTTAATTGCTAAAATGGGTGAGAAACACGAGCTATATTTGAATTGAAGAAATAAATATATATTGTTTAATTCTTTTTCATATATTTTATTTACCAGAAAAAATTATTTAAGTGACGGCGGAATTTTGAACTTGTTCAACGTAAGTTGCCTATTTTCGTTTACACACTTGCAAATTGACCGGCGCGCATCGCACTTCCGAACAAAACCAGAAGTAAATACAGATACACCCAAAATATATATCCTAAAATACTCTTTTATTAAATATATCCATCTTGTACCAATATTTTACTGTTTTGTTAGTTTAAACAAGAGTCTGTGTTCGCTAGATGGAAATTTTAACTTCGAAAAAAGTTGGGTACACTAGCTATAAGGGCCGGAAAATTCGAAGGCGATTTGACTTCGTTTTTTACTTCTAACACGGCAAAATTTTAAATTTAAAAGCGACTTTTTCGCCCTAATCGCCCTGTCGGACGACATCTGCACATGATCTCTCATGACATGCAACTACTACTATCAAATACTTTGAACCGCATGGAGTCATTTTGCTTCTTTTTATTACAAATTTTTGAACGCACTCTTTAAACAATATGCAACTTCTCAAAGTAATAATCACTAGCATTCAATTTCAGGTTTTGATTTGGGACCCATTTTTCAGTGTATTTTAAAACTTTCTATCCTCTCAGAAAATATGTTCAAACAATTTAATCACTTATACAGTAAAACCTGTCTTGAAAGACCACTGTCTTGAGAGACCACCTGTCTTGGGAGACCACATCTGCCAGGCACCGATTGGTTTTACTCTGTAATGGACCTGCTATGGGAGACCACCTGTCTTGAGAGACCATCTGTCTTGAGAGACCACTGTAACCAAAAGGAATGGTTTTGCACGCCAAAGGCGCGCAGGGACGATATGGGGAACAAGCCCCTTTCGACCCTCGGTGAATGTAGATGATTTTGATTGTCTGGGCACGGCAAAGGAGGAATGTAGAAGGAAGCAGCTTATCCTCTTCTATGTTTTTTGCGGGACTTCTTCTTTGGAGGTAGTTGTGATGGAGAAGAGGCTGTAGAATCTTGTGGTGGTTGTGGTGGAGATGAGTTTGTCTGGTCTTGCTGGTTTCTTTTGTTAATGAGATCTTTGGCCATTCTGGAGATTTCATCCGAGCGCTTATCCGCATCTTTGCACTTTTCCTGGAGCTGATTACACTGCGCCCTCAGTTCCCTTGCTTCTGTTATCAGTGTGGCCAGTGTTGGTTGGTTGGCAGAGTCTCCCTTGCCCGGGCTGTCCGGAAGCGAAGGAAGAGGGGAGTGAGGGGTGGGAGGCGGTGAAAAAACAACTTCCAGTTCTTCCTCTGTCTCCACTGGATGTTCCTCATCCAACTGTACTGGCTCAGGAGCCGGCAGTTGATTGGGTGTACCAGTGGGACTAGGAGGGGAACTGGCGGCTGCCTCCAGAGCCTCCACCCCCCCCTCCCTCACTCAACTCTTTCTTCCTATTCCGGAAGGCCTCCAAGCGCCGGGCGTCCCTGCGCTTGGTCGATGGGCTCTTCTTTTTCTTGTGTCTCTTCTCAGGGCCTCCATGCCTCTTCGGGTGAGGACCAGTGGGAGAGGGGATCCTCTCTCCGAAGGTACTACCTCTCCCCGAAGAGGTTGGTGTTGTTGTTGTTGGCGTCTCAATTTCAAACTCCACTTTCAAGTGGACGCTCAAGCCTATTTCCTGGATAGTCCAGGAGACAGGACATGAGACGCCCAGAGCTGAAATGGCTTTCACTAGTCTATATGGTAGTTCCATGGCTATCTAGGTGTTGTTCACACTCTGAAGTCAGATGTGTGAATGCACGAAATGAATGAATCGAAAACCTGGTACCAACTTGTATTTTTATGCCATAATTGACCTGTCTTGAGGACCGCCCCTTTGAAGGCTGAAACCATGACAAAAACTTCTTACCTTTTCTGGAATTGGAAAATCCATTGTGTTATACTAACACAATTAAAAGTATTAAAACCTCTTAATTGGGTTTCAATTGCTAACTCATTAAAGAATGAGATGTTTTTATAAGACCCCTGTGAAAAGATTAGGATTACTGCTGAATAAACAATTTCATACATACCTGAAATGTGACAGATAGGAATAAAAATAAATTTGTGTTGAAAATCTTTTTGTAACAAATTGAAATGGACTGTTATAAAAATTATATAAATAAATTAGTGTTGAAAATCTTCAATGAAGATTTTCAACACTAATTTATTTTTATAATTTTTATAACAATCCATTTCAATTTGTTACAAAAACTTCATAAAAAAGAACAACTACAAAGTAATTACAAAAATCCATTCTTCTCTATTTCTGAATTTTGTGGTTGGTTATTCACTGACTTGAGAAAACCTGAAACCTGTTATGAGAGACCACCTGTCTTGAGAGACCATTTTTGTGTGGCCCAAAGGGCGGTCTCTCAAGACAGGTTCTACTGTATCTTGTTTGACAGAGCTCTGTGAGCTCTGTCAAACAAAATATAATGGATTAATGAAATAAATATTACGCAAATTGAAATGAATTCACCAACTTTTGGTTAACTGAGCAATCTTGTGTTAATGGCATATTTATTATTGTCAAAGCTGGTATGCAAAAAACAGGGTTTCACTGCACGAGCTTTCAAAATCAAAGAAATTGTTTTGCTTGATATTATGTGTATTTATTGTATCACAATATATAGTGAACAACGATACATATTGAATTGTGAGCAAGGTATCACGATGAAAGAGTGTCGTGATTAATCATTACAGCCCAAATCACTCTCCTGTGATTTTAAAAATTACATGCATGCATAGCCAACCAAGGCATTTAAAGAGGTACACCCGCCTTTATATAGTAGATTTCCTGTCCCACTGATGGAATTAGTTAACCTTTACTCAATGTGAACAATATAAAAGTTTATAATTTTAAATATCATTTTTTCGAATTTTTCAAAAATTTCAACAAAACAATATCATGTGAGCACTCATTGGAACGAGCTTTGTGAGCCCCTTCCAATGCTGGATCACATGATATGGTTTTGTTGAAATATTTTTTTTTTCTTCTACGGCTGAATTTGTAAAATATGCGGGCAGATGTGCGCGATTCATTTAGCAAAGGGTTAACACCTTTCTATCTGGGGACATTTGACAGAACTCAGAGTGAAGTGATAAATTGATTTCAGGAAGGAAAACTGGCCATTGGATCCTCATATCTTAATCTCTTCATATGGTATGCTTCAATCTCTTCTTCTGTTGGTGCTTTAGCATCATACATGCTATTGTATGGTCGTTTTCTTTCGTCCATCTGCATAAGTTTTGCAACATCTCTCTGGTGTTGGTCTTCCTTCTTCAAAGCCTACAAAATGAAAAATAAGTCCATCATAATCATGTAACCTTTGAATGCAAGGACCACCAGGAACCTGATTGGGAGCATGAGAAGGCATTGTCAAGCTGAAATTAACAGTAATGGGTCTCATTCTCGATATTGAACCCATACCAGTTCGCTCCGTCAACTTTTGGGCAAATTGAAAAATTACCTCTTTTACCAATAATATCCATTTTCCATGGTTATCGTATTCAAAAGCTAAAAAATAATGTCAAACATAAATAAAATCTTAATTTCTGTACTTAAATCATTAAAGATATAATTAAATAAAAAATATATACACTTTCCATTACAATATTTCAACTAAAACGTAAAACAGGTAGTTGGATATACTCGGTGCTTAGCAAACTTAGTAGTATAAATGAAATGGTAAATTTGAAGATCACTGGTTCAAATGTTATTTGGTGAAACTTCGACATAACAGCACTGTGTGTGCCAATGTCAGAGCAATCCATGCGTTTTAAATGTAAACTGTAAACTGGCTGAAGGAAGAATGTTGATACACAAATGCAGTAAGTTTGGAGGTCATAGTAAATGGCAACATTTTTTCACAGAAATAAATCTCCATGTAGAGGTTTTGACTAATGAGCACGCAGAGTCCAAAAATAATCTTACGATAAATGTGTCCTGTAGGTCATGCCAAAAAGAAAGTAAATGTACATATGCAATAGATTGAAAGTTTGTTGCTGACAGCCACAGTTTTTTATAGAAATGAAAAGAAAATCGATAGCTTCTGCCAGTATCTCTGTCACCCCAAATGAGCATACAAAGTTTCAAAACAACCCGATAATGAATGCGCCCTCTGAGGCATGCCAAAGGAAAGTGTTAATTCACAAATGGACTAAGTTTGACAGTCCTGGCTTGTGGCAATGGTCTTTTTATCCTTTTTATGGAAATTCATAAACGTTAAAAAATTTATAGTAATTTATATATTTTTTATACTTACCAATGACCCACACTTAGCTGGTGCTAACTCTAAAATATCTAGGGCCAAACGCAAATGTTACCCCCCAATCCCCAAAATTTGCATCTAAAACTGAAAATTACATGTCCTTTCTGGTCCTCCATACTTTTACTACACTGCACATGCGCAGTGTCAAGGAGGTGTCAAAATTGGCGCAATCATCATGCTTACAACCAGTGCCTGGTAAGCATTATGTACTCAGCGGGGAGGTATGAGTTCCCAACTCATGGGAGAGCCATCCCCGTCTGGGTCATTGGTAAGTATAAAATATATATAAATTACTATAAATTTTTTAACATTTTTATACTGTACCAATGACCCAGACTTTGCTGAATAGTAAAAGGGTTGGAGGGCCTAGGACATAAATGAAAATCCAATAAACTCAATTACATGTAACAGAACTATCCCCTGAAGGAGAAAATGAGAGATAGGCTTTACATGTATCTTTCTTATTTGTATCAAAAAGAAAGACACAACACCATTCTGTAATTGAGTGCAATAACATCAATGATCTCTATTAACATTCAGTATAACCCTTTATACTAATATTTTCAAAGGAAAGCCAATAAATAAGGAAGTCCCGCAAAATGAGACTATATACTCCGAGGATTGTATATTAATGCCCGATTAATATGTGATATATACAAATGTCTCACACCAAGCAACACTTAAAAAATATTACATAGATGAGTAAATGAGTAAATATTAGCTTTACTTTAAAACCATCCGGTATCGACTTGGAATTACTGACTCCAAGGGAGGTATTCCCTTGCTTTACACTATAAAGCAGGCGACCTAAGGGAACACCCCCCCCCCCCCCCTTCCCCTGGATCAAATACTCCAGAGCAAAGAGGGCAGCAGGACAGAGTCACTGCCAGAACCGAAAGCCTACATATATATAGTTGCCACTGTTTAGTGGACGACATTCTAAGTGAAAATAACAGACCTAAACAATGCATATCTGTGGAAAAGGACTCAATATTTCTCAGATACAAATTTGAGAAAGTGGAGGGCTAAGAACAATATGCAGCCCTCACTAGATGTGTAATAGCAACATTATTAGTGTAAGCCCATGATGTAGAAGAGCTCTTACTTCATAAGCTTAAAACTAAAGCACAGACTGCTGATTGAAGATATTATCATAAGCAGTACTGATAGTAAATTAAATCCATCTGACCATAGAATGGACTGAAATATGGAGGAAGCTTCCACAGCATGTCCCACAACAGACGGCTGAGTAGATTAAACCACGGTCTTTGTGGAGATAGAAATGCTACCAACAGAATTTTGCATTGAGATATATAACTTGAGCAATATCTGATGAATCAACGGCGCTGGAAGATACGCATATCCTATTATTCCGCCTCACGAGATGGATAGAGCATCTACTGCAAACGCTCGAAGATCCAAACATTGTGACACATACTTATGCAACTGATTGTTGAGATGCGTCACGAAAAAGTTGATCATATGCTTGGTAGCAAATCTGACTGAATACTCGTTTGTTGAAAGTCTATTCTGGCATCAACAAGTGGCCCCTCCATGAAGAGAGTCCGCTAACACATTCAGACGACCCGGAATATGACGGACCGATAAGAGAACTTGATGTTCTAATACAAACAGAAAGATTCCTTCCGTTAACATGAAAAACAGAATGGAATGATTGTCTCCCTAGTTCCGAAAATATGCTAATACCGTCAAATTGTCGGACAGAATTAGCACATGAGCATACTGAATAACGTTTATCCAATAACGTAGCGCAATCCAAAATGACATCATTCTTGATGTTAATGTGCTTAATTAGGAACTATGGATCCCAAAGACGCTGGCCCTTCAAATCTGTTGGGCTCAATGATACGACCCAACCTGTTTGACTGGCATCCGTCAAGACTGTAAAACTCGGATCCGGCAATTGCAGTGGAACTCTCTGAGTTAACCACTGAAAACCTGCCCAAGTCTGAATCTCTTATTCACTTGATTGACATGAAGATGTCCGTATCGAGCGAAAAAATCTTCACCCTCCAATTCTGGATTACAAGAAATTGGAGAGGACAAGTGCGTAACCGCCCCATTGGAATAAAATCACGGCAGCTCCGCACAAACGTATCAGTATCATGAGATCTCTCGCTGAGACCTTGTCTGAGCGAAAACAATAGTGAGCATAACAACTGATTAATTTTGCTCTGGGTAACGGCAGACGAATGAAAATGTTGTGCGTTTCGAAGCTCATCCCCCAGTGGGTGAATGACTTGGATGATACCAGATCAGACTTCTCCTCGTTTACTTATGAAACAGAGACGTCGGTGCAATAGAAGCAGATTCTGCACATCGTTCTGAAGTGTTAACTCATTGCCGTACCTCTAAAGAATGTCGTCCAGGTAGGCCGACGTTATCGCAGACGAATGAGCTCGGAAATGAGTCATTACCGAGTTCGTTATTCGAGTGAAAGCCCAGGAGGCTAGATTCAGACCGAAGCACATTGCTCGGAACTGATACACGACTCCTATGACGAGGTAGCGAAGATACTTTCTGAACGCCTGATGAACCATGACGTGAAAGTACGCATCTTGAGATCTATGCATGTAGCATAGTCGTACACCCGAAAACTCGCTCTGACCGATCGGATGGACTCCATATTTAAACTTGGAGCCACGATCAGCTTGTTTATCCAGCTCAGAATAATGAGTGAACGGAACGAGCCGTCTGGTTTTTGGAACCAGAAAAGGATGGTTGTAGAAACCTGGAAATTCCTGGATTTCTATGATCTCTATTGTGATCATTCCAGAAGAGACTGGACGTCTGATGGAAGCGAGCCTCTTTCCTGCTGACTTGACGGAAGCTGAGTCCATCTTGGACTCCGAGTTAACAGCGGATTTCGTTCATGTTACTCAATGAGACCTGTGGAGCCACGGTTCTACGTAATTATCCGCTGGAAGCTCCAGGGACGTTCATTCCTGCATTTATATAATATGCGAACGTCCCAACTGGAAAGGCTTCGTGTCCTTGGCTAGCAGATGGAGTGACCTGGTCGACGTGTATTCAGTGGTCGGCGAAGCAGGAGCACCAGGGACGTTCAATCCTGCATTTATATAATATGCGGATGTCCCCTGGAAATCTGTGGTCACATAGCCAAGGTGCGGTCGTGTGCGTTGACGTGAGGATGAGGAAGCCAATATAACAGCCGCGTCGGACTGTCTATGCAACGGAGCATCCCGAGGAGGAGGAGTGGACATAAGCTCCGACTAACGAACGAACATACAACATCGTGGTGCAGATGTTGATGTAAGAGAAAGGGGGCATCTCTTGCTTGCGGTCCGGGTGGACCTGGACAAGCTAGCTACCGGAATGACAGGCTTCCTCTGTACTATCCTCGGATCCGTCGTTGCTGGGTGTGCACATTCGATGTTTTATAGTGCTCGCATCACCCAATCTGCTTCCCTGGACTGCAACGGACGAACCCGGATGCCGATCCATTCGACACTGGGTGGACTAGCGGACGGTCAATGCTTTCGATCTTACTAGGGAACTCTTCAGCAATTGTCGTAATACCTTGAGCACTTTCCGCTAGCCCTAATATTGCAACGACGGAGACACACTTGTTGAAGACATCACGGAAACATCACTCGGAATTCTGAAAAAGAAACTGATAATATAGAGTGACCCTACGGAGAGAGGACCGTAATGGACCCCTCACCGCTAACAAAATACCGTGACACACCTTTCCAACATTGTCATATCAATCAACACACACCGAGCAAGAATTAGTGCGACTACATTGACTATAAGAAACACAATGAACCTGTGAATTAGAGGAAGATATCCTTGCATTACAATTGAAGAATATTTTTTCAACATGAAAAAATATACACAGTCATATTACTCGCACTAACCCTTGAAATAAATATACATAATATATTATAATCCATTATAACATTTCAAAAGAAAATAATTTAAAAAAAAAAATTTTTGAAAAAATTTTCCGAAGAGCCCAAGTTCCCGATGGGAACCATGAGCCCAAATGGATCCCAAAAAAGCTTAAGTGTGGACAAAATTTTTAAAACATTTCAAAAAATTAATGTAACACTTACGGACAATATTAATGTATCTTGCTATGAACTGAACTAAGCAGAGGACAAGTAATCACCATAAGAAGTAACCATTGTCAACATTGACAAAAAGTGTAAACAAACCGGAAACATGACTCCAGGCACTGACAAACCTGGCCCGAAATCAGTTACCAATTTAAACACTATCTGATGCAAAACAGAGACTTCCAGAGAAGAAACTGCAGAACATCAGATGGTAGATGCAGACCAAAACGCCTAACCACCCAAGGGTGAGGACGTAAACATGAGGAAAACAACAGAAAATAATTCTGTTTCCAAGCCAAAACTCCCAAGAAATTTTAGTAATAAACATTACAAAAAATAAGCCAAAAGCATGGGAGAATAGCTAGGGGGGAATAAAGGAAAGGGAGAGAGGAAACACTGATTAAACAATGGAACATTCATAGCAAGAATGACCACAACAAGGTCATGCCTCGAAAATAGGTAACATGAATAATTTCGTAAAATAATTATAAGTTACAGCCCTGAACATTTGTTTCCACTGTTGTTTCCTCTCCTCCTTCTATTTCCTCCTTATATCCACCATTTCTCTCATAATTATGTGTCTGGCATCATTTAAACTGAGATTTACAAGCACAAATATCAGTGAGATGTAACTGAATTGAGGGCCAAACAAAGAATGATAATTGTGCCAATTTCGAGACCTCCTTGACATTGCGCATGTGCAGTGGAGTAAAAGTATGGAGGACCATATAGGACATGTAATTTCCCGTTTTAGATGCAAATTTTGGGGATTGGGGGGTAAAATTTGCGTTTGGCCCTAGATATTTTAGAGTTAGCACCAGCTAAGTCTGGGTCATTGGTACAGCATAAAAATATACACTGTAGAGAGTGCAAAAGGGATAAGTTAAAAATGCACAAAGTCCAAAGGCTGGTGCTAACAACAATAATTTTTTGTGGAAATGAAGGTGAGTCTGGGTGGCTTATGAATGTTAGCTGGAGATCTAGAGAATGCAAAAAAGCACCCATAATAACAGGGGCATGTTTGTAATGTTAAAATTAGAATATTGACAAATGGACAACAGGCAGATGGCAAACAGACCAAGATTAGGAAAGCTCTGCTGACTAGATAAGAGCTAGGATAATAATATGGTACCATCTATTACTGGAACATGTTTCTATTTTACACTATGTATACAATGAATAATTAAATTTATTCACTGTAAAAAAGTAGTGTTAACCCTTTACCCAACATGAAAAGCAGACAACACTTGCAAACAAAATTCCTGAATAACTAATTCCAAAGAGGGGGAGTCGTAACCTACGTTTTTGAGGCAAAAAATTAAAAAAAATAATGAAAATGATAAATTCATAGTAATTTGTATATTTGTATACTTACCAATGGCCCAGACATAGCTGGTGCTAACTCTAAAATATCCAGAGTCAAACACAAATTTTGCCCCCCAAACCTCCAAAATTTGCATCAAAAACCGAAAATTTAATGTCCTATGTGGCCCTCCATACATTTAACATCTGCGCATGCACAGTGTCTAGGAAGTACCAAAATTGCCGCCAAATATCATTCCTACTACATTGCTTGCTAAATGTTATAATCAGCGGGGAGGTACGAGTGTCCACTCATGGGAGGGCTGTCCCCATCTGGGCCATTGAAAAGTATAAAAATATACAAATTACTATGAGTTTATCATATTTTTACACAGTAACCATTGGCCCAGACATAACTGAATGGTAAATAGGCTGGAGGGCCTAGGACATAAAGGAAAACCCAATAACTCAATCACTACAAACAGATTATCTCCTACAGGAGAATAGGAGAGAACGGAATTACATATGTCTTTCATATTTAATTAAATAAGAATGACATAACAGCAACAATGTAATTGAGTATAACTCAATATATATTTCTCCATTTAATGCCAGCATAACCCATTATGCTAATTTCATGAAGGGAAGCCAATATATAAAGATAGTCCAGAGAATGAGACTCTCTATACTCATTTAAAAGTGTCCGAGGATTGTATATAAGCGCTCGTTTGACATGTGACATATACAAATGCTTCACACTGAGCTACACTTTAAAAATATTAAATGAATGACATAATTGCTTCCACTGAGCTTACACATTAAAACCATCCCAGTACTGACTCAGAGCTACTGACACCGGAGGAGGTCCTTCCTTGTTTTTCACTATAAAGCCAGGTGGTATAAAGGGAAAACCGTCCCCTCCCCACCTTCCCCTTGTTCTGGGCCACACAACCACTGAACGAAAACGGCAGTGGAATAGTGTCAACGCTAGAACAAAAAGCCTAAATAACTGTAGCTATAATCATTTAGTGGACAACATTCTGAGCAACAGCTAGAGGACCTAAACTTCTAAGATCACCGGAGATGGACTCTATATTTCTAAGGTAAAACCAAGTGAATGTAGAAGGCTATGTCCAGTACACATGTACAGCTTTCATGAGATCAGTTATGGCTATACAGTGAGAATAAGCCCAAGAAGTTGACAGCACTCTGACTTCATGCGTTGAAATCTTATTAACAGAACTCGGATCTGGAGAAAGATTATCATGAGCAATACATATTGCTAATTGAATCCATCTAGCTATAGACTGAACAGAAATATCGTTTCTGTTTGGAACTAATGATAGAAAGAAGCGTTTCCTTCCTTTCCTAATAAAATCAGATTGGTGTTTATAAATGCGCATAACCCTGACTGAAAACAACAAAGGACTACGGCTGTCCATAGAAGGTAGAGCCTTTATGATAATAGGTTCTGGCCTAACATCAGGAATCTGATTCTTAGCCAAAAATCCCACTTGTGTAGTTAAGTGATGGTATTTCCAACACTGCAGTAGTGAGATTCGTCCACAGATAATGCATGGAGTTCACTAGCTCTTCTAGCAGACGCAAAGGCTAAGAGAAATGCAGTTTTATAAGTCAAAAATTTGAAACCTACAACTTCTAACGACTCAAATGGAGCTTCTTTGAGCTTCAACAGAACCCAAGCTAAATTTCGGAATTAATCTGACAGTTTTAGGTTTTTTTATCGAGGAATTTCTAACTAATTTGGATAAAGAAGTATTAGATCTGATATTCAAGCTATCATGATGTGCGTAAGTGTCTGACAGCATAGACCTATAGCCCTTAATAGTGATGGGCTGCAGTTTGAGAACGTCAAACAAGTAGACCAGAAAATTTGCAATGTCTGGTATGGATGGATCATAAACGTCTAACGACTGATCCTCACACCAACGGAAGAAAACCTTCCACTTTGCTGCATAATTCAGCGAAGAGGAGGCCTTCTTACAGTTAGAAATTGCATCCAATGCTCATCCTGTAAAACGCTTGCCATGCAAGAAAGACCACACAATGGAAATATGTGAAGGTTGAAACCTTGCGGATTGTGATGCAGTGCGTGTGACTTCCCCTGATAAAGAAGGTCCTCCCATGGAGGAAGCTTCCAGGGAAAGTCCTCTAACAGACACCTGAGAAGGTTTATCCAAGGTTTCTGTGCCGACAGAGATGCTACTAACAGAATCTTGCAATGGGATTGCTTGATCTTTAGCAAGATCTGTTGAAATAACGGAGTTGGAGGATAAGTGTATCCTATCATTCCGTCCCATGAAATCGAGAGAGCGTCTACTGCATACGCTCGTGGATCTGGACAAGGCGACACATAAGTCTACAACTGATTGTTGAGGAGTGTCGCAAATAAGTCTATCATTGGTTGATCTCACTGGTAGCCAATCTGTCTGAACACTCGCTTGTTGAGAGTCCATTCTGAAGGCAACAGGCGACCTTTCCGAAAGAGCGAGTCTGCTAATATGTTCAGACGACCCGGAATATGACGGATAGATAGTTGAACTTGATGATTCAAAACAAACAGAAGGATTCTTTCCGTTAACTTGTATAACAGAATTAAATGCGTGCCTCCCTGGTTCCTTATGTACGCTCTACTGTCGAGTTGACCGACAATATTTGATCGTTCTGTATAATAACACTCCAGTTCTGAGTAAAAAATATCTGGAGGGGATGTGTGCGTAAGCGGCCAATCGGAATGAGATCTGCTCCGCACAGCCCCATCAGTCACATAAATTCCCTCGCTGTTAATGCGTCCGAGTGTAGACAAAAGCAAGCATAACAACTGACTAATTTCGCTCTGGGTAAGGGCAGATGAACCAGATTGTTGTGAGTCTCAAAGCTCATTCCCAAGTGAATGAATGACTTGGACGGAGCTAGATCCGACTTCTTCTCGTTTACAATGAAACCGAGACGTCGGAGAAGTAGAAGCAGACCCTGAACATTGTTCTGAAGAGTATCTTTGTTGCCGTACCTTTGAAGAATGTCGTCCAAGTAAGCCGACGTTACCGCAGACGAATGAGCTTGGAAATAAGACATTACATTACTGAGTTCATTATTTGAGTGAACACCCAGGGAGCTAGATTCAGACCGAAGCACATTGCTCGAACTGATATACCGTCCTCTGAACGGTGAACCGTAGGTACTTTCTGAATGACGGATGTACCATGACATGAAAGTGCGCATCTTTTAGATCTATGCTTGCCGCATAGTCGTTCACTCGTTTGCTCGCTCTTACTGAATGAATGGTTTCCATATAGAACTTCGAAGCTACAATAAGTTTGTTTATCCAGCTCAAGTCTATTACTGGTCGGAACGAGCCGTCTGGCTTCGGTACGAGGAACAGGTGACTGTAGAAACCTAAAGATTCCTGGTTTTCTATGACCTCTATTGCATCCTTTTCTAGAAGAGATCCTACCTCCAAAAGGAGAGACGCTCTTTTTGAAGGATTTGGCAGAAGTTAAGTCCATTGTGGACATCGTGTTAGCTGTGGTTTGGCTTGGCACGACAGTCTCAGTCCTTCCGAAATCACATTTCTCACCCACCGATCTTCCGTTATAGTTATCCAGTTTCTTTTGAATCTTAATAACCTTCCGTCAACTGGAATACAATAGAGGTCCTGACCTTCACCTGTAGGACCTGTGAGGCTGCGAGAGGAGGAACCACGTCCTCCCCATGATGAGCCTTGACCCGCTGTCTTGGGTTCGTCTGACCGGTTGCCTCAGCCAGACCCACGCCCCCGACCTGACTCACTAAACTGACGATTTTGTGAGTAATTGTAAGAGGATTTCTTATATCCTCGCGAGGAGTTTCCTCTGAACGATCTTTGTCCAGAACCCCCTGCTTTACTCTTCTCTGCAGGTGCAGGTTTATTTGACGCTGACTGTAAGAGCAGAGTATTTGACGCTTTCTTTGTTGTTTGGTCATAGACCAAAGAAAGCTTATCGTTAAACATATCATGTCCTGATACAGGAGTGAGATTTTTTCACCCTAACTCCAAATTAGCCACTGTAAGGGCGGAGTTATACGTGGTATACAGTATAGCCCTGGAAAGAACCCGTAAGGAAGAACGAATGTCCTCAAATTCCTTTGCATTGAGATGTTGCGCCATAGCTCTCGTGAGGTGATCTGCGTAAGACATAGTGTCTAAATTCGCTCTATCTGAAAAAATTGCCGTCTCAATTGTATCCGGGCAAATTGCAAATGATGGAAGTAAGGCCAAATCTAGGTCCTTAGCCTGCTCATTTAAATGCAGAGGAACTCTCTGTACACATTCCCCTACTGTTTTAAATGGACGTGGTCCAACAGACGGTATCTGAACAGAAGATGAGGAAAGAAAGCTGCCTTTTCTCTTTCCACTTGAAAGACTAAATATAGTGTTGTTAAGGAGAGCAAAAGTATTCGACACTTGTTTCGACTGCACCGGGAGGGAAAGGACTTCCTCCCTTGACCGGATATAGTCTGCGTCGAACGATGCTAGCAGTTTTTTATGAGTAGTCGCAGCAGTCTTGACAGCTCATGTTCCGAGACTGCCGTAATTTGCTCCTGACTATGCTGGGATGCTATGAAATCTGCGCAGAACTGTAACCGAGGCCTGAGGAGCAGCGATCTTTTGTTGCATGGCCGCTGGCTGCTCCTGGGACTGTGTGTCCGAGACGGCTCTTTTCTATGGTCGTCCCATCGAACAAGGCCTTGTTTCCTTGGCTACTGGATGCTGTGACTTTTTAATGGAAGAGCGGTCCTTGCCTGGTGATTCCGGCAGGATATCGGACGTCACATAGCAAAGGTGCGGTCTTGTGTGCTGCACAGTATCAGAGGAAGCCCTACTTACAGCCGTCCCTGGCTGACTATTTGATGGAGCGTCCCGGATCGGATGCGTGGACATAAGCTCCGATTGATGCAAGTTTCGAACTACATCTGGCCCCAGATGTTGTTGATAGAGAGAGGGGACTCTATCGCTCATGGTCCTGCTAGACCTCGTCGAGCTGACAGTTGAACTTGCTGGCTTCCTCCTTTCCGTCGTCACTGGCTGAGCCTGATTAGAGATTATAGTGCTCGCTCTTCCCTTTTCCTTTCCTCGACCGCAATGGATACACCCGGTGTTGCGGTGCCTACCACTTCACCAGTCGAGCTAGCTGGCGACAGGGCTTTGAAACCACCGGCGCATGGTTTATTGCCCTGTCTAATATTTGAGAGCACTTTAGCCGCTAGCTCTGATTGACTACCATTATACGACAACGGAAGCACACTATCGGACGGAGGCACAAAACCATACACCATGTTCTTGTTCCTCTGAAATGGAAACTGAAAAACTAGAGTGACTGTGCGGTAAGAGAACCGGCATTGTCCTCTCACTGCTAACAACATACCATGACACACGTCTCCAACGTTTGTCATCCCAACTGACACAAGCAGCACAGGAATTAGTGCGAGTACAATGACAAGAAACACAAAATTCATGTGAATCTGAGGAAGACTTCCTCGAATTACAATTTGAACAATAAGCTTTCATTTTAAATAAACATAAAAGTCAACAGTACTCGCACTAACTCCCAAAATACTGAAAAAGATACATCAAAACAATTAATCAAACAATGATTCACAAAAGATTTTAAAAAAATTTCTTAGAAATTTTCGAAAAAATTTGACATGAGCCCAAGTTCTCAAAAGGAACCCTCAGCCCAAATGGATCCCGATAGAGCCCAAGTGTGGACAAAATTTTTTTTTCACTGCCAAAAATTAAGGCTACACTATCGGAACAAGAGCTGGACTTTCGTCCGGTGCATACCCCCACGTGGTGTACCGCCTAGTGTGGGCATACCTATGACCAACAAATATTATTTACGAATAATCTCATACGGACTGATGGACAGATGCACAGATGGATGGACGCAATCCAGTATACCCTGCATGTTCCCCCCCCCCCCCCACCCCCCTTCCATTTTCTTCGAAAGTTTTCAACAATTTCTAAGGTATGGTAAATTGTTTGGTGTTTGGAAGTTTTATGCAATGAGGCAGAAGTCTTTGTCATAGGCAAACTGCATTCCATATTTCAGTGAAATCCGATAACCCCGATCCAGTATTCCCCCCCCCCCCCCCTCCCATTTTCTTCGAAAGTTTTCAACAATTTCCAACAATTTCTAAGTCAAAAGGTATGGTAAATTGTTTGGTGTTTGGAAGTTTTATGCAATGAGGCAGATGCCTTTGTCATATGCAAACTGCATTCCATATTTCACTGAAATCCGATAACCCATACCTGAGATACAGGCTGAACAGACAAATAATGTCTATTTCCTACAATTTCTAAGTCAAAAAAGGGGGATAACTCTAAAAAGGAGAATGTGAGAAATATCGTTGAATCGTTTTTTTAAAGCCTATACCATAAGCAGTGTTCATGGCAAATTTCATTGCAATAGAACATTCGATACCCGAGATACAGGCTGAACAGACAAAATTTGGCTCAGACAGACACAATTTCTAAGTGAACAAGTAATAAAAAAAAAAAAATAATAATAAAAAAAATAACTAGTGTGGAGATACCTATGACCAACAAATATTCTAAAAAATAATAATTTACTTAAGTTATGAATATTCTCGGACGGACTCACACACGGACGCACAGATGGATGGCCGAGCTGATGCACAGATGGACGGACGGATGGATGCATGCACACATGTAAATCCTGTATACCTCCATTTTCTTCGAAAGTGGGGGTATAATAAAGTATGTATCTTACACTGGTCCTAACATGAATAACTCAAAAGAAAATTACATGTCTAAGGAAGCGTTGTCAATGTAAACAACACCACAGAAAAAAACGGAAACAAGACTCCAGGCTACTAAAAAATATGGCCCGAAGTCAGTAACAGATTTAACACTATCCGATGCAAAACAAGATCTTCATCAGAAGAAAATGCAATACATCGGATGGCTGATGCATGACTACAAACGTCTGAACACCCCTAGGGTGAGGATGTAACCATGGGGATAAACAGAATAAACATTCTGTGAAAAACGTTAAACTCCCAAGAAATTTAATAAAAAAAATTTCAATAAAAAGCCAAAAAGCCTGGGAGTTTAACTGGAGGGCTTCAGGAAAGGATAGGGAAGGAACACTTAACCCTTTACCTAACATGAAAAGCAGACGACACTTGCAAAAATAATTCTTGAATAACTAATTTTTTTCATTTTTTGTCTCAAAAACATAGGTTATGACCCCTCGTTGGAACGAGCTCGACAAGCTCGTTCCAACGAGGGGTCATAACCTATGTTTTTGAGACAAAAAATGAAAAAAATAATGAAAATTAATAGGCGATTTTTGAGAATAGCGCTGGCCGGTTTTGGCCGTTACGTTAGGTAAAGGGTTAACAAACAGTGGCATGATCATTAGGAAGAATGATAATATCAGGTCATACCACGAAAATGGGTAACTAGAAATAATTTCATAAAAATTATAAAGTTACAGCCCTGAACATAAAAAAACACTGTTTCTTCCTTCCATGATTCTATTCTTTCCTCTGATCCACCATAATCATCTTTGATCTGTGTCTGGCATCATCAAAACAGAGATTTAAAAGCACAAAAGTCAGTTTGTTGTTATCTGAGAGAGGGCCAAACAAGGAATGATATTTGGCAGCAATTTCAGTACTTCCTGATGTCTGCGCATGTGCAGATGTCAAGTGTATAGAGGGCCACATAGGACATTAAATTTTCGGTTTTTGATGCAAATGTTGGGGTTTAGGGGGCAAAATTTGTGTTTGGCCCTGCATATTTTAGAGTTATCACCAGCTATGTCTGGGCCATTGGTTACTGTGTAAAAATATTAACTGGCGATTTTTGTGAATAGTGCTGGCACGCTTGGGCTGTTATGTTGGGTAAAGGGTTAAATGATAGTTATTTTATGTAAACTGGGACGGGAATTCATGTGTGGGTGTGAACCTGACAATACAATATGGTAGCAACTGTGCAATATGGTTTTAGTGGAAGAAATTAAATTTTAAAAAGAGTGATTTGATTTAACTGTGTGTTATCTAGTTTTTGTACCTCGATTCAGACGGTTGGTAAACAAGCCACGAAGGGTTAATTTTGTTAGTCTTTTCATTGTAGGAAGGGTCTTATAATAGTCTGCATACACAACAAACCTCCCAGAAATCTGTTTATACTGTGATTTTTTGAAAGGTAAATATTTGTGATCGGTAATAGCTGAGTTGACTGTAAGTAAAAATTTAAGGCAACATGAACCCAGGGCCTTGATCTGAACAAACTTGAACCTGCCCCATAAGGATCTGTAGCCCAAATATCAAAAGACTCTGACTGGAGGATTTGAAGATTTTTAAAGATTTTTTCGCATATTGCTCTAAGATAAAATTCATAATCCCATTGAGAGCCCAAATGTAAACCCCAGGTCTTGGTTAGAACAAATTTGATTCTGATTTTCCTAAGGATGCTGTATTCCAAATATCAAAAGACTCTGGTTGCTGGTTATACAAAAGACTTTTAAATTTTTGTTTTTGGGGGTACTAACCATGTTAAACCCCTAGCGGTGCACATCATGGGGATGGCACATTTAATGAATTGACGTATAAGGAACATGCATATGAATTTTAGTCCAGTGGTGTTTGAGGAGAAGTTGAAAATGTAAAGTTTACCCGAATGGCCGATGGAGGGATGACAGACATATGATGGATGGAAAGTGATAACTAAAGCTCTCCATGAGAGTCGCTCTGGTGAGGTAAAAATTGTCACCCCAGGAAAGCAGATCCCAACCTGTACAATTGCCACAACGGAAAAGGTAAGATTGGTAAATTCTTGAAAGTTTCAATACATCCTCTTCCTTGTGTCAAAATGTACAACCATATTAGGTTTCATAACAAATGGTGTTGCATTAAGTGAGTTATGGAGCTTTTAGTTTGGATGGATGGAATGGATGGATGGATGGATGGATGGATGGATGGATAAATGGATGGTCACTAGTTAGTTAAAATTATTTACTTTCTCTAATTTTTTCTGTCGCTGTTTCTCTTCATCTGAGTCACTCTCTTCACTGCTATCATCACTGCTATGTTTTTTCTTCTTTTTCTTTTTTTTCTTCTCTTTCTTCTTTTTCTTCTTATTCTTCTTTGAATGATGTTCTTCAGGAGACTGTAAGAGATATTGAAACATGTCAATATAATCGTAATTAATTTCTAGCACTCTGGAAGTGTCTCAAAATTTCCATTGTTGACTCCATATTGCTCATGCTGCATAGAAAATTTAACAAACTACATCCTGTTTGACAGACCCCAGATCAATGAGCTCTGTCAAACAAGGTATGAGTTGTTAAATTCTCAGTTGCATTATGCATAACATTTGCTCCTGATAACTTGGGTATTTTGACATCAGAGTACAAAGGATTAAGGATTTCAATCTGCAATGGCAAACTTTTCAGCAGCAAATATTTCCCATAATGCAGTTAAATATTTAACCAAATATACCTTGTTTGACAGAGCTCACTGAGCTCTGTCAAACAAGATATAATTGGTTAAATTCACAGTTAAACAAGAGAAAAACAGAGTGATTGGAGAAACTTCTGTTGTGCTACCAGAGTGCTAGGGGTTAAGGCTGTATAACACAACATAAAATCAACCTTCATTTGAATTCTGTAGGAAAATCAAGTAAAGCATACAGGGTAATAATTTTTACACCAAGAAGGAGATAAATATCCATTGTATATAGGTGGGAAGCCCAAATGAATTCTCAACTGAATTTGAGTAACTTTTGCATCTTGGAAAAACATGTTTCTATTTCTTTGTTGACTATTTTCAAAAGCTACGATCAGTTGATTGAGATATGGACTAACTACTATGTATGTACTACATGTGTTGACACATTATATGACTACATTTATATGACTTATACCAAACACCCTTGCAGAAACAAAATCTGGCTGATATGTAAAGAAAAGCAAAGTCAACTAGAAACTGTTTTAGCACACTAAAACATATGTCTCCCCTTCCTTTCTATTTAATGCACTGCAAATTATATATACATGAATAATATTGACAATCGTACCCAATATCTAAGGTCTAGCTCAAAAGAGGGAAAAAAAAGCACATAAATCTGACCTTCAGGTCAAAGTCACATGAAGGTCACTATGGCACGCATCACACCAGCTCATGATGATACAACCACATGCCAAATATCTAAGGTCTAGGTCAAAAGACAAAAAAGTTATGCCCCGGACAAAGTTTCCCTTAAAAAGCACATAAATCTGACCTTCAAGTCAAAGGTCAAGGTCAAAGATCACAGGAAGGTTAATATGGTACGCGACACACCGGCTCACGGTGATACATCCACATGCCAAATATCTAAGGTGTAGGTCAAAAGACAAAAAAGTTCTGGTCCGGACAAAGTTTCCCTTAAAAAGCACATAAATCTGACCTTCAGGTCAAGGTCACATGAAGGTCACTATGATACGCGACACACCGGCTCATGGTGATACATCCACATGCCAAATATCTAAGGTCTAGGTCAAAAGACAAAAAAGTTAAGCCCCGGACAAAGTTTGTATGAGAAGAAGAAGAAGAAGAAGAATATGCACTAAAACAATATGTCTCCCTTCTGGGAAGGGGAGACATAACAAGAGGGTGGTCCACCCCATTAGCTCACCAATGCATGGCATGCAATAAACCTAGGCTTATAACAAATCTGCAAAAAATGTCCGGTCATGTACATGTATAGCAAAACAGATCAGAAATTTTCAAAGTACACATTGACAAAAATGTCTAACATTGTATTAAAAAAGTTCAAAATCACAAAAAAAATGTCTGGACAAGGGTTAATGTTGTCTCATATTGATGCACATATATGAAATATAAAAGCAACAGCATACCAGTGGAATCCTCCCCTCATGTACATGTATACCAAAACACACGGACAAAAAAAACAGTAAAAATTGAAAAAATATCACTGGGTAAAGGGCCTGTCCGTAATTGTAAGCCATAGAAACAGTGTGGGGTGCATAGTAACTGGGCAGAAAGTCAAAGTGGACTCTTACAATAACTTTAATACAAGTGTTGATGCTGATACTGCTGCACCTCGGGTCATGACATAAACTCACACAACTTCGTTGGTGTGCTAAAAAGCAAATCTATCTTAGCCTTTAATTGTTTCTACAAACACCTCTACTCCCATTTACTTATTTATTGGTATTTAAGGTCATATACTTATGCACAATGGCTAATCATGACCGTGACAGTTTTACAGTTGGAGGAAGCTGGAGTACCGGTACACCGAGCAACGATGAGCAACTGCCAGCTCCCCAACATCGTAACTCCGCACTGCAGCACAGGCAGGGTTAGAATGGTTGAAGACATGCATACCATCGACGTGCAGTACACCTTAGTACACGGCATCATCGTGCCCCCATGTGGACAATCGGGGTTGAGTGCCTTGCCCAAGGACACAATGCAGGAGTCCGAATTGATCACTCAGAAGATCACCCATCCAAAAATTAACCTGGCTTGACGTTGCTTAACTTCGGTGATCTGGCGAGAACCAGTTACCATAATGCCACCGTGCCCACCCCATACTCCCATGCTTTTGAAAATGACTTCAACATGAGGAAGACATGTCAATAATAACGTCATAAGATGATAAAATGGTAAAATGTTTGTTGCAAATACTTAACCATGATACTATTTATTTATTTATTGGTGTTTAATAAGGTCACATATTTCTGCACAATGGCTAACCATGACCGTGACAGTTTTACGGGTGGAGGAAGCCGGAGTACCTGGAGAGAACCACCGAGCAACGGCCAGCAACTTTCAGCTCCCCAACAAACCAACTCCACACAAGCAGGGTTAGCACTGGTTGAAGACAGGTGCACCATCGACGTGCAGTATGCCTTAGTACACAGTGTCACCATGCCCCCACGTGGGCAATGGGGATGAAGTGTCTTGCCCAAGGACACAACGCGGTTGCCGCAAGTGGGATTCGAACCGAGGACCTCTCAACCATGATACTAGGGATTGAACCAATTCAATCTCTTTCAAACGAGACTGAATTATTAAAATTCCCAGTTATTTAATTATTCATTGGTTGGGGTTTAATGGCACTTTTAACAGCCAGGGTCACCTTGTATCAGACAGTTTTAACTGGTAAGGTGCTGAGTTTTTTCTGACAACAAATCAAAGCTCATCATATACTGCTCTATTACATTTAATTGGATAGTGCCTTATAGGCACTATCCAATTAAATGTCAGAGAGCAAAGTATTGTATAAAAAGTTAAAAAATTTATAGTAATTTATATATTTTTTATACTTACCAATGACCCAGACATAGCTGGTGCTAACTCTTAAAATATAGGGCCAAACACAAATTTTGCCCCCCAATCCCCAAAATTTGCATCTAAAACTAAAGAAAACGTCCTGAAAGGCCCTCCACACTTTGCCTCTACTGCGCATGCGCAGTGTCAAGGACGTTCCGAAATTGGCGCCATTTATCATTCTAATAACCAGTGCCTGGTAAGCGCTATGTACTCAGCGGGGAGGCAAGAGTTCCCAACTCCTGGGAGGGCCATCCCCGTCTGGGTCATTGGTAAGTATAAAAAATATATAAATTACTATAAATTTTTTAACATTTTTATACTGTACCAATGACCCAGACATAGCTGAATAGTAAAAAGGCTGGAGGGCCAAGGACATAGAGCAAAATGGAATACGCTCAATAAAATAAAATAGAGTCATCCCCTGTAGGGAAAAGAAGTAATAGGCCTTACATGTATCTTTCTTATTTATGATAAATTAGAAAGATACAACACCTTCCAAAATTGAGCTTCATACATCCATGTACTCTATTAATATCCAATATAATCCTTATACTAATAATTTTTAAAGTAAGCCAATAATAAAGTAAGTCTAGAGAATAGAGACTCTTATACTCCTAAAAGTGTGTGAGAATTGCATAATCATGTCCGTTGACATATGCAATATTCAAAAGCTATACTTTAAAAACTAAGACTTGAATGAATTTTATAAACTTAAACTTCTCACTAAACAACCATCCCAATAACAGCTCAGAATTACTAACTCCGGAGGAGGTATCCCCTTGTTTTCATAGTAAAACAGGTGACCCAAGGGAACACCCTCCCCCCCCCCCTTTTTCTTGCCCTGGGTCAAATAGCCCAGAGCGGAGAGGGCAGCCGAACGGAGACACTGCCGAAACAGACAGCCTACCTAGCTATAGTAGCAACTGTTAAGAGAATGACATTCTGAGCAGTAGATAATAGACCTAACAAAAGAGGCCTCAAGAAATTGACTCGATATTTCTAAGATAAAATTCATGAATGTGGATGGCTGAGCGCAATGAGCGGCCTTCAAAAATCTATAATAGCGACACTATTAAAGTAAGCCCAAGAAGTAGAAGAACTCTTACTTCATGAGCCGAAATCTTAAGCACAACTGCTAAGTCAATGATATACCATAAGCAGTACCGATAGTTAATAGAATCCATTAATAATAAAATGGAGCGTAACGTCCTTCTACTAGACATCAAAGACAGAAGAAGCTTACGCCCTTGTAATAAACAGATATCTGTTTATAAATACATAAACTGTACCCGGAAAGAGTAAAGGCCTATGCCCATACGAAGACGGAAGGACCTTAAAATAATAGGTTCCGGATAATAGGAGCCTAACTCTTATGCAACAATCCAACCTAAAAAGTAACGGAAGTATTGATTCCGAAACTATGAAAGTGAAAATCATCCATCGATAGTGCATGAAACTCACTGACTCTACAGTAAAAGAGAAACCAACAGAATTACTGTCTAAAAGGTCAGAATTTGAAAACTACTGTTTCCAGAGGCTCAAATGATTACTTAGCTAAATAAGAACCGAAGTTAAAATCCGTATAGGAATTTAATCTAAAGATTCTAAGTCTATTTATCAAAAAGTTACTAACTGACTTAGATAAAGAGACAAAAGACTCAAATGTAAACTATGGTAGAGTGCATAGGTATGAGGTAACATAAACCTATAACCTAAATAATAACAGGCTGCAGTAGATCTTGTGAAACAAGTATACTAAAAAATAGCAATGAGTAGTATGGAGGGATCAACAATATGAACATAAAGATCCCTACACCACGACGGAAGAGCCTCCACTTTAGTCGCATAGAATAGCGAAGAAGAGGATCTCCTATAGTAAGAAATCGCGTCCAAAGCTCGTCCAGTACAGTGCTTACAATGCAATACGGACCACACAACAGAATACATGAAGGTTGCGACCTTGCTGGTTGTGATAAAGATGACACGATTTACCCAGTGAAAAAAGATCCTCACATAGAGGAAGATTTCACGTTAAGACCCACAGTAGACAAGAGAGTAAATTACTCATGATCTCTGTGAAGATAGAGATGCTATCAACAGAAATGTATTGTGGTTGTTTATCTTAGCAATACCTGCTGAAACAACAGCGCCGGAGGATACGCGTATCCTATCATTCCGTCCTATAGATCAATAGAGCGTTAACACTATTAGCTCAGAGATCTGGACAAGCCAACACATACGTCTGCAATTGATTAGCAAGCTGTGTCATAAATAAATCATCATTGGGCGCTCCCATAGATAGCAAATCTGATTGAATACTTGTTTGTTGAGAGTCCATTCTGACAGCAACAAGCGACCCGTAAGAGAACGGGAGTCCGATAAAACAATCAGACGACCCGGAATATGACGGACCAAAACTGAACTTGGTGTACTATAACCAACAGACGGATTCTTTCCATTAAATTGAATAACGGAAACGAAAGAGTGCCTCCCTGGTTCCGGAGATACGCCACTACTGTCGAATTAAAGGACAGGAATTTTGGCATGCGTTTCTGAATAATGTTCATGCAATGACATAAAGCAAGCCTAAAAAAACATTATTCCGCGGAAGTTAAACTGATAGCTAAAAGACTGCGGAACCCAAAGACCCTGGCACTTCGAATCCGTAGGGATCAGTATATATCCCAATCTGTTTGACTGGCAACCGTCATAACAGCCACACTCGGGTCCGGCAACTGCGGCGGCACTCTCTGAGTCAACCACCGAATGTTTGCCCCAGTCTGAATCTCTTGTAACACTAGATAGACAAGAGAATGTATAAATCGAGCAATTCATGGATTGCCGGAAAGTTGCCGTCGAAGAGAAGCTCCTCCGAGAACGAAGCGACTCTGAGAGAGTTCTTAACCTTACTATCCACGCGTGTGGATGTAGCTAGGGCTGCGTCACGTCTAACCAACTCCAATCAGCCACTGAAGGGCGGAGTTATACGTGAACAAACTACTGCCCTCAAAAGAAATTACATTGAGAATAATATCCCGTAAATCTTTTCTTGAAGACGTAATGATAACGCCTCAGTAAGGCGGATTACGTATAATAAAGCATCTAAGTTAAGTCTACAATACATAATGTCGTTCCCAACATTGAAATTGGAAAAGACATAAACGGCGAAAAAGAATATATGCAGTCTTTAATCACACCGTCTAGACGCATATGAACTCTCGGTATGCCCTGCTCTGCCAAAATAAACTATTTGTAAAAATGATAAAATGGCAGAAATGAGCAACGCGGACAAGAAACTAAACTATCATGCTTAGTAGCAGGCTTGTATATATATATAAATATATAGCGTCGAAAAATAAAACACATGTTGTAATGACAATATTGGACTGCGTCGGTAAGACAGGGACAATGTCCCTGTACCGATCGAAAAATCCGAGTCCAATGACGCTATAAGTCTCTTATCCAAGATCGCAGCAATGAAGTCCGAAAAATAATCACTGGAAGAAATGCCAGAAGATATGAAAGGCATCTTCCGATACTACTAAAGGGAAAACTCGAAATCTTTCGAATCCCTTTCGCCATCCTGTCGGACCCTATAAAGCGTTCGGTCGTCCGTAGCTGATGCAACCGCGGACCGCACCGACCCAGCGCCGTCGGATAATTCCTGATTCGACCGAGAAACTGTCAATTGCTGGGATGCTGCGAAACAACTGTGCTAACTCGGATAGCACGTCCGTCACTGAGGCCTGAGGAGAAGCGGTCTTACGATGCATTGCCGCTGGAAGCTCCGTGATCGTTACCCCGTGCATACTTCCAATATGCGAGCGACCGGAGTGTATAGGCCTCGTGTCCCTTGGCTACCGGATGGCGTGACCTATTCGCCGTGGAATCACTGAATGCCGAAACTGATCGGATACTCGAGGTCACGTAGCCAATGTGCGGTCGTGTGCCCTGCTGTGAGGATGAGGAAGCATTAAAGAGTCTCTCGGACTGTCAATATAACGGAGCGTCCCGAGCAACGGACATATGCTCCGAATGTAAAATATCTGAACCACAACATGCGGTCCCCTATGTTGTTGGCTTCCTCCGATCTGTCCTCAATCTGCCGTCACTGGGTGAGTACTAAAGTAATTAAAGTGCTCGCATCACCCAAATCTCCTTCCTAGACCGCAACGGACGAACCCGGCAGCCGAACCATTCGATGAATGTACGCTACACCGGGTGAGCTAGCGAATGTCACTCCGTAAGCGATAGACATATTCCATGAGCACTTATTGCCGCTAACTCTTCATTAACTATGACGACAGAGGCACACTTTTGAAAGACATCTCCATAACTCTTCGAACAAGAAACCAGAAATGCTTGGATAGCAAGCATAAAATAATAATATATATAGCGTCGTTCAATAATTCGAAAGTTTGTGTGACATTATTGGACTATGTCGGAACTGAGGGACGATGTCCCTGAACCGAACCAAAAATTTCTAAGTCCACCGACGCTATCAGTTTCTTATCCGGCATCGCAGCATATGTTGTTCCGAAAGGGAAAGCTTGGAATCCTCCGAATCCCTTTCGGTATCCCGTCGGACCGGATGAAACTTTCGGACGTCCGTACCCGCTTCCGCGGAGCGTCCCGACCCAGCATCGTCGGATAAAATATATGCGACAGATTCAGTTGATGCTGGGATGCTGCGATAAACTGTGCTATTAAGGAAAGCACGTCCGTTCCCGAAGCCTGTGCAGTAGCGGACTTACGATGCATTGCTGCCGGAAGCTCCGTGTACGTTGACTCCCGCACACTTCCTATGCGAACGTCCGGAGTCTGCAGGCCTCGAGTCCCCGGCTACCGACCCAGCGCTGTCGGATAATTCTCGATCCGACACCGTTTCTGTCGGCTGCTGGGATGCTGCAATAAGCTGTGCTATGTGCACAAGAATGTCCGGCGTCGAGACCTGCGGAGGCGCAGTCTATCGCTGCTTCACCGAGGGCAGCTCCACATCAGATGGCTCCCGCATACTTTTCCTATGCGAACGTCCGGAGTCCATCCGTCTCGAATCCCTGGCTGCCGGATGGTGTGACCTGGTCGCCGAAGAATCCTTGATCGGCGAAGCTGGTAATATATCGGCGGTCACGCAGCCAAGGTGCGGTCGTGTGCGCTGACGAGAAGAGGAAGCCTTAGCAGTCTCAGCGGACTGCCTATACAACGGAGCGTCCCGAGCGACGGACGTATGCTCCGCTAGCGACACATTTTGTACCACAACATCTGGGGCCAGATGTTGTTGAACGAGAGAGGGGCCTCTCTCGCTTGCCGTCCGGATGGACCGGAACGAGCTATGAACCGGACTAAAAGGCTTCCTCCGTTCTCCCTCCGATCCGCCGTCACTGGGTGTGCATTAAGTTAATTTTATAGTGCTCGCATCACCCCAAAATTCCTTCTAGACCGCAACGGACGAACCCGGCTGCCGAACCATTCGGTGAATGGACGCTACACCGGGCGAGCTAGCGGACGTCAAAGGCCGTCGAACCTACTAGGGTCCTCTTGGGCAATTGGCGTATAACATGAGCACTTTTCCGCTAGCCCTTCATTAATAGTGACGATGGAGGCACACTGTTGGAAGACATCACAGATACATCACCCTAATCTTGATCGTCTGAAATAGAAATTGATAAAGTAGAGTGACCCTGCGGGGAAAGGACCGGAGTGTCCAAATCCCCAACAACATACCGTGACATACGCTTCCCATATTGTCATCGAAATCATACGATACAGAACAGGAGTTAATGCGAGTACACTGACCACATATAGAATGATAATAAAGTCAGAGGAAGACTTCCTCTTAAAACAATTGATCAATATCCTTTCAATGTGAAAAGAAAACAAGTCCTGGTACTCGCACTAACCCCTGGCAATCAAAATACATAATAATAATATGATCCATTAATATAGAAAAAATAATTGAAATCAAAATATTTTGAAAAAATATTTTTTCAGAATAGCCCAAGTTTCTGAAAAGTAACGTTGAGCCCCAATGGATCCCAAGCCTAAGTGTGGACAAAAATTTTAAAAATATTTTAAACAATTTATTCAACACTTACGAACAATAATAATGTATCTAGTTATGATTAAAATAACATAAAGATATTATTTTTTAGAAATCCCCCCCTCACACAGAGGGCTGTTGTAAATGTAAACAATGAGTGTAAAAACACTAAAATAAGACTCCAGGCACCCAGGCCCGAAATCAGTTACCAAAAATACACTATCTGATGCAAAACAGAGACTTCCAGGGAAGAAACTGCAGAACATCAGATGGTAGATGCAGAACACAACGCCTAACCACCTGTAGGTGAAGACGTAAACATGGGGAAAGAACAGAATTCATTCTGTTATTCAGCTAAAACTCCCAAGAAATTTTAGTAATAACAATTACAGAAACTATGCCAAAAGCATGGGAGAATAGCAAGGGGGAACTTAAAGGACAGGGAGAGAGGAAAACACTTGTAAAAACAGTGTAACTAAATAATCAGAATGACAACAAAATGGCTGCTGCCTTGAAAATAGGTAACTTAACATAATTTCATTAAAAAATTTTAAGTTACAGCCCTGATAATATTCTGTCACACATTCTTTTCCTCTCCTCCTTCTCTATCCTCCTTAGAATCACCATTTCACTAATATTTATGTGTCTGGCATCATTTAAACTGAGATTTAAAAGCACAAAGATCAGTCAGATGTTAACTGATGAAGGGCCAAACTTAGAATGATAAATGGCGCCAATTTCGGAACGTCCTTGACACTGCGCATGCGCAGTAGGGGCGAAGTGTGGAGGGCCTTTCAGGACATGTTTTCTTTAGTTTTAGATGCAAATTTTGGGGATTGGGGGGCAAAATTTGTGTTTGGCCCTATATTTTAAGAGTTAGCACCAGCTATGTCTGGGTCATTGGTACAGTATAAAAATATCTGATTTATATCAGGGACAATAAAGGCTTCCTCAGGCAGAATGTAGCTACAGACAGTTATTGCCTGTCACTTTTAGTAAAGCCCAAAATAGGGCTTCCCGCACTATACCAGTTAAGGGTGGAGGAAGCCGGAGTATCCGGAGAGAACCATCGAGCAACTGTCAGATTCCCCAATGTACTAACTCCACACAAAGCAGGGTTAGCATTGGTTGGAGACAAGTGCACCATCAACGTGATGTACACAATGACATAACGCGGTGGCCGTGAGTGATTTCTGCTTGAAATTTTGGTGTATTGATATCAGTGTGCAGAGAGTTAAGTGATTGAGGACTAGATTATTTTTTATTATGCTAGTACAGTAGAACATGTCTTGAGAGACCGCCCTTTGGGCCACACAAAAGTGGTCTCTCAAGACAGGTGGTCTCTCATAACAGGTTTCAGGTTTTCTCAAGTCGGTGAATAACAAACCACAAAATTCAGAAATGGAGAAGAATAGATTTTTGTAATTACTTTGTAGTTGTTCTTTTTTATGAAGTTTTCAACAAATTGAAATGGACTGTTATAAAAATTATAAAAATAAATTAGTGTTGAAAATCTTCGTTGAAGATTTTCAACACTAATTTATTTTTATAATTTTTATAACACTCCATTTCAATTTGTTACAAAAAGATTTTCAACACAAATTTATTTTTATTCCTATCTGTCACATTTCAGGTATGTATGGAATTGTTTATTCAGCAATTATCCTTATCTTTTCACAGGGGTCTTATAAAAACATCTCAATCTTTAATGAGTTATGTAACTGAATAACAATTGAAACCCAATTAAGAGCTTTTAATACTTTTAATTACGTTAGTATAACCACAATGGATTTTCCAATTCCAGAACAGGTAAAAAGTTTTTGTGATGGTCTCAGTCTTCAAAGGGGCAGTCTCTCAAGACAGGTCCATTATGGCATAAAAGTTAAAAAATTTATAGTAATTTATATATTTTTTATACTTACCAATGACCCAGACTTAGCTGGCTGGTGCTAACTCCACAAAAACCAGGGCCAAACACAAATTTTGCCCCCCAATCCCCAAAATTTGCATCCAAAACAAAAAGAAATAATGTCCTAAAGGACCTCCATAATACGACTCTACTGCGCATGCGCAGTGACGCAGTCGTCCCGAAATTGGCGCCAAATATCATTCTTACTGGCAGTGCCTGGTCAGCGCTATGTACTCAGCGGGGAGGCAAGAGTTCCCAACTCAGGGAGGGCCATCCCCGTCTGGGTCATTGGTAAGTATAAAAAATATATAAATTACTATAAATTTTTTAACATTTTTATACTGTACCAATGACCCAGACTTAGCTGAATAGTAAACAGGCTGGAGGGCCTAGGACATAGAGGAAAATCCAATAAGCTCAATTATAAAATAAAGAGATAACCCCTTAAGGAGAAAAGGAGTATTAGGCTTTACATGTATCTTTCTTATTTAATATTTAAATTAGAAAGATACACTACCCTTAATAATTGAGCACAATAACATTCATGTTCTCTATTAATATCCAGTATAACCTTTATACTAATTATTATTAAAACAAGCCAATAAATAAAGTAGTCCAGAGAATTGAGACTCTTTATAATCATTTAAAAGTGTCCGAGTATTGTATATTAAAGCCCGTTTGACACTTGACATATACAAATGCTTCACACCGAGCTACACTTTAAAAATAAGACATGAATGAAATTAAACATTAATATTACACTTTAAAACCATCCCGGAAGCGACTCAGAAATACTGTCTTGGAGGAGGCATTCCCTTGCTTTTCACTATAAAGCAGGTGACCTAAGGGAACACCCGCCCCCCCCCCTTCCCCTTGCCCTGGGTCAAATAGCCCAGAGCGAAGAGGGCAGCCGGACGGAGTCACTGCCGGAACAGAAAGCCTGCATAACTATAGTTGCAACTGTTTAGTGGACGACATTCTGAGCAACAGATAACGGACCTAAACAATGCAGGTCTCCAGAAATGGACTCAATATTTCTGAGATAAAAATTAGTAAATGTGGATGGCTGAGACCAATAAGCAGCCTTCATTAAATCTGTAATAGCAACACTATTAGCATAAGCCCAGGAAGTAGAAAGAGCTCTTACTTCATGAGCAGAAATCTTAAGCACAGACTGCTGAGAAGAAGATAAATCTTCATACGCAGTACGGATAGTTAACTGAATCCATCTAGCAATAGAATGGACTGAAATGTCCTTTCTATTAGGCATCAAAGACAGAAAGAAACGTTTCCGTCCCTTTCTGATGAACTGAGATCTCTGTTTATAGATACGTAGTGCTCTAACAGGACAGAGTAAAGGCCTACGCCCGTCTGAAGACGGAAGAGCCTTAATAACAATAGGTTCCGGATATTTATTAGGAGCCTGATTCTTAGCTAAAAAACCGACGTTAGTAGTGAAGGTGATAGTGTTCCCAACACTACGATAATGAGAATCATCCACCGATAGTGCATGAAGCTCACTGACTCTTCTGGCAGAAGAGAAAGCTAAGAGAAAAGCTGTCTTATAAGATAAGAATTTGAAATCTACTGTCCCAAGAGGTTCAAATGGCTTTTCCTTCAATTTAAGGAGAACCCAAGCTAAATTCCACTTAGGAATTAATCTAAGAGTTCTGGGTCTATTTATCGAAAAGTTTCTAACCAATTTCGATAAAGAGACATTAGATCCAATTTGTAAACTATCATGATGTGCATAGGTATCAGATAACATAGATCTATAACCCTTTATAGTAACCGGTTGCAGTTTGATTTCGTCAAACAAGTATACTAGAAAGTTAGCAATGTCTGGTATAGAGGGATCAAATATATCAACAGAATGATCCCTACACCAACGACGGAAAACCTTCCACTTAGCCGCATAGTTTAGCGAAGAGGAGGTCCTCCTACAGTTAGAAATCGCGTCCACTGCTCGTCCTGTAAAGTGCTTGCCATGCAAGAAGGACCGCACAACGGAAAAACGTGAAGGTTGAGACCTTGCGGGTTGTGATGCAGTTGGCGCGATTTCCCCTGCCAAAGAAGATCCTCTCGTGGAGGGAGCTTCCGCGGTAGGTCCCACAACAGACACCTGAGTAGATTTATCCACGGTCTCTGTGGCGACAGAGATGCTACCAACAGAATCTTGCATTGAGATTGTTTTATCTTTAGCAATACTTGTTGAATTAACGGCGCTGGAGGATACGCATATCCTATCATTCCGTCCCAAGGGATCGATAGAGCGTCTACAGCAAATGCTCTTGGATCCGGACACGGGGACACATACGTTTGCAACTGATTGTTGAGATGTGTCGCAAATAAGTCTATCATTGGCCGTTCCCATTGGTAGCAAATCTGATTGAATACTTGTTTGTTGAGAGTCCACTCCGACGGCAACAAGCGACCCTTTCGAGAAAGGGAGTCTGCTAGCACATTCAGACGACCCGGTATGTGACGGACCGAAAGAAGAACGTGATGTTCCAACGCAAACAGAAGGATTCTTTCCGTTAGATTGAACAACGGAACTGAATGAGTGCCTCCCTGATTCCGTATATACGCCACTACTGTCGTATTGTCGGATAGGATTTGGACATGAGCATCGTGAATAATGTCCATCCAGTGACGTAACGCAAGCCAAATTGACATCATTTCCTTGATGTTTATGTGCTTGCACAGGAATTGCGGATCCCAAAGACCCTGGCATCTCGAATCCGTTGGGATTAATGATGCACCCCAACCTGTTTGACTGGCATCCGTCATAATGGTAAAACTCGGATCCGGCAACTGCAGCGGAACTCCTTGAGTTAACCACTGAATGTTTGCCCAAGTCTGAATCTCTTGTTTCACTTGATCTGACAAGAGAACGTCTACATCGAGCGAATGAATTTTCACACTCCAATTCTGAGTCAAGAAAATTTGAAGAGGCCGTGTGCGTAGCCGTCCCATCGGAATGAGATCCGCAGCGGCTCCGCACAGACCTATCAGTCTCATAAATTCTCTCGCTGTGACTTTGTCTGTATTTAGACAATAGCGAGCGTAACAACTGACTAATTTCGCTCTGGTTAACGGCAGACGAACGAGATTGTTGTGCGTCTCGAAGCTCATTCCCAGATGAGTGAATGACTTGGACGGCACCAGATCCGACTTCTCCTCGTTTACTATGAAACCGAGACGTCGGAGCAATAGAAGAAGATTCTGAACATCGTTCTGAAGCGTTAACTCGTTGCCGTACCTCTGAAGAATGTCGTCCAGGTAGGCCGACGTTACCGCAGACGAATGAGCTCGGAAGTAAATCATTACCGAGTTCATTACTCGAGTGAAAGCCCAGGGTGCTAGATTCAATCCGAAGCACATGGCCCGGAACTGATACACCACTCCTAGGACTGCGAAGCGTAGATACTTTCGGAATGTCGGATGTACCATGACGTGAAAGTACGCATCTTTGAGATCTATGCTCGTTGCATAATCGTTCACCCGAATACTCGCTCTGACCGATCGAATCGTCTCCATATAAAACTTCGGAGCGATGATCAGCTTGTTTATCCAGCTCAAATCTATGACTGGACGGAACGAGCCGTCTGGTTTCGGAACCAGAAACAGATGGCTGTAGAATCCCAGCGATTCCTGGTTTTCTACGACCTCTACCGCGTTCTTCATTAAAAGAGACTGCACCTCTGATAGCAGAGCGTCTCTTTTCTGAGGGTTTGACGGAAGATGAGTCCACTTTGGACTTCGAGTTAATGGAGGCTTTCGTTTGAAGGATATCTTTAGACCTTCCGAAGTCACTCCTCTCACCCAAGGGTCGTCCGTAATCGACGCCCACTCTTGAGAAAAACTCGACAACCTTCCGCCAACCGGAACGCGATAGAGGTTTGAGCCATCACCTCCTGGATCTGCGAGGCCTGCGGTAGGAGAAACCACGTCTTCCACGACCCGCACCTCGCCTCGTCGACCTCGGGGCGTCCGACCGATTGTCCCGGCCTGAAGGACGTCCCGAACGAGAGTCGCTATCCTGACGGTCTCTCGAATAAGAGCTAGAGGACGCACCGGAACCTCTATAGGAACCTCTCTTGGGCGGATAAGACCCAGAAGTGCCCGCCTTATTCGTGTCTGCTGAATCCGACCTTTTAGGAGCGGATCTAAACAACAGAGAATCACTAGCTTTCTTTTTAATATTATCATAAATAGCGGAAAGCTTGCCGTCAAAGAGAAGATCTCCTGAGACCGAAGCGACTCTAAGAGAGTTCTTCACCTTAGAATCCACTAGTGTGGATGTAGACAGGGCTGCGTCACGTCTAACCAACTCCAGATTAGCCACTGAAAGGGCGGAGTTACACGTGGAATAAGCTACTGCCCTTGAAAGAAGTCTTAAGGAGGATTGTATATCCTGAAACTCTTCCCCTTGAAGACGCAGTGATAACGCCTTCGTAAGGTGATCTGCGTAAGATAAGGCATCTAAATTGGCTCTGTTAGACGCAATAGCTGTTTCCAACACTGCGGTTGGAATAGAAGCTGACGACGGTAATGATAGCTCTAAGTCTTCCGCCTCGTCGTCCATATGCAGAGGAACTCTCGGTATACCCTGACCTGCCGTGTCGAATTTATTCCTTGCATTAATGAAAGGCAGGTTGAGAGTATTTGCGGACAAGAAGCCTGCTTTCCCTGTCCTGGAAGCAAGTTTAAAAATAGCGTCGTTCAATAATTCAAATGTTCTTGCAACATTATTGGACTGCGACGGAAACTCGGGAGCGATGTCCCTGAACCGCTCGAAAAAATCAGAGTCCAATGACGCTATAATTCTCCTGTCCGGAAGCGCAGCAGTCTGGCCCGACGGAACAACTTGAGGAAGAAAGTGCCGGATGAAGTCTACGGCAGCTTTGTGTTGTTCCGAAAGGGATAGCTCCAATTCATCCGTATCCCTTTCACCATCCGGTCGGACCTCCCGATGTTCCCGGTCGTCCGCCCCCGATGCTTCGGCGGAGCGTACCGACCCAGCGCCGTCGGATAATTCTCGATCCGACACCGTTTCTGTCGGCTGCTGGGATGCTGCGATAAGCTGTGCTATCTGCACTAGAATGTCCGACGTCGAGACCTGCGGAGGAGCGGTCTTTCGCTGCTTTGCCGAGGGCAGCTCCGCATCGGATGGCTCCCGCATACTTTTCCTATGCGAACGTCCGGAGTCCATCGGTCTCGAGTCCCTGGCTGCCGGATGGTGTGACCTGGTCGCCGAATAATCCTTCCTCGGCGAAGCTGGCAAGATATCGGAGGTCACGCAGCCAAGGTGCGGTCGTGTGCGCCGGCGAGAAGAGGAAGCCTTAACAGTCTCTGCGGACTGCTTATACAACGGAGTGTCCCGAGCGACGGACGTATGCTCCGCTAAAGACACATTTTGTACCACAACATCTGGTCCCAGATGTTGTTGTACGAGAGAGGGGCCTCTCTCGCTCGCGGCCCGGCTGGACCTGGACGAGCTAGGAACCGGACTAAAAGGCTTCCTCCGTTCTCGTTCACTATCCGCCGTCACTGGGTGTGCATCTATTATTTTTATAGTGCTCGCATCACCCAAAATTTCCTCTTGGACCGCATCGGACGAACCCGGCTGCCGAACCATTCGGTGAATGGACGCTACACCGGGCGAGCTAGCGGACGACATTTGTCTAATCTCCATGAGCACTTTTGCCGCTAGCTCTGTATTTAATTGTGACGACGGACGCACACTTGAAGAGGATAACATGGAAACATCACCCTGTTCTGGTTCCTCTGAAATAGAAACTGAGAGAGTAGAGTGACCTTGTGGAGAAAGAGCCGGCATCGCTCTTTCTCCAGAAACAACATATCGTGACACACGTTTCCAATGTTTCTCATCCCAATGTTCACATACAGGACAGGGATTAATGCGAGAACACTGACTACAATTTATGCAATAATCATGAAAGTCAGAGGGAGATTTCTTCCTATTACAATTTGAACAAGTTCCTTTCATTGTGAAGGAACAACAATAAGTCCTAGTTACTCGCAAAAACCCCTGACACAAAGATACATAATAACATGATCCATTAATAAATGAAAAAACAATTGCAAAACAAAATAATTTTGAAAAAATATTTTTTCAGAGAAGCCCAAGTTGCTGAAAAGTAACGTTGAGCCCCGATGGATCCGATGGCAAAGTGTGATCAAAAATTTTAAAATTATATAAAATAATTAATGAGACACTTTCGGATAATATAAATGTATCTTATAATGAGATAAACTACCTCAAAGACAAACAGCCCCCCTCAAAAAAGGCTGTTGCCAATGAAAACAAACAGTGTAAACACAGAAGAAAACATGACTCCAGGCACTGAAAAAACTGGCCCGGAATCAGTCCTCAATTACACTCTATCTGATGCAAAACAGAGACTCCCAGGGGAGAATCTGCAGAACATCAGATGGAAGATGCAGAACACAAACGTTATACACCCATGGGTGAAAACGTAACTATGGGGAAAATAACAGAAAACATTCTGTAACCAAGCAACTCTCCCAGGGAAATTTTAGAAATGAAACTTCTCAAAAATATGCCAAAAGCATGGGAGAATTGCAAGGGGGGACTTTAGAAGGTTAGGGGAGAGGAAACACTGAATAAGCAGTGCAACAATTAGCAAGAATGACAACAAGAGGCGTTTGCCTCGAAAATAGGCAACTTAACATAATTTTAACAAAAAATTTTAAGTACAGCCCTGATTATTTTTTGCCACTTCTTTTTTCCTCTCCTCCTTCTATCCTCCTTAGAATCACATTTTCTCCAAGAATTACGTGTCTGGCATCCTTTAAACTGAGATTTACAAGCACAAAGATCAGCGAGATGTTGACTGATGAAGGGCCAAACAGAGAAAGAATGATATTTGGCGCCAATTTCGGGACGACTGCGTCACTGCGCATGCGCAGTAGAGTCGTATTATGGAGGTCCTTTAGGACATTATTTCTTTTTGTTTTGGATGCAAATTTTGGGGATTGGGGGGCAAAATTTGTGTTTGGCCCTGGTTTTTGTGGAGTTAGCACCAGCCAGCTAAGTCTGGGTCATTGGTACAGTATAAAAATATACAAGTTGGTACCAGGTCACAGTGGTCTCTCAAGACAGGTGGTCTCTCAAGACAGGTGGTCTCAAATAGCAGGTCCATTATAGAGTAAAACCAATCGGTGCCTGGCAGATGTGGCCTCTCAAGACAGGTGTTCTCTCAAGACAGTGGTCTCTCAAGACAGGTTTTGCTGTATGCCAGTAATTGTTATTGACCAATCAGCTTCAATATCTAATGACCGTATATGAGACTGTTTATCATTGAGCTGACCATATATACAGCTTATATACGGTCAGTTCCAACATTTTGTTTTTGACATCCAATGCTCGCTTTGATGTTTTTCCTAATTTCACATGTTCAACGAACAACAAATAATTTTGCGTGTGTGTCTGTTGAGCAACGTACAACTATAATACATTTCTTCCAGTCTTTGAGAAATTTTAATAAACAAATGTAAATAAATACAATAAATAAACCACTAAAACGACATGTAAAGAAACATTAATATCACCATTAACTGGTAGACTGCTGAATTATTTTTGGTCATCAAAATTTGTTTACATATGTTTGACTTAATACAATTTATGGGAGAGTGCCCCATAAATTGTAACAAGGCAAATCCTAACAGACTAAATAATTTCACTTCAAAGGTGGAATGAACAACATCCACAAAATATGAAGCCTTTAAGTGCTGGTACTGACACTTCAGACTAAAGCCCAAATGTGGACTTCCAGCACTATTGTTCCCACTTACGTTCTTGAAAGAATTGTTAATCCATTTGCTCCTGTTTTTTTTTATTTTTCCAGTTAATTAAAAGTTGTGATTGAAGATGTGAATTGTTAATATAAATTCCTGTTTATTGAGAAGAAAACTATGTTTCAGCACCTGCTACTAGTGTGACCTTCACATGACGTAAAACCGGGAAATTCCCTGATAGTGATAACATTACCGTTAGGAATCTGGGTACACTTATGGTTGTGTCTCTTTCAAAGGACTGGCATAATAAATACATTATGGGGCTTTCAGTGGGTGCATATGGTGTGACATAAGACTCAGCAAGATCAATATTAGGCTCGGCATTGGGCCTCGCCTAATATTGATCTCACTTCACCTTCTATCACACCATATGCGCCCACTGAAAGCCCAAAACTTATATTGCAGTCTGACTGATTTGTTCAGCAAAACTTCTTTTATTACAAATTAATGGATAGTGCCCATGGGCACTCTCCAATAATTTGTAATAAAACAAAGTTATATGAACAAAATATTATTTGCATTAGTCTGAGTAAGAAGCGAGAGCAAAGAAAATGTTGGCTTTTTTCTCTGGTACCCACATTTGTTTGAAAGCCCAGATTGTGGCCTCTAGAACTCCATCAGTTAACAGAACATTTCACACTGGAAAAGGTACTGTTCAATTAACAAGGGTTCCATTGTATATCCTTACCTCATACTGCACTATTTGTGTATTTTGTTGATTGTTTGTACCAGACTCTTGGTTTGCTTCTGTGAGTGGACAATTCTCATCAGTCTGTAATGAAATTAATATTGTAATCATAAACTAGTACAAAATGAATCAAGTTACAGTTCAAACTTGTGTATTAGGGCTCATTTTCATAACCAACTAACTGAGAGCTATAACCAGATAATATCCGGTTATCTGTGGCCATTATTTCACTGAAGATGGGATCAAAACTATACAAATTGGAAAGCCATATTCTCAAACAATTCCATAGTGCATATACAAACGAATGTTGTCGAGTACTCGACAACATCCATTTGTATGCACACTACAGAATAGTTTCTGCGATTATTCATTACTCAGGGAAACTGCTGACCATTAACAAAGTCCTGAACACCAAAGTCGATTATTTCTCAATATATACAATGTGGCTTCGATGTGTAATCTATCACAAAGGAGAAGCAGCTGATTTACTACATTTTAAATGTGGAATGATGGTCACTATCGATATTTCAGATAACCGGTTGACGGTTTTTCTAATCGGTTAGGTAACTCACTGGTTTCAAATCAATTATCCAGTTAACCATTTCAGTACTATTGTTTATTGGAGGTTAACCAGCCAAGTATTTTCTTGAAAATCTCATAAATGCAAGTTATGGCTACTATAAAGCAAGCATGATTTGATTTTAATGAAAATTCAGTAGAGCCTGGCATGAAGACATCTTTTCTAAGAAGGTTGCTCCCATTTCTAGATGTATATTTGTTAACAAGAGGAAGAATTATACACCAGGGTAACCAGATAGTTTTGTTTTTTGAGATTACCTATAGCAAGCAATGGATTAAAGATACTTTCAAAAGCCAAGGTCATATTATGTTCATCCAAGTGATTATCAAAATATATTTTTCAAGCATTTTCCCTGACTTTTCCTGAAAGACAGAATCCCAGCAATTTCAAGGGCCTGGAATTCCAGCCTTAAAATTTATTTATTTGCTTTCTAGGTCACTTTCAGCATCTATGTCTTTATCATGACCACAACACAAGTGCAGTTTAAACTAGAAGTTATGTCACGAAATGTGTACAAAGAGCATGTCGATCTGCATGTTCTTCTTTGTGTTATGACCATAGTAAGGCTATCAAATTCTGTACATTTGGCCTGTGCACTAGCAATGCTTCAGCCAATGGACCTCCAGGTAACCCGGAGGTCCAATGGCAGAAACACTGCCCGTGTTTGCAATGAGTAACCAGAACCTGCTGTGCTTTGGATGCCGTTCAATTTGGAAATTGCGCACAGTTCCTACACACAATTAAGCCTAGATAAGCGCACAGTTCGTGACAGGACTTCTAGCTTTAACTGTAGGAGGTCTTATTTATTTATTTATTGGTGTTTAAGGTCCCATATTTCTGCACAATGGCTAATTGTGACTGTAACATGGAGATAAAGTCAAGTTTAGTTACACATTTCAGAGGACTTTCACACCAAACCATGGTGATTGGGTCCTATTTTGCCAATAAAATGGCTTGTTTACCAAAGTAAACAAGCATTGCTTCATTCCCATGGAGGTAGACTAACACTAGGTGTTATAATAACTGGTACATATTCCAACATGAATATCAGATAACATCGTGTTTTACCTACACATCAAGTGTGGTTGAAATCTGTCAAAACATGTCTCTGGTCAAGGAATAGAAACCCATTTCAATTTTAGGTTCAATGTGACCTTGACCTTTAGCCCAAAGGTCCCCAGATGAATAGGTTTCTTCTTCCCATCACATCTAACAAACACATCAATGTTTTGGAGCAGATACCGACTGACATCTTTAGTTATGTAACAGAAATCAATCAATTTCGGGTCATTTGTGACGTAGACTTTTGGCATTACAACCTCTAAAAAAATGTAGTCATTCCTGCAACCAAATCAAATTTACAAATCATCTAGTGCCTGTCAAATCAATTGAAGAAATTTTAATTATGCAGCAGAAACCAATTTAAAGTCAGGTTCAAGATCACTGTAACCTTGACCTCTGAAACAACGGGAAAATGAAAAGACTACTTCTCTTGTCATGCCCTACCCTAATGTAAATTTTAGTTCTGATTGGTCAAGCCAAATTTTAAAAAGAAAGTGGAAACCGAGTACAGCTATAGAGAGGTTTATAGATGATGAGGTGGAAAGCTGTACACAAAGACAGATTGGTGGATAAAGTTATTATTAGTTATCCTGTGTTTTCCTGAGTGTATGGGAATTTACACCAGTTTGGGAACTCATACATCCTGAGGCAAAGCCGAAGGGTGTATGAGTTCCAAACCAGTGTAAATTCCCATACACCCTGGAAAACACAAAAGTTAAAAAATTTATAGTAATTTATATATTTTTTATACTTACCAATGACCCAGACATAGCTGGTGCTAACTCTTAAAATATAGGGCCAAACACAAATTTTGCCCCCCAATCCCCAAAATTTGCATCTAAAACTAAAGAAAACATGTCCTGAAAGGCCCTCCACACTTCGCCCCTACTGCGCATGCGCAGTGTCAAGGACGTTCCGAAATTGGCGCCATTTATCATTCTAATAACCAGTGCCTGGTAAGCGCTATGTACTCAGCGGGGAGGCAAGAGTTCCCAACTCCTGGGAGGGCCATCCCCGTCTGGGTCATTGGTAAGTATAAAAAATATATAAATTACTATAAATTTTTTAACATTTTTATACTGTACCAATGACCCAGACATAGCTGAATAGTAAAAAGGCTGGAGGGCCAAGGACATAGAGCAAAATGGAATACGCTCAATAAAATAAAATAGAGTCATCCCCTGTAGGGAAAAGAAGTAATAGGCCTTACATGTATCTTTCTTATTTATGATAAATTAGAAAGATACAACACCTTCCAAAAATTGAGCTTCATACATCCATGTACTCTATTAATATCCAATAATCCTTATACTAATAATTTTTAAAGTAAGCCAATAATAAAGTAAGTCTAGAGAATAGAGACTCTTATACTCCTAAAAGTGTGTGAGAATTGCATAATCATGTCCGTTGACATATGCAATATTCAAAAGCTATACTTTAAAAACTAAGACTTGAATGAATTTTATAAACTTAAACTTCTCACTAAACAACCATCCCAATAACAGCTCAGAATTACTAACTCCGGAGGAGGTATCCCCTTGTTTTCATAGTAAAAACAGGTGACCCAAACGAACACCCTCCCCCCCCCCCCCCCCCCCCCTTTTTCTTGCCCTGGGTCAAATAGCCCAGAGCGAAGAGGGCAGCCGAACGGAGACACTGCCGAAACAGACAGCCTACCTAGCTATAGTAGCAACTGTTAAGTGAATGACATTCTGAGCAGTAGATAATAGACCTAACAATAGAGGCCTCCAGAAATGGACTCGATATTTCTGAGATAAAATTCATGAATGGATGGCTGAGCGCAATGAGCAGCCTTCAAAAATCTATAATAGCAACACTATTAATGTAAGCCCAAGAAGTAGAAGAACTCTTACTTCATGAGCCGAAATCTTAAGCACAACTGCTAAGCCAATGATATACCATAAGCAGTACGCTAGTTAATAGAATCCATTAACAATAAAATGGAGCGTAACGTCCTTCTACTAGACATCAAAGACAGAAGAAGCTTACGCCCTTGTAATAAACAGATATCTGTTTATAAATACATAAACTGTACCCAGAAAGAGTAAAGGCCTATGCCCATACTAAGACGGAAGGACCTTAAAATAATAGGTTCCGGATAATAGGAGCCTAACTCTTATGCAACAATCCAACCTAAATAGTAACGGAAGTATTGATTCCGAAACTATGAAAGTGAAAATCATCCATCGATAGTGCATGAAACTCACTGACTCTACAGTAAAAGAGAAATCAACAGAATTACTGTCTAAAAGGTCAGAATTTGAAAACTACTGTTTCTAGAGGCTCAAATGATTACTTAGCTAAATAAGAACCTGAAGTTAAAATCCGTATAGGAATTTAATCTAAAGATTCTAAGTCTATTTATCAAAAAGTTACTAACTGACTTAGATAAAGAGACAAAAGACTCAATTGTAAACTATCGTAGAGTGCATAGGTATGAGGTAACATAAACCTATAACCTAAATAACAACAGGCTGCAGTAGATCTTGTGAAACAAGTATACTAAAAAATAGCAATGAGTAGTATGGAGGGATCAACCATATGAACATAATGATCCCTACACCACGACGGAAGAGCCTCCACTTTAGTCGCATAGAAAAGCGAAGAAGAGGATCTCCTATAGTAAGAAATCGCGTCCAAAGCTCGTCCAGTACAGTGCTTACAATGCAATACGGACCACACAACGGAATACATGAAGGTTGCGACCTTGCTGGTTGTGATAAAGATGACACGATTTACCCAGTGAAAAAAGATCCTCACATAGAGGAAGATTTCACGTTAAGATCCACAGTAGACAAGAGAGTAAATTACTCATGATCTCTGTGAAGATAGAGATGCTATCAACAGAAATGTATTGTGGTTGTTTATCTTAGCAATACCTGCTAAAACAACAGCGCCGGAGGATACGCGTATCCTATCATTCCGTCCTATAGATCAATAGAGCGTTAACAGTATTAGCTCAGAGATCTGGACAAGCCAACACATACGTCTGCAAATGATTAGCAAGCTGTGTCATAAAATAAAACATCATTGGGCGCTCCCATAGATAGCAAATCTGATTGAATACTTGTTTGTTGAGAGTCCATTCTGACAGCAACAAGCGACCCGTAAGAGAACGGGAGTGCGTTAAAACAATCAGACGACCCAGAATATGACGGATCAAAACTGAACTTGGTGTACTATAACCAACAGACGGATTCTTTCCATTAAATTGAATAACGGAAACGAAAGCAACCGTCATAACAGCCACACTCGGGTCCGGCAACTGCGGCGGCACTCTCTGAGTCAACCACCGAATGTTTGCCCCAGTCTGAATCTCTTGTAACACTAGATAGACAAGAGAATGTATAAATCAAGCAATTCATGGATTGCCGGAAAGTTGCCGTCGAAGAGAAGCTCCTCCGAGAACGAAGCGACTCTGAGAGAGTTCTTAACCTACTATCCACGCGTGGGTGTAGCTAGGGCTGCATCACGTCTAACCAACTCCAATCAGCCACTGAAGGGCGGAGTTATACGTGAACAAACTACTGCCCTCAAAAGAAATTACATTGAGAATAATATCCCGTAAATCTTTTCTTGAAGACGTAATGATAACGCCTCAGTAAGGCGGATTACGTATAATAAAGCATCTAAGTTAAGTCTACTATACATAATGTCGTTCCCAACATTGAAATTGGAAAAGACATAAACGGCGAAAAAGAATATATGCAGTCTTTAATCACACCGTCTAGACGCATATGAACTCTCGGTATGCCCTGCTCTGCCAAAATAAACTATATGTAAAACAGATAAAATGGCAGAAATGAGCCACGCGGACAAGAAACTAAACTATCATGCTTAGTAGCAGGCTTGTATATATATAAATATATAGCGTCGAAAAATAAAACACATGTTGTAATGACAATATTGGACTGCGTCGGTAAGTCAGGGACAAAGTCCCTGTACCGATCGAAAAATCCGAGTCCAATGACGCTATAAGTCTCTTATCCAAGATCGCAGCAATGAAGTCCGAAAAATAATCACTGGAAGAAATGCCAGAAGATATAAAAGGCATCTTCCGATACTACTAAAGGGAAAACTCGAAATCTTTCGAATCCCTTTCGCCATCCTGTCGGACCCTATAAAGCGTTCGGTCGTCCGTAGCTTGATGCAACCGCGGACCGCACCGACCCAGCGCCGTCGGATAATTCCTGATTCGACCGAGAAACCGTCAATTGCTGGGATGCTGCGAAACAACTGTGCTAACTCGGATAGCACGTCCGTCACTGAGGCCTGAGGAGCAGCGGTCTTACGATGCATTGCCGCAGGAAGCTCCGAGATCGTTACCCCGTGCATACTTCCAATATGCGAGCGAACGGAGTGTATAGGCCTCGTGTCCCTTGGCTACCGGATGGCGCGACCTATTCGCTGTGGAATCGCTGAATGCCGAAACTCATCGGATACTCGAGGTCACGTAGCCAATGTGCGGTCGTGTGCCCTGCTGTGAGGATGAGGAAGCATTAAAGACAGTCTCTCGGACTGTCAATATAACGGAGCGTCCCGAGCAACGGACATATGCTCCGAATGTAAAATATCTGAACCACAACATGCGGTCCCCTATGTTGTTGGCTTCCTCCGATCTGTCCTCAATCTGCCGTCACTGGGTGAGTACTAAAGTAATTAAAGTGCTCGCATCACCCAAATCTCCTTCCTAGACCGCAACGGACGAACCCGGCAGCCGAACCATTCGATGAATGTACGCTACACCGGGTGAGCTAGCGAATGTCACTCCGTAAGCGATAGACATATTCCATGAGCACTTATTGCCGCTAACTCCTCATTAACTATGACGACAGAGGCACACTTTTGAAAGACATCTCCATAACTCTTCGAACAAGAAACCAGAAATGCTTGGATAGCAAGCATAAAATAATAATATATATAGCGTCGTTCAATAATTCGAAAGTTTGTGTGACATTATTGGACTATGTCGGAACTGAGGGACGATGTCCCTGAACCGAACCAAAAAAAATTTCTAAGTCCACCGACGCTATCAGTTTCTTATCCGGCATCGCAGCATATGTTGTTCCGAAAGGGAAAGCTTGAAATCCACCGAATCCCTTTCGGTATCCCGTCGGACCGGATGAAACTTTCGGACGTCCGTACCCGCTTCCGCGGAGCGTCCCGACCCAGCATCGTCGGATAAAATATATGCGACAGATTCAGTTGATGCTGGGATGCTGCGATAAACTGTGCTATTAAGGAAAGCACGTCCGTTCCCGAGGCCTGTGCAGTAGCGGACTTACGATGCATTGCCGCTGGAAGCTCCGTGTACGTTGACTCCCGCACACTTCCTATGCGAACGTCCGGAGTCTGCAGGCCTCGAGTCCCCGGCTACCGACCCAGCGCTGTCGGATAATTCTCGATCCGACACCGTTTCTGTCGGCTGCTGGGATGCTGCGATAAGCTGTGCTATGTGCACAAGAATGTCCGGCGTCGAGACCTGCGGAGGCGCAGTCTATCGCTGCTTCGCCGAGGGCAGCTCCGCATCAGATGGCTCCCGCATACTTTTCCTATGCGAACGTCCGGAGTCCATCGGTCTCGAATCCCTGGCTGCCGGATGGTGTGACCTGGTCGCCGAAGAATCCTTGATCGGCGAAGCTGGTAATATATCGGCGGTCACGCAGCCAAGGTGCGGTCGTGTGCGCTGACGAGAAGAGGAAGCCTTAGCAGTCTCAGCGGACTGCCTATACAACGGAGCGTCCCGAGCGACGGACGTATGCTCCGCTAACGACACATTTGTACCACAACATCTGGGGCCAGATGTTGTTGAACGAGAGAGGGGCCTCTCTCGCTTGCCGTCCGGATGGACCGGAACGAGCTATGAACCGGACTAAAAGGCTTCCTCCGTTCTCCCTCCGATCCGCCGTCACTGGGTGTGCATTAAGTTAATTTTATAGTGCTCGCATCACCCCAAAATTCCTTCTAGACCGCAACGGACGAACCCGGCTGCCGAACCATTCGGTGAATGGACGCTACACCGGGCGAGCTAGCGGACGTCAAAGGCCGTCGAACCTACTAGGGTCCTCTTAGGCAATTGGCGTATTACATGAGCACTTTTCCGCTAGCCCTTCATTAATTGTGACGACGGAGGCACACTGTTGGAAGACATCACAGATACATCACCCTAATCTTGATCGTCTGAAATAGAAATTGATAAAGTAGAGTGACCCTGCGGGGAAAGGACCGGAGTGTCCGAATCCCCAACAACATACCGTGACATACGCTTCCCATATTGTCATCGAAATCATACGATACAGAACAGGAGTTAATGCGAGTACACTGACCACATATAGAATGATAATAAGGTCAGAGGAAGACTTCCTCTTAAAACAATTGATCAATATCCTTTCAATGTGAAAAGAAAACAAGTCCTGGTACTCGCACTAACCCCTGGCAATCAAAATACATAATAATAATATGATCCATTAATATAGAAAAAATAATTGAAATCAAAATATTTTGAAAAAATATTTTTTCAGAACAGCCCAAGTTTCTGAAAAGTAACGTTGAGCCCCAATGGATCCCAAGCCTAAGTGTGGACAAAAATTTTAAAAATATTTTAAACAATTTATTCAACACTTACGAACAATAATAATGTATCTAGTTATGATTAAAATAACATAAAGATATTATTATTTAGAAATCCCCCCTCACACAGAGGGCTGTTGTAAATGTAAACAATGAGTGTAAAAACACTAAAATAAGACTCCAGGCACCCAGGCCCGAAATCAGTTACCAAAAATACACCATCTGATGCAAAACAGAGACTTCCAGGGAAGAAACTGCAGAACATCAGATGGTAGATGCAGAACACAACGCCTAACCACCCGTAGGTGAAGACGTAAACATGGGGAAGAACAGAATTCATTCTGTTATTCAGCTAAAACTCCCAAGAAATTTTAGTAATAATAATTACAGAAATTATGCCAAAAGCATGGGAGAATAGCAAGGGGGAACTTAAAGGACAGGGAGAGAGGAAAAACACTTGAAAAAACAGTGTAACTAAATAATCAGAATGACAACAAAATGGCAGCTGCCTTGAAAATAGGTAACTTAACATAATTTCATTAAAAAATTTTAAGTTACAGCCCTGATAATATTCTGTCACACATTCTTTTCCTCTCCTCCTTTTCTATCCTCCTTAGAATCACCATTTCACTAATATTTATGTGTCTGGCATCATTTAAACTGAGATTTAAAAGCACAAAGATCAGTCAGATGTTAACTGATGAAGGGCCAAACTTAGAATGATAAATGGCGCCAATTTCGGAACGTCCTTGACACTGCGCATGCGCAGTAGGGGCGAAGTGTGGAGGGCCTTTCAGGACATGTTTTCTTTAGTTTTAGATGCAAATTTTGGGGATTGGGGGGCAAAATTTGTGTTTGGCCCTATATTTTAAGAGTTAGCACCAGCTATGTCTGGGTCATTGGTACAGTATAAAAATATAACAGATTCCAAGAATTTTGGAGTACTTAATACTTTAACCTACGTTGTGAGCAAAAACTGACAGAAAATTTGTACTTTGTAAGTTTCTTAATAAATAAAACAAAACAAATATAGATGTCATTGGAACTGGCTCAATGAGCCAGCTCCAATGACATCCATATCTGTAATATTTTATTGCACATAAATATTAAATTTCCTGTATTTTTATTTTTGTTCTTACACAACCGAGCAGAAGGTATGAATTAATAAATAAAAATGGGTACTGTTTTTTTTAACCATGTAGCCTACTATTGTATATTCTTGTTTTTACACAGTGGTGTAAAAAAAAAACCCACTGTGGATGGCCTCTTACACCGTCCCTCTCAGTCAATCAAAATGCAGTATTTTGTTTCATTTGGAAATAATAATTACCTTCAGGTTAAGGCCAGACAAAATAAATCTATTGATAGAAAGTGTATAATGATACAAACTAACTCATTTTATTTTAACCCTCCATGGACTAATTCTGACTTGTTACTACAACAGGACAGTTGCCCCAACATGCTGTCTTTGGGTTAACTTGTAAGTTGGCAGCCATTTCTAGGCAAGTCTTCACTGCCTATATAAGCAGCCGAAAACATGCCTAGAAACAATTACAAAACCACAGAATGTTGACTGTCTTTAGTTATACCCTTCAGAATTCAGTTACATCAATCAAAAAATGCAACAAGTTTCGAGTCTCCTGATTTTGCAGTAATACAGGAAGACACTGCAAGGCTACAAAAATGTCCAATAAAAGGGGGGAGGAGGGGAGGTCAATTTCAGTAAGGGATTACCTGAGAATCAAAACACTATTTTTTTGGCCTGATAACAAATTGGAAACTAGAACTATTACTGAAGGTGATTAATACTCCCACTTCCGGCTTACTAGAATGCACCTCTGAGAGCTTGAAAAACCAATAATAAATCCAAGTTCATGGGAGATAACTTGGTTAAAATTGTCACAGATCAAAAATGTTGGAATATGCACATGTTCACTTATTAGTCATAAAGTTTGAGAAGTTTCATTGAATTTGGTTCAATAATGTAGAAGGAGTTGTGCACATAAGAATCTCATTTCAAAATCCATTATAAATCTAAGTTCAGGGGAGATAACCTGGTTAAGATTGTCGCAGATGAAAAATTTTGGAATATGCACATGTTCACTTACTAGTTATAATGCTTGAGAAGTTTCATCAAAATCGGTTCAATAATGTAGGAGGAGTTGCACACACGAGTTCAGATGTACGAATGTACAAGGCGTTAACAATATAGCCCATTGGGGGTATGCTAAAGTTCCACTTTCTATTCAGACTTTGACTGTGAAGTCAATATACAGAACGACACGCGTGTGAATGGGTTTATCGATATGGCATGAGTGCCAGCATGGAAGGATAGAACAAGAGGCCACAAGCCTCGAGTTTTACTCTTCCACGATGGCACAAGTGCCATATCGATTAGGCCATTAATATATACATGTCATTCTGTGTTTATTACATGCCCTCACATCTATAAAGATAATTATTAGAAGGACACTCGGCAATTCATTCGACAACAACAAAAACAACACATTTTATCGCCAACCAAATTTGCGAGGGGAACCCGTGTTACTATCTCGTCACCTAAGTTTCAATGTGTTCTATGTGTCTACTGGCACATAGAACACATTGGAACTCAGGGACGATTTTTAGCTATCACTAGAGATTCAAAGTGTAATTGTGGTGCACGATTTATAGAAAATTCCAGTGAAATTTTGTTTCTATTTAAAAATAGTCTGTCAACGATTTCCGTTCCACACATAGGTGCAGAACAGATTTTCATTTTCCACATGGTTTAGTGTTGTGGATGGGGATTACCTAGAACAGGCCTGTAATAAATAAATATAGGTGAGGTAATAATACTTGCCACATTTGCAATTTGTCCTGCTTCCCCTGTACAGTAAGACTCCTTTATAATGGAATGACAGCATTTGAATCCCCACTGACCATTTTTCCAATATGATCCCCAAACACTCTAAAAATTATAAAAAAAATTCAGGTGAGCATCATTTTTATTCTTTGCAAAACTTAGCTTAGGCCTCATGAAGTAGATCTTCAGTCTCTCATGCCATTTTTGTATATATCAGGCATGAGAGTGACCAACTACCAAATTAGCTGAAAATTGTTTGAAACTGTGAAGCGAGCGGCACTAGGCCAATAAGCCAAATGGAAAATGAAGCAATTTCCTGCAATCTTAGCAGTTTCCTGGCACTGCAATCAGCTTGAACTAACCTTCATTTTTACTTCTTATTTATTTATTTTCTTTTTATTTATTGGTGCTTAAGGTCACTTTTTTGCACTTAAATAACCTTATAATAAATAAATACCTTTCCAGATATCAGTGACCAGTGTTGAGAGATGTTTGGCATCTGTAAACTTCTATGCCAGTTCTAAGTCGATCTTTGTGGTAATTTGATGCACCGCGTTTTGACCGCATAGAAGTATACCAGGACCCAATCACAATCATTTAAATCACTCAACCCATCTTCATCATTATTACAAACTAGAACTCTTTTGCAAACTTTACAGAGATAGTTACAATAAAATATGCAAAAGAATACAATTTACAGTAAAACCTGTCTTGAGAGACCACTGTCTTGAGAGACCACCTGTCTTGAGAGACCACATCTGCCAGGCACCGACTGGTTTTACTCTATAATGGACCTGCCATGGGAGACCACCTGTCTTGAGAGACCGCCCCTTTGAAGACTGAAACCATGACAAAAACTTTTTACCTGTTCTGGAATTGGAAAATCCATTGTGGTTATACTAACATAATTAAAAGTATTAAAAGCTCTTAATTGGGTTTCAATTGCTAACCCAGTAAAGATTGAGATGTTTTTATAAGACCCCTGTGAAAAGGTTAGGATTATTGCTGAATAAACAATTTCATACATACCTGAAATGTGACAGATAGGAATAAAAATAAATTTGTGTTGAAAATCTTTTTGTCACAAATTGAAATGGACTGTTATAAAAATTATAAAAATAAATTAGTGTTGAAAATCTTCAATGAAGATTTTCAACACTAATTTATTTTTATAATTTTTATAACAGTCCATTTCAATTTGTTACAAAAACTTCATAAAAAAGAACAACTACAAAGTAATTACAAAAATCCATTCTTCTCCATTTCTGAATTTTGTGGTTGGTTATTCACTGACTTGAGAAAACCTTGAACCTGTTATGAGAGACCACCTGTCTTGAGAGACCACTTTTGTGTGGCCCAAAGGGCGGTTTCTGAAGACAGGTTTTACTGTATTACATGCCCATGCAGTCTCTCTTATGCAATACGGAATTCTGTATTGCACACCAACCTGTTCCAACCGGGACTTTTTTTATGCAATGCGACTGCATAAAGTGCATGGTGTTTACCACTGTTGATAGAAAAGAAAATTAGGTCAGTAGGTGCTTGGGTCATGTAATAAATACAAAACCACATGTATGTTTCAATGAGTCATTTTGTATTCAATTCATCAGATGTGCGTAGAAAGAAAACGTCTCGACCTTCAGTCTCGACGTTTTCTTCCTATGCACATCTGACTCATTGAATACAAAACGACTCATTGAAACATACATGTAGTTTTGTCTATGTATTAAACATAAACAAATCTGACAAATGTAACTAAACACATTACATAGTAGTAAACCAGCACTCAATCACGTTCATTCAAATCACTCAGCTCATTCAACTCATCTTCATCATCAAAATTAAAAATATGTTTCATAATACACTGGAGCCCACTTAATTGGATATCTCTTAACTGAATAACCCTGTTAATTGAATATAATAAAAAACATTTACCACACCTCCTGTACAAATTTGACTTCTTAATTGAATATAGGTTATAGAGTAAACTCCTGTTAATTGAATAAAACATTCTGTAACCTGTCCAGAAATTACCACGACTCTCCCCAGTTTTCCTTTTTTATTGACCTATTTGGCCTCAGTACCCAAGTCATACTATACTTTCAATACAGGCATTTAATCTATTATACAATACAGGCATTTAATCTATTATATCTTGTTTGACAGAGCTCATGGAACTCTGTCAAACAAGATGTAATAGAACAAATGATAAGTTTATCTCTAGAATACAGGAAAGTGACACAATCCCTGTTAATTGAATATTCCTGTTAACTGAATAATTTTCACTGACAAAGTGACTATTCAATTAACAGTGTTCCACTGTATCTGCAGTACTGAGAATTTGATCATTGTCAATAAACATTTCACATGCCTCATTTAACTCATTGATATTGTAAAAGGGAGTTAATTCTTTGAGATATTTGACATCATTAACACATTTGCCCTCAGCACCATTCAAATTGTTGTTCAGACCACACACCTTAACCCTTTACCCAACGTAACGGCCAAAACCGGCCAGTGGTATTCTCAAAAATCGCCAATTAATTTTCATTATTTTTTCATTTTTTGTCTCAAAAAGATAGGTTATAATGACCCCTCGTTGGAACGAGCTCGTTCCATCGAGGGGTCATAACCTATGTTTTTGAGACAAAAAATGAAAAAAAATTAGTTATTCAAGAATTTTGTTTCCAAGTGTCGTCTGCTTTTCATGTTAGGTAAAGGGTTAAACGATCACCTTATCATTCTCCAGATTGTTTTTCTAAATTATCAACAGCAAACCAAATCCAATTCACAATCTCTTGTTTGGTTGCTGGCTTAATTTACTGTTCTTTATTTCAATAAATTGCTTTGTTCCAGCTATTTTGAACTTGAACCACTGTTTATGGAGGTCTCCTTTAACGGGTTTGTTAAGGCTCATGCCCTGTGGCTATAACTGCGATGTGCAGCCCCCTGGATCACTGCTGAAATAGCATTGTATTTTCTCAGTCATTTTTTAACAGATTCCGTAATATAACCTCTAAAGCTGACCATTATCAACGACAATCTCTCTTTCTTAATGTGTGGCACTATGATTTCCTTCACCCAGCATGTTATCAATTCCTCACCAACCTACCCTTTCTCTAGGACGCAAACAATCCATTTTTCGGCGCCCCAAGTTTCAGTTTCCTCTTCCCTTTAAAAATAACCATGGATGGTAAAACTTTACCAGTTGCTGACATTGCCAATAATAAAGTCATGTGACACCTTTCAACTCCTGTACTTCTGATTACACTGCCAATACTAAAGTCATGTGACACTTTTCAGCTCCTGTACTTCTGATTATGACACTTTTCAGCCCCCTGTACTTCTGATTACACTGCCAATACTAAAGTCATGTGACACCTTTCAACTCCTGTACCTCTGATTACACTGCCAATACTAAAGTCATGTGACACTTTTCAGCTCCTGTACTTCTGATTACACTGCCAATACTAAAGTCATGTGACACTTTTCAGCTCCTGTACTTCTGATTACACTGCCAATACTAAAGTCATGTGACACTTTTCAGCTCCTGTACTTCTGATTACACTGCCAATACTAAAGTCATGTGACACTTTTCAGCTCCTGTACTTCTGATTACACTGCCAATACTAATGTCAAGTGACACTTTTCAGCTCCTGTACTTCTGATTACACTGCCAATACTAAAGTCATGTAACACTTTTCAGCTTCTGTACTTCTGATTACACTGCCAACACTAAAGTCATGTGACACTTTTCAGCTCCTGTACTTCTGATTACACTGCCAATACTAAAGTCATGTAACACTTTTCAGCTTCTGTACTTCTGATTACACTGCCAACACTAAAGTCATGTGACACTTTTCTGCACCTGTACTTCTGATTACACTGCCAATACTAGTCATGTGACACTTTTCAGCTCCTGTACTTCTGATTTTGACTGGCTGTTGCCCATCTGGATTTACTGTCTTATTTGGTGTAAGGGTGAAGTACACAGGCATTTTGTCCATATTGATGATGCAGTCATCTTCAATTTCATCCTCGATTCTCTTTTCTCTCATAATCATGAAACCTTGATGATCGCAACATATATATCGGAAGTTTGGTAACAATATTTTAACTTTAACCCATAAAATTTTGCTTTTATTAATGACAGTTCACATGGGAACTGAACAGAGTAACACATGATCTGATTACGAGTTCATTAGATTTAACTGTCAAAACAATGCCAGTGATCAAAAACATGAATAGAATACATATATATAGCAGCTATTATCATTGTTCAATGTGATCACAGTGAATTGACTGCATAGAAAAATTGGGGCAACCGATCAAAACATTAATGAGTGTGGGTTGGGTCAACCTGTTGGTAGGTTATTCAAAATCTTTGGCGAGCATGGTGGCTCTGTAGGTAGAGATGCAGGCTGCAGGCAGAGAGGCCCTCGGTTCACATCCCACTGCAAGGTATTTAATCCCAATTGCCCATGTGGGCACATGGTGGCGTTGTGTGCTAAGGCGTACTGCACATTGATGGTGCACTTGTCTTCAATCAATGATAACCCTGCTTGTGTGGAGTTAGTATGTTGGGGAGTCTGACAGTTGCACGCCATTGCTTGGTGGCTCTCTCCAGGTTGTCTAGCTTCCTCCCCCTGTAAACTGTCGGTGACATGAGGTGACCCTGGCTGTTGAAAGTGTTATTAAATCCCAATAAATAAATAAATAAATTCAAAATCTTGAATTATCGAGGCCTACTTTTATTATGATGAACTTTCTATTCACAAATTGTATGCTGTTCATTGTCCTCTTTGTATTCAACCAAATGGTGAAGAAATAATCACAAAAGGCAGACAGATTGTTTCTGAAATTACAAATGTCCATTTCATTGGCTAGTTTCTTAAAACCATGGTAAATTTTAGTTGGAAAACTAAAAAAAAGACTCTCATAACTGATATATTTGTACTGAAAGTATGGTATGACTTGGGTACAATATCGGACATAAACCATTTAATTTACTTGGTTATAAAAGAGACCATGTGGCAGCCAAATGGACCATGCGGCAGGGCCTGAGAAACAGATTTTTAACTTTTTTAGGTCTTACCATCCTTTAAATGAATGAATCAGTCAAGATCATTTCAGTGAAAGGTCATAAAATGATGGTATTCACTGGAATTAAGTAATAACATGAGAAGAGCAATTTTTATATAAAATTCAGCTTTAAGGCCCCACAAGGTAGATCTTCTATTTCTCAGGCCATTTTTTGTAAAATTGCTTGTGGGCGGGCTGTTTTTTATTTTATTTTTGCAATTATTTCTTTGCCATCAAAAGTTCATGCTATTGGTTTGTTTTATATTTTATGCTAAAGTATTGCAAAGTCTTGTTGCACTCAAGGGACAAATTTATCAATTTTATTAACTTGTGTACAATATCGGACATAAACCATTTAATTTTAATTTTTTGGAAGTTTGCATTGGTTGTAAAAAGAGAGCATGCAGAAGCCAAAAGGACCATGTGGGAGGGCCTGAGAAACAGATATTTAACTTTTTTAGGCCAAAAATTTATTAAATTATTTACTGGTATTCACCTACAGCATGTGTGGCTATATCAAGACCACAAAACAGGCATCAAGTAACAAGCTGATGACACTTGCAAAAACAAATCTCGTACTGAAAATGTTCATTGTTTTCCCCCAAAACAGCTTATTGCACTCACTGGAATGTTTTTGAATGCAGTACTGGACCAGACCATTGCTAAAGTGGTAAAGTGGAACTCTGTTAATAGAATAGACACTTTGCCCCAAAAATTATTCAATTAACAGGAGTATTCAAATAACAGGGATTGTGTCACTTTCCTGTATTCTAGAGATAAACTTAGCATTTATTCTATTATATCTTGTTTGACAGAGCTCACAGAGCTCTGTCAAACAAGATATAACAGATTAAATGCATGTACTGGATAAACTGAGACCAAATAGGCCCATAAACAAAGGAAAACTGGGGAAAGTCAGGAAATTTCTTGATTTTTTATTCCATTGAAAGGAGTTTTTTCTATAACCTATATTCAATTAACAGGTCAAATTTGTATTGGAGGTATGGTAAATGGTTTTGTGTTGGGAAATTATATTCAATTAACAGGGTTATTCAGTTAAGAGATATCCAATTAAATGGGCTCCACTGTAATAATCCACTAAATATATTTTTTGCCTCTTAAAAGTAGCTCATGATCCCATCTTGGGAAGGCTTATTGAGCTTGTTCCAAGAAGGCAACCGCAACCACAATCTGACCATGTGCACTATTCATGGAATAATGCATGGCTTAGAGATGACTATATAGTGCCAAGCAAGATAGTTCCTGAAGCTGGGGGGAACTATACCACCTCACTTGAGCATATCTTGGGTGTAGTTTTAGTCAATGACAAGAAGTGCACTAATATTCCTATTATATCGTACACCCTTCAAGAAAAAATCTGGTTGACTTGTTGAATAAAGTGAACAGTAAAAAAGCAACTCTGACTTAGAGATAGCCAGCTGGGGAGCCTTCACTCGATTTTTATGTAAGATTGACTAAAATAACATTTGCAATTAAAAACAAGTCTCATTTATGCTTCACGACTTATTTTTATATATTTAAACATGCTAAAAATAGAAACATTATAGTGCCTGCTCAGGGAATGAAAGTGTCAATGACACTGCAGCTCAACTTGTCCAAGAAGGGACTGAACTAAATAGAAAGATCCAGTAATGCCAAGTCATTCACTCAAGTTTCTACAGAAAAGACATCACACCAAAGCTACATGTGAAATCTGAAAAAAATTGGGCGAGGGATGGGGCCTGTTGGGTGTACTAATGCAATTGTTGATAATTTATATGTTAAATCCAAGATGGACAGTGGCAGCTATCTTTTTCAACAGAATACAAAAAAATTTGAAAACTCCCATCTGGATATCATACCAAAGTTATTATTTATAAAATTTGAAAAAGATTGGGTGAGAGATGTGGCCTGTAGGGTCTGCTGATGGAATTGTTGACAATTTATATGCCAGTTTATATGCAATATCCAAGATGGCCACTGCCGGCCATGTTTTTCAGCAAAATTCAGAAAAATTTGATAGCTCCCATCAAGATATCACACCAAAACTACAAGTGAAATTTTAAAAAGATTGGGTCTGCTGATGGAATTGTTGACAATTCATATGCCACTTTACATGCCAAAACCAAGATGGCCACTGCCGGCCATGTTTTTCAACTAAATTCAGAAAAATTTGATAGCTCCCATCCAGATATCACACCAAAACTGCATATGAAATTTGAAAAAGATTGGGTCTGCTGATGAAATTGTTGACAATTTATATGCCAAATCCAAGATGGCTATTGCCGGCCATATTTTTCAACAAAATTTAGAAAAATTTGATAGCTCCCATCTAGATATCACACCAATGAAATTTGAAAAAAAGATTGGGTGAGAGATGTGACCTGCATGGTGTGCTATGGAATTGTTGACAATTCATATGCCAATCCAAGATGACTGCTGGCGGCCATACTTTTGAACAAAATACAGAAAAGTTAAAAAATTTATAGTAATTTATATATTTTTTATACTTACCAATGACCCAGACTTAGCTGGTGCTAACTCCACAAAAACCAGGGCCAAACACAAATTTTGCCCCCCAATCCCCAAAATTTGCATCCAAAACAAAAAGAAATAATGTCCTAAAGGACCTCCATAATACGACTCTACTGCGCATGCGCAGTGACGCAGTCGTCCCGAAATTGGCGCCAAATATCATTCTTACTGGCAGTGCCTGGTCAGCGCTATGTACTCAGCGGGGAGGCAAGAGTTCCCAACTCAGGGAGGGCCATCCCCGTCTGGGTCATTGGTAAGTATAAAAAATATATAAATTACTATAAATTTTTTAACATTTTTATACTGTACCAATGACCCAGACTTAGCTGAATAGTAAACAGGCTGGAGGGCCTAGGACATAGAGGAAAATCCAATAAGCTCAATTATAAAATAAAGAGATAACCCCTTAAGGAGAAAAGGAGTATTAGGCTTTACATGTATCTTTCTTATTTAATATTTAAATTAGAAAGATACACTACCCTTAATAATTGAGCACAATAACATTCATGTTCTCTATTAATATCCAGTATAACCTTTATACTAATTATTATTAAAACAAGCCAATAAATAAAGTAGTCCAGAGAATTGAGACTCTTTATAATCATTTAAAAGTGTCCGAGTATTGTATATTAAAGCCCGTTTGACACTTGACATATACAAATGCTTCACACCGAGCTACACTTTAAAAATAAGACATGAATGAAATTAAACATTAATATTACACTTTAAAACCATCCCGGAAGCGACTCAGAAATACTGTCTTGGAGGAGGCATTCCCTTGCTTTTCACTATAAAGCAGGTGACCTAAGGGAACACCCGCCCCCCCCCCCCCTTCCCCTTGCCCTGGGTCAAATAGCCCAGAGCGAAGAGGGCAGCCGGACGGAGTCACTGCCGGAACAGAAAGCCTGCATAACTATAGTTGCAACTGTTTAGTGGACGACATTCTGAGCAACAGATAACGGACCTAAACAATGCAGGTCTCCAGAAATGGACTCAATATTTCTGAGATAAAAATTAGTAAATGTGGATGGCTGAGACCAATAAGCAGCCTTCATTAAATCTGTAATAGCAACACTATTAGCATAAGCCCAGGAAGTAGAAAGAGCTCTTACTTCATGAGCAGAAATCTTAAGCACAGACTGCTGAGAAGAAGATAAATCTTCATACGCAGTACGGATAGTTAACTGAATCCATCTAGCAATAGAATGGACTGAAATGTCCTTTCTATTAGGCATCAAAGACAGAAAGAAACGTTTCCGTCCCTTTCTGATGAACTGAGATCTCTGTTTATAGATACGTAGTGCTCTAACAGGACAGAGTAAAGGCCTACGCCCGTCTGAAGACGGAAGAGCCTTAATAACAATAGGTTCCGGATATTTATTAGGAGCCTGATTCTTAGCTAAAAAACCGACGTTAGTAGTGAAGGTGATAGTGTTCCCAACACTACGATAATGAGAATCATCCACCGATAGTGCATGAAGCTCACTGACTCTTCTGGCAGAAGAGAAAGCTAAGAGAAAAGCTGTCTTATAAGATAAGAATTTGAAATCTACTGTCCCAAGAGGTTCAAATGGCTTTTCCTTCAATTTAAGGAGAACCCAAGCTAAATTCCACTTAGGAATTAATCTAAGAGTTCTGGGTCTATTTATCGAAAAGTTTCTAACCAATTTCGATAAAGAGACATTAGATCCAATTTGTAAACTATCATGATGTGCATAGGTATCAGATAACATAGATCTATAACCCTTTATAGTAACCGGTTGCAGTTTGATTTCGTCAAACAAGTAAACTAGAAAGTTAGCAATGTCTGGTATAGAGGGATCAAAAATATCAACAGAATGATCCCTACACCAACGACGGAAAACCTTCCACTTAGCCGCATAGTTTAGCGAAGAGGAGGTCCTCCTACAGTTAGAAATCGCGTCCACTGCTCGTCCTGTAAAGTGCTTGCCATGCAAGAAGGACCGCACAACGGAAAAACGTGAAGGTTGAGACCTTGCGGGTTGTGATGCAGTTGGCGCGATTTCCCCTGCCAAAGAAGATCCTCTCGTGGAGGGAGCTTCCGCGGTAGGTCCCACAACAGACACCTGAGTAGATTTATCCACGGTCTCTGTGGCGACAGAGATGCTACCAACAGAATCTTGCATTGAGATTGTTTTATCTTTAGCAATACTTGTTGAATTAACGGCGCTGGAGGATACGCATATCCTATCATTCCGTCCCAAGGGATCGATAGAGCGTCTACAGCAAATGCTCTTGGATCCGGACACGGGGACACATACGTTTGCAACTGATTGTTGAGATGTGTCGCAAATAAGTCTATCATTGGCCGTTCCCATTGGTAGCAAATCTGATTGAATACTTGTTTGTTGAGAGTCCACTCCGACGGCAACAAGCGACCCTTTCGAGAAAGGGAGTCTGCTAGCACATTCAGACGACCCGGTATGTGACGGACCGAAAGAAGAACGTGATGTTCCAACGCAAACAGAAGGATTCTTTCCGTTAGATTGAACAACGGAACTGAATGAGTGCCTCCCTGATTCCGTATATACGCCACTACTGTCGTATTGTCGGATAGGATTTGGACATGAGCATCGTGAATAATGTCCATCCAGTGACGTAACGCAAGCCAAATTGACATCATTTCCTTGATGTTTATGTGCTTGCACAGGAATTGCGGATCCCAAAGACCCTGGCATCTCGAATCCGTTGGGATTAATGATGCACCCCAACCTGTTTGACTGGCATCCGTCATAATGGTAAAACTCGGATCCGGCAACTGCAGCGGAACTCCTTGAGTTAACCACTGAATGTTTGCCCAAGTCTGAATCTCTTGTTTCACTTGATCTGACAAGAGAACGTCTACATCGAGCGAATGAATTTTCACACTCCAATTCTGAGTCAAGAAAATTTGAAGAGGCCGTGTGCGTAGCCGTCCCATCGGAATGAGATCCGCAGCGGCTCCGCACAGACCTATCAGTCTCATAAATTCTCTCGCTGTGACTTTGTCTGTATTTAGACAATAGCGAGCGTAACAACTGACTAATTTCGCTCTGGTTAACGGCAGACGAACGAGATTGTTGTGCGTCTCGAAGCTCATTCCCAGATGAGTGAATGACTTGGACGGCACCAGATCCGACTTCTCCTCGTTTACTATGAAACCGAGACGTCGGAGCAATAGAAGAAGATTCTGAACATCGTTCTGAAGCGTTAACTCGTTGCCGTACCTCTGAAGAATGTCGTCCAGGTAGGCCGACGTTACCGCAGACGAATGAGCTCGGAAGTAAATCATTACCGAGTTCATTACTCGAGTGAAAGCCCAGGGTGCTAGATTCAATCCGAAGCACATGGCCCGGAACTGATACACCACTCCTAGGACTGCGAAGCGTAGATACTTTCGGAATGTCGGATGTACCATGACGTGAAAGTACGCATCTTTGAGATCTATGCTCGTTGCATAATCGTTCACCCGAATACTCGCTCTGACCGATCGAATCGTCTCCATATAAAACTTCGGAGCGATGATCAGCTTGTTTATCCAGCTCAAATCTATGACTGGACGGAACGAGCCGTCTGGTTTCGGAACCAGAAACAGATGGCTGTAGAATCCCAGCGATTCCTGGTTTTCTACGACCTCTACCGCGTTCTTCATTAAAAGAGACTGCACCTCTGATAGCAGAGCGTCTCTTTTCTGAGGGTTTGACGGAAGATGAGTCCACTTTGGACTTCGAGTTAATGGAGGCTTTCGTTTGAAGGATATCTTTAGACCTTCCGAAGTCACTCCTCTCACCCAAGGGTCGTCCGTAATCGACGCCCACTCTTGAGAAAAACTCGACAACCTTCCGCCAACCGGAACGCGATAGAGGTTTGAGCCATCACCTCCTGGATCTGCGAGGCCTGCGGTAGGAGAAACCACGTCTTCCACGACCCGCACCTCGCCTCGTCGACCTCGGGGCGTCCGACCGATTGTCCCGGCCTGAAGGACGTCCCGAACGAGAGTCGCTATCCTGACGGTCTCTCGAATAAGAGCTAGAGGACGCACCGGAACCTCTATAGGAACCTCTCTTGGGCGGATAAGACCCAGAAGTGCCCGCCTTATTCGTGTCTGCTGAATCCGACCTTTTAGGAGCGGATCTAAACAACAGAGAATCACTAGCTTTCTTTTTAATATTATCATAAATAGCGGAAAGCTTGCCGTCAAAGAGAAGATCTCCTGAGACCGAAGCGACTCTAAGAGAGTTCTTCACCTTAGAATCCACTAGTGTGGATGTAGACAGGGCTGCGTCACGTCTAACCAACTCCAGATTAGCCACTGAAAGGGCGGAGTTACACGTGGAATAAGCTACTGCCCTTGAAAGAAGTCTTAAGGAGGATTGTATATCCTGAAACTCTTCCCCTTGAAGACGCAGTGATAACGCCTTCGTAAGGTGATCTGCGTAAGATAAGGCATCTAAATTGGCTCTGTTAGACGCAATAGCTGTTTCCAACACTGCGGTTGGAATAGAAGCTGACGACGGTAATGATAGCTCTAAGTCTTCCGCCTCGTCGTCCATACGCAGAGGAACTCTCGGTATACCCTGACCTGCCGTGTCGAATTTATTCCTTGCATTAATGAAAGGCAGGTTGAGAGTATTTGCGGACAAGAAGCCTGCTTTCCCTGTCCTGGAAGCAAGTTTAAAAATAGCGTCGTTCAATAATTCAAATGTTCTTGCAACATTATTGGACTGCGACGGAAACTCGGGAGCGATGTCCCTGAACCGCTCGAAAAAATCAGAGTCCAATGACGCTATAATTCTCCTGTCCGGAAGCGTAGCAGTCTGGCCCGACGGAACAACTTGAGGAAGAAAGTGCCGGATGAAGTCTACGGCAGCTTTGTGTTGTTCCGAAAGGGATAGCTCCAATTCATCCGTATCCCTTTCACCATCCGGTCGGACCTCCCGATGTTCCCGGTCGTCCGCCCCCGATGCTTCGGCGGAGCGTACCGACCCAGCGCCGTCGGATAATTCTCGATCCGACACCGTTTCTGTCGGCTGCTGGGATGCTGCGATAAGCTGTGCTATCTGCACTAGAATGTCCGACGTCGAGACCTGCGGAGGAGCGGTCTTTCGCTGCTTTGCCGAGGGCAGCTCCGCATCGGATGGCTCCCGCATACTTTTCCTATGCGAACGTCCGGAGTCCATCGGTCTCGAGTCCCTGGCTGCCGGATGGTGTGACCTGGTCGCCGAATAATCCTTCCTCGGCGAAGCTGGCAAGATATCGGAGGTCACGCAGCCAAGGTGCGGTCGTGTGCGCCGGCGAGAAGAGGAAGCCTTAACAGTCTCTGCGGACTGCTTATACAACGGAGCGTCCCGAGCGACGGACGTATGCTCCGCTAAAGACACATTTTGTACCACAACATCTGGTCCCAGATGTTGTTGTACGAGAGAGGGGCCTCTCTCGCTCGCGGCCCGGCTGGACCTGGACGAGCTAGGAACCGGACTAAAAGGCTTCCTCCGTTCTCGTTCACTATCCGCCGTCACTGGGTGTGCATCTATTATTTTTATAGTGCTCGCATCACCCAAAATTTCCTCCTGGACCGCATCGGACGAACCCGGCTGCCGAACCACTCGGTGAATGGACGCTACACCGGGCGAGCTAGCGGACGACATTTGTCTAATCTCCATGAGCACTTTTGCCGCTAGCTCTGTATTTAATTGTGACGACGGACGCACACTTGAAGAGGATAACATGGAAACATCACCCTGTTCTGGTTCCTCTGAAATAGAAACTGAGAGAGTAGAGTGACCTTGTGGAGAAAGAGCCGGCATCGCTCTTTCTCCAGAAACAACATATCGTGACACACGTTTCCAATGTTTCTCATCCCAATGTTCACATACAGGACAGGGATTAATGCGAGAACACTGACTACAATTTATGCAATAATCATGAAAGTCAGAGGAAGATTTCTTCCTATTACAATTTGAACAAGTTCCTTTCATTGTGAAGGAACAACAATAAGTCCTAGTTACTCGCAAAAACCCCTGACACAAAGATACATAATAACATGATCCATTAATAAATGAAAAAACAATTGCAAAACAAAATAATTTTGAAAAAATATTTTTTCAGAGAAGCCCAAGTTGCTGAAAAGTAACGTTGAGCCCCGATGGATCCGATGGCAAAGTGTGGTCAAAAATTTTAAAATTATATAAAATAATTAATGAGACACTTTCGGATAATATAAATGTATCTTATAATGAGATAAACTACCTCAAAGACAAACAGCCCCCCTCAAAAAAGGCTGTTGCCAATGAAAACAAACAGTGTAAACACAGAAGAAAACATGACTCCAGGCACTGAAAAAACTGGCCCGGAATCAGTCCTCAATTACACTCTATCTGATGCAAAACAGAGACTCCCAGGGGAGAATCTGCAGAACATCAGATGGAAGATGCAGAACACAAACGTTATACACCCATGGGTGAAAACGTAACTAAGGGGAAAATAACAGAAAACATTCTGTAACCAAGCAACTCTCCCAGGGAAATTTTAGAAATGAAACTTCTCAAAAATATGCCAAAAGCATGGGAGAATTGCAAGGGGGGACTTTAGAAGGTTAGGGGAGAGGAAACACTGAATAAGCAGTGCAACAATTAGCAAGAATGACAACAAGAGGCGTTTGCCTCGAAAATAGGCAACTTAACATAATTTTAACAAAAAATTTTAAGTACAGCCCTGATTATTTTTTGCCACTTCTTTTTTCCTCTCCTCCTTCTATCCTCCTTAGAATCACATTTTCTCCAAGAATTACGTGTCTGGCATCCTTTAAACTGAGATTTACAAGCACAAAGATCAGTGAGATGTTGACTGATGAAGGGCCAAACAGAGAATGATATTTGGCGCCAATTTCGGGACGACTGCGTCACTGCGCATGCGCAGTAGAGTCGTATTATGGAGGTCCTTTAGGACATTATTTCTTTTTGTTTTGGATGCAAATTTTGGGGATTGGGGGGCAAAATTTGTGTTTGGCCCTGGTTTTTGTGGAGTTAGCACCAGCTAAGTCTGGGTCATTGGTACAGTATAAAAATATATGATAGCTTCCATCTGGACATCACACCAAATCAAAATATGAAACTCAAAAAAAGATCAGGTGAGAGATACGACCTGTAGGGTGTGCTAATTTGAGAATTTATATCCGAGATCAAGATGGCTGCTGATTTCCATCTAGACATCACACCAAAGATAAATATGAAATTTGAAAAAGACTGGATGAGAGATGCGGCCTGTAGGGTATACCAATGGAATTGTTGACAATTTATATGTCAAATCTAGGATGGCCACTGGCAGCCATATCTTTCAAGGAAATTCAGAAAAATTTGATAACTCCCATCTGAACATTGCCCCCAAGCTACATATGAAATTTAGGACTCCTCGGGTGAGAGCAGCAGCCTGCAGGCTGTGCTAAAGGAATTGTGGATGGACAGATGTATGGACGTACAGATGTATGGACGGATGGATGTACAAATGGACGACGGATCACAACCCATCCCAATAGCTAATACATTGTCAAGTGGAGCTAAAAATCTTGCATGCTATCCTCCTGCCAAAGGGTATAGCAGTGTGCAAAATTTGACGAGAACGCTCATTTCATTCACGTGGTGGTTATGCAAATATAAATCTATGCGAGGGGTTAACTGGTTAGCCAAAAGTTGCATCTTCAATGGTAAAGTGTGAGTAAATTAACTGGTAGAGTGCTAAATTTTTTCTCAGTCTGAAGATTTGTTCACACATTGTTGTCTTGTTGCAATTAAAGGAAGAGTGCCTATAGGCACTCTCCCATTAATTATAACAATGCAAATTCATGGGAATGAAGTAATTTCACTTCCAAGATAGTATGAAAGTAATCCACAGAATATGAAGCCTTTAACTTTAAATACCTGCAGTTCAGAATAAAGCCGACGTATGTTCAGTTAAGCAGCATTTCTTGTGTCTTGATAGATTTTTGCCTTGAGAGGCTATATATATTTCAATTCCACGCATTATATACTCTCCCAAAAAAGAAAGTGTGCATGCTAAAAAATAACACTAAAAAAAGATATATATCATTTTCATTCATGGAAATTTTATTCAATCACAGATGAATCAATTTGTGATCAACACGAGAAATTTCATCACGCTACGACGAATACTTTTGGTGCCATGGAGAGTCAAAGACACTAAGGTTCAAACACAAAAGTCACACACTCAATGACTGGTATGACCTCCGTCTGCATCGACTACTGCTGTGTATCTATGCCTCATGGAAGCGAACAAGTTAGCATGGAAGTGTTGTGGGATGTTGTTCCATATTCTGATAAGCTGCCTTTGGAGTTCCACAAGCGTTGACGGTGCATGGGGAAGCCGGCGTAGCTGACGTTTCATTTCGTCCCATACGTGCTCAATGGGTGAGATATCGGGCGAATTTGCGGGCCAGGGAAGAACATCCACTTGTTGTTGCTGCAGATACTGTTGGACAACACGAGCTGCGTGGGCTCGGGCGTTGTCCTGCTGTAGAATGACGCCGGGGCCGTAACATTGCAGAAATGGGACAACAACAGGTGTAAGCACTTCATCACGATATCTGGCCGCATTGAGATTGCCATCAATAATGACCAGCTCAGTTCTGTTACGCGCAGTGATGCCACCCCACACCATGAGAGACCCTCCCCCATAACGGTTTTGCTCCACGACACATGGATCTGCGTAGCGTTCATTTCAACGTCTGTACACTGTCTGGTGGCCATCTGATGATGAAAGATGGAAACGACATTCATCTGTGAATAAAACACATCGCCACCAGTGTAAGGGATGCCTGAGATGTTGTCTACACCACTGCAGTCGAGCACGACGATGACATAACGTTAAAATCGGACGAATTTCAGGTCTTCGAGGACGTAAGCCGTATTCTCTCAGCCGGTTGATTACTGTTTGAGGATATATCCGTCTCAGGTTAGGGATGTTCCTGGCTGTCGTCGTTGCCGTTTGTTGCTGGTTCTGGAGATGGACGACACGGATATACCGACCTTGTGCGGGGGTGGTAACTCGGGGTCTTCCGGAGCGGGGTCGGTCTCGAACGTCATCATGTTGTGCATGTCGATGGACTAGCCTGTCTACAGTGTTACGGTGGCAGTTCAAATGCTGGGCAACCTCTCTGTGTGTTCTGCCAGCTCTAATCATACCCAGGGCAAGGAGACATTGATTCATTGTCAATCTTGGCATGCTAATGTGGAGTCATTTTAACAGCAGAGCAAGTTTGAATGTGAACGATAGAAGGCCTTACTTTAGTGTTTAAATACCCAAGGATTCACACTGCTGCATGAATTTTCAGACTCTCCACGTGCAAAACATGCCTTTTCACAAACGTGCAGCACGTCATTTAATGTTAATGCAATTTTAATGGGGAAAGCTGTTTTTGTGTTCAATATAACTTACTCATGAACAGGTTAACACTCTGTACACCTACAAAATTATTTTTTTGGAGTTTGATCAATTTCTGCAATGCACACTTTCTTTTTTGGGCGAGTATATGAATACTTGTTAATGATAAAAAGGCAGTTTCCCAAGAATGTTTATGTAGCCAAGCATTTGGTTAGCTATCTACAAACCACATGAATGGTCAGTCGGTTGAAGTCATTTTTTAAATTTTGCACACTGGTAAAAATTGCCTAAAGAGTATAGTGCCTAAAGGGTATAGTGCCTGGTTAGCGATTGCAAAGGATGCTATATTAAATAGAGTGTTAGTAGTTAGCCAATCAGAGGAATGGAAAGTCACATGAGATATAACAGGTAAGAATACTCACTGTGTGATTGTTTAGGTAAATATCTTCTTCATATTTTGATCTAATAACAACCTTCTCCTGACCCTTAATGACAGATCCATGTCTTGAATATTCAACATAGTTCTCCTGCAAGTCAAATTTCAGATTGTGTCAACCTTTTCAATGTGGTAACAAATCAAAACAATAGACAATCAATAGTCAGGCCTATAGGCCCCATCAAGTAGATCTTCTGTTTCTCAGGTTATTGTTTAGTAAAATTGCATGTGGCGGTGGGTTATTTTAATTTTTATTTTTTAATTATTTCTTTGCCATCAAAAGTTCATGTTCTTGGTTTGTGTTATATGTTTTAGTCCTCATAATCTACAGAATAGCATGGGTGGTGGTGCATTTCTTCCATTGAGTGCATGAAGGCTTTGCAATGCTACAGCATTGCAAAGCCTTGTTGCACTCAAGGGACAAATTTATCAATTTTATTAAATTGGGTAAAATATCAGACAGAAACCATTTAATTTTTATTTTTTTTCAAGTTTTAAAAAGGTTATAAAACAAGAGGCCCCAAGGAGCCTGAGGGCGCTCACCTGACATGGTAGCCTAAATATCAACCCAGAGAATTGATTTCAACAAGTTGCATCTGCTCCTCCTAAGAAAAGCTTATACCAAATATCCAAAGATTCTGACCAGTGGATCTAAAAAAAAAAGAAGACTTTTAAAGAATATTCCTCATTTTGAACTAAGTTATAATTCAGGCTACCACAGGGAGCCCATATATGAACCCAGGGACTTGGCTTTAATAAACTTGAATCCCCCACCCCCACCCCCCCCCCCCCCACCCCCCCTCCTAAGGATGCTGCACACCAAATATCAAAACCTTCCGACTGCTGGATCTGAAGAAGATGATTTTTTAAAGAAAATTCCTCATTTTGAACTAAGTTACAATTCGAGCTCCCACAGTGAGTCCAAATATGGACGGGTCTAGGGACATGGCTTGAACAAACTTGAATCTCACCCCCTAAGGATGCTGCATACCAAATATCAAAACATTCCGACTGATGGAACTGAAGAAGATTTTTAAAGAAAATTCCTCATTTTGAACTAAGTTATCATTCGGTCTCCCACAGTGAGTCCAAATATGGACCTAGGGACATGGCTTGGACCAATTTAAATCCCCCCCCCCCCCCCCCCCCCCCCCCAGGATGCTGCATACCAAATATCAAAAAATTCCGACTGCTGGATCTGAAGAAGATTTTTAAAGAAAATTCCTCATTTTGAACTAAGTTATAATTCAGGCTACCACAGTGAGCCCAAATATGAACCCAGGGACTTGGCTTGAACAAACTTGAATCTCACCCCCCTAAGCATGGTGCATACCCAATATCAAAAAATTCCGACTACTGGATCTGAAGAAGATTTTTAAAGAAAATTCCTCATTTTGAACTAAGTTATAATTCAGGCTACCACAGTGAGCCCAAATATGAACCCAGGGACTTGGCTTGAACAAATTTGAATCTCACCCCCCTAAGCATGGTGCATACCCAATATCAAAAGATTCTGCCTGCTGGATCTTGAGAAGAAGATTTTCAAAGAAATTTGCCTGAAATGCACTAAGTTCAAATTTGGGCTCCTATACTGAGCCCAAATATAAACCCAGGGGGCCGATTTGAACAAACTTGAATCAGATCCACCCCACAATATTGCATACCAAATATGAAAAGATTCTGCCTGCTGGATCTGGAGAAGAAGATTTTTTAAGAAATTTGCCTGAAATGCACTAAGTTCGAAATCGGGCTCCTATACTGAGCCCAAATATGAACCCAGGGGGCCGATTTGAACAAACCTGAATCAGATCCACCCTACAATGTTGCATACCAAATATCAAAAGATTCTGCCTGCTGGATCTGGAGAAGAAGATTTTTAAATGTTTTTCCCATTGCCTACAGTGTTAAAAAGTGCTGACTCAGCACTTTTTCAAAGTCCCGAAACTGTGCCCTATGATAAAACCGATGGCAATTTTTTTTTACCAATCCTTTCTGTTGGTCCTAAGGAAGCTGCACACCAAATAAAAATTCTTGGTGCCGTGCAGTTTTGGAGATATGGGCGTTTTAAATTTTTTCTATTTTTAACTCCTGCGGTTCCCACGGGGCTGCAGGAAATTATTTTTTTGCATAAATCAAGTACTCATGACCCAATAAGCCCTCACATAAAATTTGGTTGAAATCGGCTTCTCGGTTCAGAAAATAGAAATTAGGGGCGGGGCCAAAATTTTTGCCCCTCCCATAGCAATGCCAAATATTATCCCTCAAACTTCTCTTGAACAAATCTGAGTCTACACCTCAAAAGGAAGGTGCATACCATATATCAAGTCTCTGCTACTGCTGGTTCATGAGAAGAAGATTTACAAAGATTTTGGTGCCCCTTGGGGGCGTGGCACGACCCAGGAGGAGGGGCAACTTCATTTGAACAAATCTGAATTGGCATTAGGTAATAAACATTTAGTCAACATTTGAATAAAATTGGGCTAGTGGTTTAGGAGGAGAAGTCGATAATGTAAAGTTAATGCCAGACGGACGACGGACGGATCACGATCAGTAAAGCTCCCACAGAGCTTCGCTCAGGTGAGCTAAAAATATACAAATTACTATGAATTTATAATACTTTTACACAACAATTACTATGAATTTATAATATTTTTACACAACAACCAATGGCCCAGACTTAGCTGAATAGTAAATAAGCTGGAGGGCCTAGGACATAAATGAAAATCCAATTACTCAATCACTTCTTAAAGGATATCTCCTACAGGAGAACAGGAGATAACGGAATTACATATGTCTTTCATATTTCATTAAATAAGAATGACATAACACCAACAATGTAACTGAATATAACTCAATATATATATCTCCATTTAATGACAGCATAACCCATTATGCTAATTCCATGAAGGGAAGCCAATAGATAAAGATAGTCCAGAGAATGAGACTCTTTGTACTCATTTAAAAATGTCCGAGGATTGTATATTAATGCTTGTTTGACATGTGACATATACAAATGCTTCACACCGAGCTACACTTTAAAAATATTACACAAATGACATAATAATTGCTTCCACTGAGCTACACATTAAAACCATCCATGTACCAACTCAGAACTATTGACACTGGAGGAGGTCTTCCCTTGCTTTTCACTATAAAGCCAGATGATATTAAGGGAAAACCGTGCCCCCCTCCCTTCCCCTTGTTCTAGGTCAGATAACCGCAGAACGAAAAGGGCAGCGGAACAGCGTTACTGCTGGAACGGAAAGCCTAAATAGCTATATCTGTAATCCTTTAGTGGACGACATTCTGAGCAACAGATAAAGGACCTAAACACCTAAGGAGATGGACTTTATATCTCGAAGGTAAAACTTTGTAAATGTAGAAGGCTGTGTCCAGTATGCAGCTTTCATGAGATCAGTAATGGCTATACTGTTAGAATAGGCCCAAGAAGTGGACAGCACTCTAACTTCATGCTCTGAAATCTTATTAACAGAATGCTGATCTGAAGATAGATTTTCATAGGCAATACATATTGCCATCTGAATCCATCTAGCAATAAACTGAACGGATATATGTTTTCGGTTTGGAATTAATGATAAAAAGATGCGTTTCCTTCCTTTTCTAATCAACTCTGATCGGCATTTATATATACACATAGCCTTGACTGGGCACAGCAAAGGTCTACGGTTGTCCATAGACAGCAGAGCCTTTATGATAATAGGCTCAGGCCGTACATTAGGAACCTAATTCTAAGACAAAAATCCCAGCTGTGTAGTTAAAGTGATGGTATTTCCAACACTACTGCAGTGAGATTTGTCAACAGATAATGCATGGAGTTCTCTAACTCTTCGTGGAAGCAAAGGCTAAGAGAAATGCTGTTTATAGGTCAAGAATTTGAACTCGACAACATCTAACGGCTCAAATGGAGCTTCTTTGAGCTTCAACAGAACACCCAAGCTAAATTCCACTTCAGAATTAATCTGAGAGTTCTAGGTCTATTTATAGAGAAATTTCTGACTACCGTATTTACTCTATGTATTGGGACACTCTATGATTTGGGACACACATTTTTTCCAGAAAACTATATTTTTTTTTATGCTCCTAAGTTTGGGACATTCAGGAGATTTATTTCCAGTTGGCCCGTTGCTAGTAGCAGACGACACTCATAAAAAAAATTCTTTAACTAAAAATTTTCATTTTTTGCTTCCAAAACATAGCTTATGATCCCTCATTGGATCGAGCGCAATGCGCTCGTTCCAACGAGGGATCATAAGCTATGTTTTGGAAGCAAAAAATGAAGATATAAAAAAAAATTGGATGGCCTTTTTCGTATACAGTGATGGAAAACGAATCACACACAACTTTATTCAGCATCAAATCAAGACCAGGCTGTGTTCTTTCCCCATTTTCTAAGAATTGGGACACCTGTGAAAATAATTATTTTTAGCTGTCCCAATACATAGAGTAAATGCGGTAGTTTGGATAAAGAAGCATTAGATCCAATATCCAAGTTATCATGATGTGCATAAGTGTCCGATACCATAGATCTATAACCCTTAATAGTGAAGGGTTGCAGTTTGAGAACATCAAACAAGTAGACCAGAAAATTTGCAATATCCGGTATGGATGGATCATAAACGTCTATCGACTGATCCTTATACCAACGGAAGAAAACCCTCCACTTTGCTGCGTAATTCAGCAAAGAGGAGGTCCTCCTACAGTTAGAAATTGCGACCACTGCTCATCCTGTAAAACGCTTGCCATGCAAGAAGGACCGCACAATGGAAATACGTGAAGGTTGAGACCCTGCGGGTTGTGATGCAGTGTGCGTGACTTCCCCTGATAAAGAAGGTCCTCCTGTAGAGGAAGCTTCAGGGGAATGTCCCATAACAGACACCTGAGAAGATGTATCCATTGTTTTTGTGATGACAGAGATGCTACTAGCAGAATCTTGCAATGAGATTGCTTGATCTTTAACAAAATCTGTTGAATTAACGGATTTGGAGGATACGTGTATCCTATTATTCCATCCCATGGAACTGAGAGAGCGTCTACTGCGTACACTCGAGGATCTAGGCATGGCGACACGTAAATCTGGAATTGATTGTTGAGGGGTGTCGCAAATAAATCTATCGTAGGTTGATCCCACTGGTAGCAAATCTGTCTGAACACTCGCTTGTTGAGAGTCCATTCTGAAGGCAACAGGCAACCTTTCGGAGAGAGTGAGTCTGCTAGTACGTTCAGATGACCAGGTATATGATGGATCAATAAATGAATTTGATGGTCCAAGACAAATAGAAGGATTCTTACCATTAGTTCGTATAACGGAATCGAATGCATGCCTCCCTGGTTCCTTATATACCCTACAACTGTTGAGTTGTCCAACAATATTTGAACATGAGCGTTCCCTATAATGTGCATCCATTGTTGTAACGCTAGCCATATTGACATAAATTTCCTTGATGATTATGTGCTTTCCTTGGAACATTGGATCGCAAAGACCCTGGCATTTTGAGTCTGTCAGATTCAGGGTCGCGCCCCAACCTGTCTGACTCGCATCCATTATAATTGTGACAGCCAGATCCGGCAGCTGCAGCAGAACTCCCTGAATATCTGCCCAAATCTGAACTTTTTGTTTTACTTGGTCTGTTAAAACAATATTGGTCTCGAGTGAATGCATCTTCATACTCCAGTTCTGAGTAAAGAATATCTGGAGAAGATGTATGCATAAGCGATCCATCGGAATACGATCGGCGGCTGCTCTGCACAACCCCATCAGTCGCATAAATTCTCTCGCTGTTAATGCGTCGGAGTGTAGATAAAAGCGAGCATAACAACTGACTAATTTCGAACCAGATTGTTGTGAGCCTCGTAGCTCATCCCCAGGTGAATGAATGACTTGGACGGAGCTAGATCCAACTTCTCGTTTAAGATGAAACCGAGACGTCGGAGAAATAACAGCAGACTCTGAACATCGTTCTGAAGAGTATTTTTGTTGACGTACCTCTGAAGAATGTCGTCCAAATAAGCCGCCGTTACCACAGATGAATGAGCTCTGAAATAAGACACTACCAAGTTCATTATTCGAGTGAACACCCAGGGAGCTAGATTCAGGCCAAAGCACATTGCTCGGAACTGATATACTGTCCCTTGAATGGCGAACCGTAGGTACTTTCTGAATGCCAGATGAACCATGACATGAAAGTGCATTCACTTGTATGCTTACCCTTACTGACCAAAAGGTTTCCATATAGAACTTTGGAGCTATGATAAGCTTGTTTATCCAGCTCAAGTCTATTACCAGTTGGAACGAGCCGTCTGGCTTCGGTACGAGGAACAGGTGACTGTAGAAACCTTGTGACTCATGGTTCTCTATGACCTCTATTGCATCCTTTTCTAAGAGAGACTCTACCTCCAAAAAGAGAGACTCCCTTTTTGTAGGATTTGGCAGAAGTTGAGTCCAAAGCGGACTTCGTGTTAGCGGTGGTTATGCTCGGAACGATAGCCTTAGGCCATTCGAGATGACACTTCTCACCCACCGAGCTTCTGTTATAGTTATCCAGTTTCTCTTGAATCTTGATAACCTTCTGCCAACTGGGATGCAACAGAGGTCCTGACCATCACCTGTAGGACCTGCGAGGCTTGCGGGAAGAGAAGCCACGTCCTCCCCGTGATGAGCCTCGACCCGCCGGCTTGTGGCATCTGATCGGTCAGACCCACACCCCCAACTTGAGTCACTAAATTAATGATTCTGAGAGTAATTATAAGAGGATCTGTTATATCCTTGTGAGGAGTATTCTCTGGATGATTCCTCCTGCCTTTCTCTTCTCTGCTGTTGCAGGTTTATTTGACGTCAACCTCAGAAGCAGAGTATTAGATGCTTTCTTTGTAGTTTGGTCATACCAAAGAAAGCTTGTCGTCAAATATATCGTGTCCCGATACCAGAGCAACTCTAAGAGAGTTTTTCATCCTGTCATCTATCAAAGATGATGACACAAGGGCTCCATCATGTCTAACTAACTCCAAATTAGCCACTGTAAGGGCGGAGTTATACGTAGTAAACATTGTAGCCCTGGAAAGAACTCATAAAGAGGTACAAACATCCTCAAATTCCCTCCCATTGAGACGTTGCACCATAGCTCTCGTAAGGTGATCTGCGTAAGACATAGTGTCTACATTCACTCTGTTAGAAGAAATTGCCGTGTCTATTGTATCAGAGCGGACAGAGAATGACGGAGGTAAGGACATATCTAGGTCCTCAGCCTGCTCATCCAAATGCAGAGGAACTCTCTGAACCCCTTCCACTACCATTTTAAATGGACGTGGTCCAATAAATGGTATACGTACGGAAGATGAAGAAAAAAAGCTGCCTTTTTTCTTTCCACTTGAAAGATTGAATATGGCATCGTTAAGAAGAGTAAAAGTCTGTGACACCTGTTTAGACTGCACTGGAAAGGAAAGGACATCCTCCCTTGACTGGATATAGTCAGTGTCTAACGAAGCTAGCAGGTTCTTATGAGCAGTCGCAGCAGTCTGATTCTCTGGAACAAATTCGGGAAAGTATTGATGGAAAAAATCCATCGTTACCATATATTGTTCCAAAAGGGAAGGACCATTTTCCTCCATATCCCTTTCATCATCCAAAGGAATCAGATTAGATTCACGGTCCTCAGCATCTGAGCACGCAGATGACTGGACCGACCCAGTGTCATCAGACAACTCGTGTTTCAAGGCTGCTCCTGAACCTGGTGGGATGCTGTGATATGCTGCGCAATCTGCGACAGCAAGTCCGTTTCTGAGGCCTGAGGAGCAGCGGTCGTTTGTTGTTTGGCCGCCGGCTGCTCCTGGGACTGTGTGTCTGAGACAGCCTTTTTTGTGGGCGTCCTGACGAACAAGGCGTTTCCTTGGCCACCGGATGGTGTGACCTTCTACGCGGAGAGAGGTACTTTCTCGGTGATGCAGGCTGGATATCCGATGTCACGTAGCCAAGGTGCGGTCATGTGTGCTTAGTAGATGCGGAAGAAGCCATTATTATAACCGACCCTCGCTGTATATTTGACGGAGCGTCCCGGACCGGAGGCATGGATGTAAGCTCCAGTCGATGCAAGTTCCGTACTACAGCAACTGGCCCCAGATGTTGAGAAAGAGAGGGGACCGTCTAGCTCACGGTCCTGTCAGGCCTCGCTGAGCTGACTGTCAGACTTGCTGGCTTCCTCCTTTCCATCGTCGCAGGGTGCTGGCCCCAGATGTTGAGAAAGAGAGGGGACCCTCTCGCTCACAGTCCTGTCAGACCTCGCCGAGCTGACTGTCAAACTTGCTGGCTTCCTCCTTTTCGTTGTCGCAGGGTGAGTCTGTTTATATATTATAGTGCTCGCTCTACCCTTTTTCCTCTCCTCGACTACAACTGATACAATAATCATGTGAATCTGAGGAAGACTTTCTCGGGTTACAATTTGAGCAAACAGCTTTCATTCTGAATAAACATAAAAGTCAACAGTACTCGCACTAACTCCCAATAACTGACTGAAAAAGATACATCATAATATTAATAAAAACAATGATTCGAAAAAGATTTTAAAATAAAAAAAAATTTTCGAAAAGAATTTTGACATAAGCCCAAGTTCCCAAAGGGAATGATGAGCCCAAATGGATCCCGATAGAGCCTAAGTGTGGACAAAAATTTTTTTTTCTCTTCCAAAATTTAAAGCTACACTACCAGAATATAAAATGTATCTTATACTAGGCCTAACATGATTAATTCATAGGAAAATTACATATATAACGAAAGCATTGTCAATGTAAACAACGTCACATGAAAACCTGAAACAAGACTCAAAAAAATATGGCACGAAGCCAGTAACAGATTTTAAACTATCTGATGCAAAGCAAGATCTTCATTTGACGAAAATACGATACATCGAACGGATGATGCATGACCAAAAATGCCTAAACACCCCTAGGGTGAGGACGTAACCAAGAAATTTATAAAAAAAAAATTTCAATAAAAAAAACAAAAAGCATGGGAGTTTAACTGGAGGGCTTCAAGGAAGGATAGGGAAGAAACACTTAACAAACGGTGGCAAAATCATTAGCAAGAATGATAATATCAGGCCATGTCCCGAAAATGCGAAACAAGAAATAATTTCGCTAAAAAATTATATAAAGTTGCAGCCCTGAACATTGAAAACTACTATTTCTTCCTTCCATCATCCTATTCTGTCCTTTAATCCACCATAACCATCATTGATCTGTGTATGGCATCATTAAAACTGAGATTTAAAAGCACAAAGGTCAGTTGTTATCTGACAGAGGGCCAAACAAGGAATGATATTTGGCGGCAATTTTGGTGCTTCCTGGACATTGCACATCCAAAAATGTATGGAGGACCACATAGGACATTCAATTTTTGGTTTTACATGCACATTTTGGGGTTTGGGGGGGAAAATTTGTGTTTGGCCCTGGATATTTTTGAGTTAGAACCACTTTAGTCTGGGCCATTGGTTGTTGTGTAAATAAATCAACAAAACCGTATCATATGACCTCTCATTGATTGAGCTTGTTACAATGAGGTGCCACATGATATGATTTTGTTGAAAAGTTTTAAAAAACTTGAAAAAATAATATTTAACCCATTACCCAACGTAATGCCAAAACCGGCCAGCACTATTCACAAAAATCGCCAATTAATTTTTATCATTGAGCTCGTTCCAAAGAGGGGTCATAACCTATGTTTTTTAGACAAAAAATTAAAATTTTATTGTAAATTTCCTTTCTTATTATACCTACCACAATTGTTTACTACAGGCTTGCACTACAGTGAAAGTCCTGCACTACAGTGGAAGTCCCTAACTCGGATAATATACTCTCTATTTTTGTCTTTCCCAAGCAATTTGGGAAAGAAAAGTGGTGCAAAAGCACCAAGAAAAAATAAGCCAAAACTGGATCGAGTGCAACCGCCGAAGACCCAGTAGGGGATGCTCTTCTCTTAGTACAATTCCATGACTTTCGTTAACTATGCGCGAAGCAGTCATGAAACCATTCTTTTGAGTCTGCCAACATAGGAGTTATGTCATCAGCAGGGAGGAAGGATTTTTACCCAAATAAGAAGACGGTAGGGCCTCCATGTAAACAATTGTAGTAGGTATAATAAGAAAGGAAATTTACTATAAAACTTAAATTTCTTGTCAACCTACCCACAATTATTTACTACAGGCTGAATAGACAATAGGCTGGAGGGAATCGCATAACCAACCCTACACATAACCCAAGTGCACTGGAACCATGAACAGACGGAAGAGGTCCCGGGGCTTATCAACCATAGCATCACAAATATTAGTAAAAGACAATGAAAGATGAGGCGTATGGCTCTGTGTGACGCACAGACAGAAAGGGCAGTAACAGCACGGAGCTGGAACTGACCCTGTAAAAAGCTGAATGGCTGGGATAGACAACAGCCTGAGCCAAAGAAAGAGGGGCCGAAGGACAAAGGTCCTCTGTCGGCTCTTGATGATCATGGCCAGGCTGACACTGTCGGCTGGTCTGATATCCGGAAGGAACCCAAACACAAAGTCAAGAGCTGCCCCCAAGTCAGAAGACTGCTGGCTCTCGACATCACGGATGGCTGACACCTCCCCGGAGTCGGAAGACACTTAGCCCATCGTAGGCAAACCAGCCAACGCCTCCCATGGTGTAGGCACCAGGGGGATCAGAAAGCGGCCTGTTTCCAATCCCGGGAGGCGGTGCCTGGAAACCACTCGCTGCCTCACTGGAAGCAACGGAAAGGCTCTTTGACAGAACCTGAGTGAGTAAGGAGAGGGCCTCCCTAAGCTCACTGCCCGTACCAGCCAGTTCGGCATGGTAACGTACCAGCAAAGTGGCTTCACACCTGACCCTCTTGACCAGCGAAGGGTCACGATCCTCCAATACACCTGAAGCGGGGTGACAGGCCGCAGCCGAAACATCTGAGGGCAGACGTGTAGAGGGGTATGACAAACCCCGAGGATCAACATAGCGGGAACTCGAGAGAGTTGCCGCGGACCTCTGCAGAGCTCCAGGCTGCACAGAAGGCATTCGTCCAGCAAAACTGGCCGTGTGACCAGAATGAGTGGACGGAAAACGCCAATGACAAAACTGTGGTACTCGACGGTGCAGAGACCACAGTAGAGGGTCCGGCCGGCAGCCACTTCCAACTTCGCTGAGTTGAAGTCAGGGAAGGCTGAGGCCGATACCCCCACATCTACACTCCCAGACACTGCTGCAGGTATAAAACTACTGTGCTCAACGGCTGAGAGGACACAGTAGGGGGTTCAGTTGGCAGCCACTTCCTACTTCGCCGAGTTGAAGTCGGGGAAGGCTGAGGCCGATACCCCCACAACCACACTACAGACATCCCTGCAGACCATGAGCAGGGATAAGCAGAGGCCGGCTAAAAACGGTGGCCGGTGACGTTGTAGATTGAACAGCAGTAGCAGCAGATACGACGGGAGCTGTTGGAACTGGCGGAAAAGGGGAGAGAGCCACCTAGCTCGGCCTCCAAAGGAGAAGTCACAACCCTTGTGACTGCCTCAGATGTCGACTGGAGAGGGCGCATAGTCCCGGAACCAGGCATCTCTTCACCAGAAATCCAACAGCTCCCGCAGTATCCACCACGGTAAAAAAAACCTGCACATCCCCCACCAAAGGGGAATAACTCTCACCAGACATGGTCGAGTCGGAAGGCCCTGAAACAACAGCGTTCCCCACCCCCCCGCTGGTGCGGGTGAGCTGCCCATCCCCCACAGGGGTGGGGGGGGGGGAGTAATTCTCACCAGAAGTGGTCGAGTCAGGAGGGCCCAAAACGACAGCGTTCCACACCACCCACGGGTGCGGAAGAAACAGCCATGAGAATGCACCAGGGCGAGGGCAAAAGGAATTGCCCTAAAGGAACCAAACCGGAAAAAACAGAGGTGAGAGTAGTAGAATAAAATGGTGAACTCAACAGATACAGAAAGTAGAAGAACGAGAGAAGGTGGCAGAAAAAAAAAACAGTGGGTACACAACAGAACCCAGATGGGACCGAAAAAACAGAAATTCAGCCCTCAACAGCTTGAAGAAATCCTGTCCAGACAGTCCCTCATTGACACCTAACTCCAATAACAATTAAATTTATCAACCGCGTTGACATGATGTCGAAAAAACATTCGCTAAAACGGAATAGTAAATAATATACAATGAGAATGTGGTTGAAAATATTAACGAGAATATATAAAACACAGTGCTGTTATTATACGATCTTCAGATCCATAATTCCAGTCACAGGAAAACCATTATCGAGGAGTTGAAATATCACTGTTTCATAATGCATATGGCGGAGACCCATCCTTCATGTGTCTCAGATAAAAGAATAAATCATTAGCGACGCATATGCACACTGGCAACGGAAGTCGTGGAGTTGTACTTGGAAGAGAGTGTCCCGTACAGGGTCTGCGTCAGTTGCACTCGACCCAGTTTTGGCTTATCTTTTCTTGGTGCTTTTACACCACTTTTCTTTCCCAAATTGCTTGGGAAAGACAAAAATAGAGAGTATATTATTGTAGTAAACAATTGTGGAAAGGTTGATAAGAAATTAAAAATTCAAGAATTTTGTTTGCAAGTGTCATCTGCTTTTCATGCATGGTAAAGGGTTAAGGTAATAAATTCTGATAATGTGCATGTTGGGTAAAGGGTTAGATGGCCTGCGGAGGCTGACAGAAATTTCTAATTCTGCCCCTCCATGATGTGAATTTTCCCAACAACAAAGCCCCAGGACCTTTTAGGGAAAGAAGAATCCCTATTGTGCTTTTTCACAGAAGTTGTGCAAATATTAGAGAATAAATGCCATGGTTCCTGCAGACAAAAACTGATAACATTCAAGGCTATTCAATAGGGCTGTAGGTTAACCGAAACCGAACCGCAGTTTTTAGTTTTTTTAAAAAACCGAAACCGAAACCATCGACATCACATAATCTAAGGTTTTTCGTTTTTTATTAAATACTCTCTTGCTGCAGAAATTCACAGAATGTAGCCATTCCAGAGTAGTGAGAGTACCCAGACACTGCCAATGGCAGTGTCTGGGTACTCTCACTACTCTGGGAAGGCTACATTCTGTGAATTTCCCACATTTCAGTTTAGTTGTGTTTGCAGCTTTCCTCAAGATGCGTGTAGGTGTCAGACCTCGAAAAATGGCCAAGCACAATAAAAGTTCTGTATATTTAGATAATTATCATATTGGCCTTCCTGATTCTTCATGTATTATAGCTTATTTCGGGCATTCATTGAGTTTCACTCAATTTCACTACCATTCAGTTATGACTCTGGACATAAGAATGAGTTTTATTGAATTTTACTTGGCCTCATGAACAAACCGAAAATCAAACCGAACCGAGGTTTTACTCCACCTGAAAAACCAAAACCGAAACCGAACAAGAAATTTAAAAACCTACAGTTCTACTATTCAAGATACAGTGGAGCGCACTTAATTGGATATCTTTTAATTGTATATCCATGTTAACTGAATATAATTTCCAAACACAAAACCATTTACCATACCTCCAGTACAAATTTGACCTGTTAATTGAATGTAGGTTATAGAGCAAACTCCTGTTAATTGAATAAAAAATCTTGTAAAATGTCAAGAAATTACCCTGACTCTCCCTTGTTTTCCTTTGGTTATAGACCTATATGGCCTAAGTACATCCAATATAGGCATTTAATCTATTATATCTTGTTTGACAGAGCTCATGGGGCTCTGTCAAACAAGATATAATAGAATAAATGCCAAGTTTATCTCTAGATTACACGAAAGAGATATAATCCCTGTTAAATGAATACTCCTGTTACTTGAATAATTTTCATTGGCAAAGTGGCTATTCCATTAACAGGATTCCACTGTATTTTCTCGATATATTCTAGCATTTTTGAAGGCCTCACAATAAGCAAATTTAAGGATTTTCAAAGCCCTGCCTTCACTAATCCTACAAGGGAGGTGGGAGGAGGGGGTAATCACCAGAGGGTCCTAGTTAGGACTATACCTTCACAAACTCTGGCATATAAAGATATATAGTTATGATTACTTGCTTAATCAGTTTTTGTATTTTGGGAATATTCAAGGTGTTTCAATACCTCCTGACACATTTTCCAGGATTTCAAGGTCTTAAATACCCCCTTAGTCAAATTTGAGGCCATTCCTTGAATCCAAGGCACCGCAGGAACCCTGGATGCCACTCTATATAGGTGATTAAGTTTTATTACTTTCCAAAGTGTGATTTACTGGGATTTGCGGGTTTGATTATAAACGATAACTTCACAAGTGAATGATGCAATCAACAACTGTGTCATGTATCGGTGCGTGCATACGAAGACCCTTTGCCGTGGGTGTAATGGGAACTTCATTGTTTTTTGGGGTTTTTTTTAACCCTTTACCTAACATGAAAACCAGATGACACTTGCAAAAAAAATTCTTGAATAACTATTATTTTTATTTTTTGTCTCGACAAGCTTGTTCCAATGAGGGGTCATAACCTATGTTTTAGAGACAAAAAATGAAAAAAATAATGAAACTTAATGGGCGATTTTTGAGAATAGCACTGACAGGTTTTGGCAGTTATGTTAGGTATTTATTTATTGATTGCTGTTTTAAGGTCACATATTTAAGCACAATGGCTAATCTAGACCGCGACAGTTTTATGGGTGGAGGAAGCCGGAGTACCCGGAGAGAACCACTGAGCAATGGCGAGCAACTGTCAGCTCCCCAACATACTAACTTCACACAAACAGGGTTAGAATTGGTTGAAGACAAAGAGCACCATCGACGTGCAGTACGCCTTAGTACACAGTGTCACCGTGCCCCAAATGGGCAATGGGGGTGAAGTGTCTTGCCCAAGGACACAACATGGTTGCCGCAGGTGGGAATTGAACCAAGGACCTCTCGGCTTGCAGACTGCACCTCTACCTACTGAGCCACCGCGCCCCCGGTTATGTTATGTAAAGGGTTAAATAAAATAAATATTCATTCGAGGCGAGGGACTATATTGTAAAACACTTGACCGTACTCGTGTTTGTACAACATCCCTCACCTCTCATGAATTAATTCACATAACCAGTCCAGTCAAGCGATTTCTATCTATGTAATGCATTCCTCATAACACATCTGTTTATGAACTTACAGATTGAGCCAACAAAAGTTGTTTTGGTGGTGCTTCGAGATGTTCATGACCGCCATATTTATCAAGAATGCTCTGCTTCTGATCTGTTTTGAAATCATCTTTTCTCTTATCAAACTCTTTAACAAGTAGTTCTGACTTGGTGGGATCAGCTTGCAAATGTACATCTGCACCTCTCTCATAGGCTTCCCAAGCAAATACTGCATTGGATAAAAAATAAAATTACCACAAAATCTGACAAGTAAATTATCACTCATTCTACAGTTCATTTTGGGTATAACAATCAATCAGATAATCAGCAATACTTTAGGCTTAATAAAATGATGAAATCTGTTTCTCAGGCCCTCCCGCATGGTCGTTTTGGCTGCCGCATGCTCTCTTTTTATGACCAATGCAAACTTGAAAAAATAAAAATTAAATGGTTTATGTCTGATATTTTACACAAGTGAATAAAATTGATAAATTTGTCCCTTGAGTGCAACAAGGCTTTGCAATGCTTCAGCATTGCAATGCCTTGTTGCACCCAAGGTACGAAATACACCACCACCCTTGCTATTCTGTAGATTATGAGGCCTAAAACATAAAATAAACCAAGAATATGAACTTCTGATGGCAAAGAAATAATTACAAAAATAAAATATAAAATAAAAAAACGCCCACCCATATGCTATTTTACAAAACTTGGCCTGAGAAACAGAACATCTATTTTGTGTGGCCTTAGGCTTATTTGTTTGTTTATTGTGGTTCAACAACACTTTCAACAGTCAGAGTGGTATTGTACTGAATAGTTTAATGGTGCTAGTCTACCCAGAAAGAAGAGTTGTGCTATGACAAGTAACTATCAGACACTTCAACTTATTTCATAACCCAGCATGTGCAGAGCTGGCATCAACAGAAGGCAAGTCTACCATCATCATACCTTAGTACATGGCACCAGCATGCTCTCACATAGGCATGATGTGGATCTAACCGTCAACCTTCAAATCTCAACTCCAATACTAGAACCATTGATCCAACATGTGTCCTATTGTCTTAAATTAACATGAATAGTATATTATAAGTTATCTCTGCCGACATGTATGGTACATGGAGATTTAATACCTGGATGTCGGTTTTTAAATGCCAAGCTACAGGTGAGGAGAATAATGTTTTTGTCCGTTTGAAACACAATTGAAACACATGCTAACTGTTTTGTTTTTACAAACGCAGAAGACAACAGATAAGAGTTACATCCCTTGGGTCGTTAAGGAAACAAGTAAACAGTATTTTGTTGGCATATCGTCCCCTGAGTTCCAATGTGTTCTATGTTCCTATCGACACATAGAACACATTGCCATTGGTACTCAGGGGACGAATTATTTGTTCTTATTTTATTTTTCTCAAGTTGTTTCATTTTAATTATTCAACTATTTGTTGTTTCATTTTAATTATTCAACTATTTAATTTATAACGACAACATATTATCGAATTGTCAGAAATCTGATGATATTTGTGACTATTTTCAGGTTTTTTGATTCGATTTTTATACCGAGGTGAGTGAATGCAAAAAGCTTTCATTTAAACCATATACCCCCAATGTTTCGCGTGCCCATATACCCTGGATGTTGCACGCTCTCATATACCTTGGATGTTGGGAGCACCCTTTGCCATCGATATTTGTCCAAGGCATTCTGACCAATCAAAAGACAGATTTTATTGGGATATAGGGACAAGACTACTTAAAAAAGTTTTTGTAAATTCTGCCAACTCACAAGAGTCTTCTATATCAGTTTTAAATGCCTTCCTGACACTAGGATAGTTGCATTATGAGAAAATGTGCTGTCTGAAATTTTGATACTTCGACACCAGTATGCCGAGGGGTATTTCAAGGGTTATTAAATTTGAGACCTACAAAAAGTGACTCTAACATGCAAAATTGAGAAATAGAGGACTCCAAATGAGTTACGATTTGATAAAAAATTCTGAATCGTGCTCAGATCATTTTATTTTATTGAATGAGGTTCACAAATTTCATGTTAAATCATGATGAATTTGACATTGTTTTCATCATATAATGTATAATTTAATCTGTTACCAAATGTAATGTGCAAAACCAAATTCTGTTATTCACAAAAATCATCAACCAGATTTTATTACTCTTAATATTTGCCTCAAAAACAGAGCTCATGACCCCTCTTTGAAATCCACCTCTATCTGATTCTAAAGAGGAGGCCAGAGGCTATGTATTTAAGGCAAAAATTGGCAACTTTTAGTTAGTAACAAAATAGTTTGAGAAATGTCTTCTAATTAGTCATGTTTGGTAAACAGTGAATAACATTAAAAAAACAAAGATTAATTTTGTCCAACTTCACAAACCAACTCACTGACAATATCACAAGCCAACTCATTGACAATATCACAAACCAACTCACTGACAATATCACAATCTGTCAGGCGTAAAAAAATAAAAAATCTGTTTCTCAGGCCCTCCCGCATGGTCCTTTTGGCTGCCGCATGCTCTCTTTTTATAACCAATTTGAACTTAGAAAAAAATAAAAATTAAATGGTTTATGTCTGATATTTTACCCAAGTTAAAAAAATTGATGAATTTGTCCCTTGAGTGCAAGAAGGCTTTGCAATGCTAAAGCATTGCAAAGCCTTCTTGCACTCAAGGGATAAAATACACCACCACCCATGCTATTCTGTAGATTATGAGGCGTAAAACTTGAACCAAGAACATGAACGTTTGATGCAAAGAAGTAATTACTGAAATAAAAAATAAAATAAAAAATGCTCGACCGCATGCAATTTTACAAACAAGAGGGATGTTACATCCCAACGTTCACCTACATTCGCGCTTATTAATGTCATTCCAATGTAACATGCCTAATATTTAGTTAATATAAATCATTAACTAGGCATCAAATGATTAATGTGGTTTATGTGATGGCTTTGGAAAGTCTATATTTCTGCATTTATTATATATCAATTCAACATAGAATCATTGGATACATCTTTTAGAAATGTTTATGATTAAGAATATGAATTGTGAGGCCAGATATTAAATCATAAATAAGAATTAGGAAAGGCTTTCATAAATCACTGAAATTTTAAATGAAGTACATTCATTGGTTAAAGAGGAGTTGCGGAAAAACATTCGTTCAAGAAAATGACTATAAGTCCCAACAAAAATACATCACATCAACAACTAAAATAAGCCTTAATGTTACTAGTAACAAGTATGAGAAAGTATTAAATAATAAAAAAAAAAGTAAAAAAAAAATTTTCTTAAAGAAAGTGACATTTGTAAGTCCCAAAAATCCCCGTCAAATTCCTCAAATATGCATGTAATAAGAGCGCAACGTTACCGCAATGTAGTTCAGTAACCCATGCGTACAATATCAATTGCCTGGAAAGACACATAGAAACAGAACTCACCTTAACACCTCACCTTAACACAAACTTTTAGAACTTAAAATTGAGTAAGTCAGACAAAAACGTGAACATTGTGACTGAAAAAAAAAAATAAGAAATCAGTTAAATTTCTGCATACAGTAGGGTTAATACCTACAGTTGTTATTGAAATGAGAAAATAAACAGTAATGAGAGGTGAAGGCACCACAATCTGCACAAAAGCTGACTTTAACGCAAATTCTTACAACACCTAAACGCTAATTCTTACAACAAGTTTTGGCAGAAAATCAGCCTCAAATTCCTCAAATATGCGTGTAATGAGGGTTAAATATTACTGCAATGGAGTTCAGTAACCCAAGTGCAGAATATTAATCGCCTGGAAAGACACATAGAAACACAACTTACCTAAACACAAAGTTTACAAAGTTTTACAACTTAAAATTTACTAAGTCTGAGAAAAACATGAAAATTTTGACTAAAAAAAAAGAAAATTTCCATTAAATTTCTGCATACAGTAGGGTTAATTACCTACAGTTGTTATTGAAATATGAAAATCAACAGTAATGAGAAGTTAAAGCAGCACAATCTGCACAAAGCTGACTTTAACGCAAATTCTTACAACACCTAAACACAAATTCTTACAACTTTTGGCAGAAAATTTTAGGTGAAATTTGGAAAAAAGGTCATAGTATCAGGGTTAAATACTATTCTGATAGTCCCCTACAACCTACATATGCAATATCAAAGGCCTGAGCCCACTGATCTTTGAGAACTCACCTTAACACCTCACCTTAACACAAACTTTTAGAAAATTTACTAAGTCCGAGAAAAACATGGAAATTTTGACTGAAAAAAAAAAAAAATTTCCGTTAAATTTCTTCATACAGTAGGGTTAATACCTACAGTTGTTATTGAAATATGAAAATCAACAGTAATGAGAAGTTAAACCAGCACAATCTGCACAAAAGCTGACTTTAACACAAATTCTTACAACACCTAAACGCAAATTCTTACAACAACTTTTAGCAGAAAATTTTAGCTGAAATTTGAATAAAAGTCGTAGTTTCAGGGTTAAATACTGTTCTAATAGTCCCCTACAACCTACATATGCAATATCAAAGGCCTGAGCCCACTGATGTTTGAAAAATTCACCTTAACATTAATTCTTACAATATTGGACACGCCGGACGCCGATGCCCGAGGTTATCACAATAGTTCACCACATCTTACAGATGTAGGTGAGCTAATAATGGCCTGAGAAACAGAAGATCTACTTTGTGTGGCCTTACATGCTTATTATTTATTAGATATGAAGTTTTTACCCATTATCAACAATATGAAATATAAGCAACCAAAGTGTTGGCTTTTGCTCTGTTATCCCCAGTTTTGAAAGCCTTGATAGTGGCTTCTAGCACTCAACCAGTTAACCTTTTAACCAACGAATCGGCCGCATCCGCCCGCGTAATATGCAAATTCAGTAGTTGAAAAAATAATATTTTTCAAAAAATTTCAACAAAACCATATCATGTGACCCCTCGTTGGAACGAGCTCGTCGAGCTCGTTCCAACGAGGGGTCACATGATATGGTTTTGTTGAATTTTTTTGAAAAATTTGAAAAAAATTATATTTAAAATAATAGATTTTGATATCGTCTGTGTTGGGTAAAGGGTTAAGAAGTCTTGACAGCAGAATTATATTAGTATTCTAAGCTACGATAACATTTGGCTCAACGGTTGTCACTGAGCACTATTCTGGGGAAAATAGGAATTGAAATTAAAACTTTAAAAATCGAAAAATAATAACAAAACAAATGACCACAAAGTATCAACGCTCCATTTGATTCCGTACGTCATAAGATGTACAAAAGTATCATAGGGTTAGGTAAGAATAACCAATAACCCTCCCTCCATCACTGTTTGAAAAACAAAATTGCCTGAGAATGATTTAAATTATTTTGTGTGGCCTAAAATGAACTTTTTATTATTTATTTGCAGAGAAGAAAACAATGGACACTGACACTGGATTTTCAGGCATTTACATGATGTACTTTATCTTTATAGCTGTCATATTCATCACATGTTGTTATATTATATATCACAACTGAAAAATGGTAAATATAGTTTACTGGATTAAGAAATTCTTCATCAAATCACAGTACCCTAAAATCACACACTTTGATTTTAATTTGCATGTGCCATGATGTGCAAGTCAGTGCAGGAAATGAACAAAATTGATGGGTGCAGTTTTATGCTCCCACAAAATCAGACGAGAGTTAAACTGCTCCCGTAAAATGTTAATATATGAATTTTCGAGGAAATACTGTCACCATACACCGGAAAGTTTAACCCTTTGACCCCTAGCAGCATTTTGTCCGGCCAGGAAGATGATACGTCATAACATCATTAAATAGGATGGATGTTCAGTAAATGTGTGGGGCAGACCAATCAGTATTTTCAACGTGCAGCCCTGAGGCTGCACGTTGAATATATTGATTGGTCTACCCCAAATAATGAAAATGGACTCTTCTAATTGCTGCCATTGAACTGGCATGGCAGATACCACTAGTGTTCAAAGGGTTAAATGAATAAGGAATTGCAGAATTATGACAGTAACTTGCCACTGGCCACAGTGTACTGCTTTCTCAAAACAACACACATTTGTATGCCCTCACAGTATATTAGTGCTCCACAATATTTTCAGCGAATGCATGTTTTAGCTCACGTAAAGTTAAAAAATTTATAGTAATTTATATATTTTTTATACTCACCAATGACCCAGACATAGCTGGTGCTAACTCTTAAAATATAGGGCCAAACACAAATTTTGCCCCCCAATCCCCAAAATTTGCATCTAAAACTAAAGAAAACATGTCCTGAAAGGCCCTCCACACCTCGCCCCCACTGCGCATGCGCAGTGTCAAGGACGTTCCGAAATTGGCGCCATTTATCATTCTAATAACCAGTGCCTGGTAAGCGCTATGTACTCAGCGGGGAGGCAAGAGTTCCCAACTCCTGGGAGGGCCATCCCCGTCTGGGTCATTGGTAAGTATAAAAAATATATAAATTACTATAAATTTTTTAACATTTTTATACTGTACCAATGACCCAGACATAGCTGAATAGTAAAAAGGCTGGAGGGCCAAGGACATAGAGCAAAATGGAATACGCTCAATAAAATAAAATAGAGTCATCCCCTGTAGGGAAAAGAAGTAATAGGCCTTACATGTATCTTTCTTATTTATGATAAATTAGAAAGATACAACACCTTCCAAAAATTGAGCTTCATACATCCATGTACTCTATTAATATCCAATAATCCTTATACTAATAATTTTTAAAGTAAGCCAATAATAAAGTAAGTCTAGAGAATAGAGACTCTTATACTCCTAAAAGTGTGTGAGAATTGCATAATCATGTCCGTTGACATATGCAATATTCAAAAGCTATACTTTAAAAACTAAGACTTGAATGAATTTTAAAAACTTAAACTTCTCACTAAACAACCATCCCAATAACAGCTCAGAATTACTAACTCCGGAGGAGGTATCCCCTTGTTTTCATAGTAAAAACAGGTGACCCAAGGGAACACCCTCCCCCCCCCCTTTTTTCTTGCCCTGGGTCAAATAGCCCAGAGCGAAGAGGGCAGCCGAATGGAGACACTGCCGAAACAGACAGCCTACCTAGCTATAGTAGCAACTGTTAAGTGAATGACATTCTGAGCAGTAGATAAAAGACCTAACAATAGAGGCCTCCAGAAATGGACTCGATATTTCTGAGATAAAATTCATGAATGGATGGCTGAGCGCAATGAGCAGCCTTCAAAAATCTATAATAGCAACACTATTAATGTAAGCCCAAGAAGTAGAAGAACTCTTACTTCATGAGCCGAAATCTTAAGCACAACTGCTAAGCCAATGATATACCATAAGCAGTACGCTAGTTAATAGAATCGATTAACAATAAAATGGAGCGTAACGTCCTTCTACTAGACATCAAAGACAGAAGAAGCTTACGCCCTTGTAATAAACAGATATCTGTTTATAAATACATAAACTGTACCCGGAAAGAGTAAAGGCCTATGCCCATACGAAGACGGAAGGACCTTAAAATAATAGGTTCCGGATAATAGGAGCCTAACTCTTATGCAACAATCCAACCTAAATAGTAACGGAAGTATTGATTCCGAAACTATGAAAGTGAAAATCATCCATCGATAGAGCATGAAACTCACTGACTCTACAGTAAAAGAGAAACCAACAGAATTACTGTCTAAAAGGTCAGAATTTGAAAACTACTGTTTCCAGAGGCTCAAATGATTACTTAGCTAAATAAGAACCGAAGTTAAAATCCGTATAGGAATTTAATCTAAAGATTCTAAGTCTATTTATCAAAAAGTTACTAACTGACTTAGATAAAGAGACAAAAGACTCAATTGTAAACTATCGTAGAGTGCATAGGTATGAGGTAACAAACCTATAACCTAAATAACAACAGGCTGCAGTAGATCTTGTGAAACAAGTATACTAAAAACTAGCAATGCGTAGTATGGAGGGATCAACAATATGAACATAATGATCCCTACACCACGACGGAAGAGCCTCCACTTTAGCCGCATAGAATAGCGAAGAAGAGGATCTCCTATAGTAAGAAATCGCGTCCAAAGCTCGTCCAGTACAGTGCTTACAATGCAATACGGACCACACAACGGAATACATGAAGGTTGCGACCTTGCTGGTTGTGATAAAGATGACACGATTTACCCAGTGAAAAAAGATCCTCACATAGAGGAAGATTTCACGTTAAGATCCACAGTAGACAAGAGAGTAAATTACTCATGATCTCTGTGAAGATAGAGATGCTATCAACAGAAATGTAATGTGGATGTTTATCTTAGCAATACCTGCTAAAACAACAGCGCCGGAGGATACGCGTATCCTATCATTGCGTCCTATAGATCAATAGAGCGTTAACAGTATTAGCTCAGAGATCTGGACAAGCCAACACATACGTCTGCAATTGATCAGCAAGCTGTGTCATAATAAAACATCATTGGGCGCTCCCATAGATAGCAAATCTGATTAAATACTTGTTTGTTGAGAGTCCATTCTGACAGCAACAAGCGACCCGTAAGAGAACGGGAGTGCGATAAAACAATCAGACGACCCAGAATATGACGGACCAAAACTGAACTTGGTGTACTATAACCAACAGACGGATTCTTTCCACTAAATTGAATAACGGAAACGAAAGAGTGCCTCCCTGGTTCCGGAGATACGCCACTACTGTCGAATTAAAGGACAGGAATTTGGGCATGCGTTTCTGAATAATGTTCATGCAATGACATAAAGCAAGCCTAAAAAAACATTATTCCGCGGAAGTTAAACTGATAGCTAAAAGACTGCGGAACCCAAAGACCCTGGCACTTCGAATCCGTAGGGATCAGTATATATCCCAATCTGTTTGACTGGCAACCGTCATAACAGCCACACTAGGGTCCGGCAACTGCGGCGGCACTCTCTTGAGTCAACCACCGAATGTTTGCCCCAGTCTGAATCTCTTGTAACACTAGATAGACAAGAGAATGTATAAATCAAGCAATTCATGGATTGCCGGAAAGTTGCCGTCGAAGAGAAGCTCCTCCGAGAACGAAGCGACTCTGAGAGAGTTCTTAACCTACTATCCACGCGTGGATGTAGCTAGGGCTGCATCACGTCTAACCAACTCCAATCAGCCACTGAAGGGCGGAGTTATACGTGAACAAACTACTGCCCTCAAAAGAAATTACATTGAGAATAATATCCCGTAAATCTTTTCTTGAAGACGTAATGATAACGCCTCAGTAAGGCGGATTACGTATAATAAAGCGTCTAAGTTAAGTCTACTATACATAATGTCGTTCCCAACATTGAAGTTGGAAAAGACATAAACGGCGAAAAAGAATATATGCAGTCTTTAATCACACCGTCTAGACGCATATGAACTCTCGGTATGCCCTGCTCTGCCAAAATAAACTATATGTAAAAAAAGATAAAATGGCAGAAATGAGCCACGCGGACAAGAAACTAAACTATCATGCTTAGTAGCAGGTTTGTATATATATATATATAATATATATAGCGTCGAAAAATAAAACACATGTTGTAATGACAATATTGGACTGCGTCGGTAAGTCAGGGACAAAGTCCCTGTACCGATCGAAAAATCCGAGTCCAATGACGCTATAAGTCTCTTATCCAAGATCGCAGCAATGAAGTCCGAAAAATAATCACTGGAAGAAATGCCAGAAGATATGAAAGGCATCTTCCGATACTACTAAAGGGAAAACTCGAAATCTTTCGAATCCCTTTCGCCATCCTGTCGGACCCTATAAAGCGTTCGGTCGTCCGTAGCTTGAGACAACCGTGGACCGCACCGACCCAGCGCCGTCGGATAATTCCTGATTCGACCGAGAAACCGTCAATTGCAGGGATGCTGCGAAACAACTGTGCTAACTCGGATAGCACGTCCGTCACTGAGGCCTGAGGAGCAGCGGTCTTACGATGCATTGCCGCAGGAAGCTCCGAGATCGTTACCCCGTGCATACTTCCAATATGCGAGCGAACGGAGTGTATAGGCCTCGTGTCCCTTGGCTACCGGATGGCGCGACCTATTCGCTGTGGAATCACTGAATGCCGAAACTGATCGGATACTCGAGGTCACGTAGCCAATGTGCGGTCGTGTGCCCTGCTGTGAGGATGAGGAAGCATTAAAGACAGTCTCTCGGACTGTCAATATAACGGAGCGTCCCGAGCAACGGACATATGCTCCGAATGTAAAATATCTGAACCACAACATGCGGTCCCCTATGTTGTTGGCTTCCTCCGATCTGTCCTCAATCTGCCGTCACTGGGTGAGTACTAAAGTAATTAAAGTGCTCGCATCACCCAAATCTCCTTCCTAGACCGCAACGGACGAACCCGGCAGCCGAACCATTCGATGAATGTACGCTACACCGGGTGAGCTAGCGAATGTCATTCCGTAAGCGATAGACATATTCCATGAGCACTTATTGCCGCTAACTCTTCATTAACTATGACGACAGAGGCACACTTTTGAAAGACATCTCCATAACTCTTCGAACAAGAAACCAGAAATGCTTGGATAGCAAGCATAAAATAATAATATATATAGCGTCGTTCAATAGTTCGAAAGTTTGTGTGACATTATTGGACTATGTCGGAACTGAGGGACGATGTCCCTGAACCGAACCAAAAATTTCTAAGTCCACCGACGCTATCAGTTTCTTATCCGGCATCGCAGCATATGTTGTTCCGAAAGGGAAAGCTTGAAATCCACCGAATCCCTTTCGGTATCCCGTCGGACCGGATGAAACTTTCGGACATCCGTACCCGCTTCCGCGGAGCGTCCCGACCCAGCATCGTCGGATAAAATATATGCGACAGATTCAGTTGATGCTGGGATGCTGCGATAAACTGTGCTATTAAGGAAAGCACGTCCGTTCCCGAGGCCTGTGCAGTAGCGGACTTACGATGCATTGCCGCTGGAAGCTCCGTGTACGTTGACTCCCGCACACTTCCTATGCGAACGTCCGGAGTCTGCAGGCCTCGAGTCCCCGGCTACCGACCCAGCGCTGTCGGGTAATTCTCGATCCGACACCGTTTCTGTCGGCTGCTGGGATGCTGCGATAAGCTGTGCTATGTGCACAAGAATGTCCGGCATCGAGACCTGCGGAGGCGCAGTCTATCGGTGCTTCGCCGAGGGCAGCTCCGCATCAGATGGCTCCCGCATACTTCCTATGCGAACGTCCGGAGTCCATCGGTCTCGAATCCCTGGCTGCCGGATGGTGTGACCTGGTCGCCGAAGAATCCTTGATCGGCGAAGCTGGTAATATATCGGCGGTCACGCAGCCAAGGTGCGGTCGTGTGCGCTGACGAGAAGAGGAAGCCTTAGCAGTCTCAGCGGACTGCCTATACAACGGAGCGTCCCGAGCGACGGACGTATGCTCCGCTAACGACACATTGTACCACAACATCTGGGGCCAGATGTTGTTGAACGAGAGAGGGGCCTCTCTCGCTTGCCGTCCGGATGGACCGGAACGAGCTATGAACCGGACTAAAAGGCTTCCTCCGTTCTCCCTCCGATCCGCCGTCACTGGGTGTGCATTAAGTTAATTTTATAGTGCTCGCATCACCCCAAAATTCCTTCTAGACCGCAACGGACGAACCCGGCTGCCGAACCATTCGGTGAATGGACGCTACACCGGGCGAGCTAGCGGACGTCAAAGGCCGTCGAACCTACTAGGGTCCTCTTAGGCAATTGGCGTATTACATGAGCACTTTTCCGCTAGCCCTTCATTAATTGTGACGACGGAGGCACACTGTTGGAAGACATCACAGATACATCACCCTAATCTTGATCGTCTGAAATAGAAATTGATAAAGTAGAGTGACCCTGCGGGGAAAGGACCGGAGTGTCCAAATCCCCAACAACATACCGTGACATACGCTTCCCATATTGTCATCGAAATCATACGATACAGAACAGGAGTTAATGCGAGTACACTGACCACATATAGAATGATAATAAGGTCAGAGGAAGACTTCCTCCTAAAACAATTGATCAATATCCTTTCAATGTGAAAAGAAAACAAGTCCTGGTACTCGCACTAACCCCTGGCAATCAAAATACATAATAATAATATGATCCATTAATATAGAAAAAATAATTGAAATCAAAATATTTTGAAAAAATATTTTTTCAGAACAGCCCAAGTTTCTGAAAAGTAACGTTGAGCCCCAATGGATCCCAAGCCTAAGTGTGGACAAAAATTTTAAAAATATTTTAAACAATTTATTCAACACTTACGAACAATAATAATGTATCTAGTTATGATTAAAATAACATAAAGATATTATTATTTAGAAATCCCCCCCTCACACAGAGGGCTGTTGTAAATGTAAACAATGAGTGTAAAAACACTAAAATAAGACTCCAGGCACCCAGGCCCGAAATCAGTTACCAAAAATACACCATCTGATGCAAAACAGAGACTTCCAGGGAAGAAACTGCAGAACTTCAGATGGTAGATGCAGAACACAACGCCTAACCACCCGTAGGTGAAGACGTAAACATGGGGAAAGAACAGAATTCATTCTGTTATTAAGCTAAAACTCCCAAGAAATTTTAGTAATAATAATTACAGAAACTATGCCAAAAGCATGGGAGAATAGCAAGGGGGAACTTAAAGGACAGGGAGAGAGGAAAAACACTTGAAAAAACAGTGTAACTAAATAATCAGAATGACAACAAAATGGCTGCTGCCTTGAAAATAGGTAACTTAACATAATTTCATTAAAAAATTTTAAGTTACAGCCCTGATAATATTCTGTCACACATTCTTTTCCTCTCCTCCTTTTCTATCCTCCTTAGAATCACCATTTCACTAATATTTATGTGTCTGGCATCATTTAAACTGAGATTTAAAAGCACAAAGATCAGTCAGATGTTAACTGATGAAGGGCCAAACTTAGAATGATAAATGGCGCCAATTTCGGAACGTCCTTGACACTGCGCATGCGCAGTGGGGGCGAGGTGTGGAGGGCCTTTCAGGACATGTTTTCTTTAGTTTTAGATGCAAATTTTGGGGATTGGGGGGCAAAATTTGTGTTTGGCCCTATATTTTAAGAGTTAGCACCAGCTATGTCTGGGTCATTGGTACAGTATAAAAATATAGAAATCACAGGTGCGGACGGGAGCAATTGCACTTATACCAGTCTCATTTCCAGGACTGATTATCAAGTTCGGCAGATATGACTTCAAAATCGAAACACATGGTGCAGATCTTGGCTGATATGAAACAACCCAGAGTTGTTCCCTTTGATGCATCATATCTAGGTGTAACCAATTTGTTTACCATGACACAGTTACTCATTGAACGCAATCAAGACTGGTGTTATGAAGCAGAGTATTTGAATGACAAAGTATTAGTGATGGCAATGAGAAAGGATTGTGTGGAGGACAAGAAAGAAGAGAGTTGAATAAAAAAAAATTCAGTTCAAACTTACGATACAGAATCAAAAGCCAAGTTTCAAGGAGGTGGGAGGAGGAATAGTACAACTATTCGAATGTTGTGGATTCCCCAGTTGGGAAGCCGAGAGGTTCAGATAGCAATGAACTGGGAATAGAGGAAACTTCAAACTTTCAGAAAAGAATGAGAAACAATAACAGTCAGAAAACTGGAACAGATCGGATAACGTTCTGTGATTATTTGTTTTGGTTTAATAAATAAAGAGGTTATTACCTGTTTGGTTTCATATCGGTCTCACGCTGATATGAAGTATTGTTATGCCTCAAAGTTATTTTGTCCAATCAGAATGCAGGAATACCATCTAAGAGTTTGGCCATATCAGGTAACTCACCTGATATTATTTGATATCAGGTGAGCAGCAACCATTACTATTTTGATCAAATTGACGCATTTCCACTCGCTTAAATTTTCAAAATTTGAATTAAAACAAGATAAAAGAAGTTAAGTTCCAAAAATATTTTGAAGGCACTGTATTTATTGATTTAAAAAATTAAATATTTAAAAAATGGACAGAAAATATTATTGGTAGGCATAGTCGCAAAAGTTCTTCGTTGTTTTTACAACTCTATACTGATTATAATCTCTCGATTTTTTATGCTGAAGTGAACATTTTCTTTACAGTATACTCAGCAGATTAAAAGTGATTTTTTTAACATTTAAAAGTGATTTGATAATCCTTTTCAGGTGGTAATAACAGTAAATGTATGTAGGGGTATTTCAGATATGCTTGTAGTGATACATTTATTTTGTAAACAAATATCTCGATGCGAAAGGCAATAATTGTTTACTGTCACCATGGATACATACCGATGCCAGTTATCATTGATGATTCTGCGTGGTGCTGTCAACAGCAGTTTCTAAAAAATAAACGTCCAGTTGTTCTTTGTTTCTTGTGAAAATTTATTAATCTCTTGATTTACATGGACTTTCAACATAATAAATATCTTACAAGGCCTCACCTGATATGAACTCATTGCCTTGTATGGAAATGTATCAGGCCAGCTACATGCCATGTAACTTATAATCTAGAGCTGTTATCTCAGTTGATACGAAATGAACCAAGCAATAACCTCTAATCAGACATGATGATATTTCCATAATGGAATATTTGAGCATGAATGTGCGCTAAAAATGCGCGAGTGATATCTTGGACCAAAGCAATCGAGTGCAATAATTTTTATCCCATTCAAATGTATATGTGCGATTCTGTATTATCACACAACTTCCATGTAACAACCAGTCTACATGAAAAATGAACTAAAAGCACCTTTTAAGTGGATAATTGCCAAGTTTCCTTCGTTGACAAGACATCACGACAGTAGAATCCTCTTAACTGAATATCCATTTTGCCTGTGAAAATTATTCAATTAACAGGAGTATACAATTAACAGGGATTTGGTCAGTTTCCTGTGTTCTGGAGGTAAACTGAGCATTTATTCTATTATATCTTATTTGACAGAGCTCATAGAGCTCTGTCAAACAAGACATAATAGAATAAATGCCTGTATTGGATGTAGTGAGGCCAAAAAGATTGATAAATAAGGGGAATTTGATGCGTGTCACAGTAATTTTTTCAACATATTACAAAAATTTACATACAATTAACAGGAGTTTATTCTACAACCCATATGCAATTAACAGATCAAATTTGTACTGAAGGTATGGTAAATGGTTTTGTGTTTGAAAATTATATTCAATTAACAGGGATATACAATTAAGAGATATCCAATTAAGTGGGCTCCACTGTATTAGTTGTGGTACCAACCCTAATTGACTTTTCAATTTTTACGACATTCAATTGGTCAAAACCAATTAACACAGATCAGTGTCATGATCGAACTATAAATGTTGACAAAACTGTGGGGAATAACACAACAAAAAGTTTTAAAATAGCTAAGAAGTTTGGCACACTCCATCATTATATGACCAGTTGTGGAATGTATTTAATTTGTCAAGGAAAAACAAGCAGTCCTAAAGTTTTTTTTATTTTGTAAATTTTTGACTTGAATCTGATTGTTTTAATATCCTGGGTAAACTCATCTAAAAGAGGAATTTGGAATTTCCAAGTGATCTCAACTCTGAGGTATTCAACCAGTGATTGAGGTGATTTATTTAGATGGGTTCTTCTCTGTTTAGGTTAGAAATGAAATTGAATGTGTTTTGTATCACCACATGTGCGATACCACTTTATTTTTATTGTACAGGCAGAACAGTGGAAATCCTGTGTTTTACGTCAATAGGTGTGTGACAAAACAAAATTTCTGGTGGCTTCAAGTCCAAGCTGAAAGCAGCCAAGACTTGACAAGGAATAACTGCTAAGCCCCTTGATCTATGTGTTATAGGGGAGGGGGGGGGGGGCGGTGGCATTGTGGTAACCGGGTCTCATCAGATCACCGAAGTTAAGCAACGTCAATCCCGCGCCGGTTAATCATTGGATGGATGACCGTCTGAGCGATCAATTCGGACTCCTGCATTGTGTCCTTTCGCAAGGCACTTAACCCCAATTGTCCACATGGGGGCATGATGATGCCGTGTACTAAGGCATACTGCACGCCTTGGTATGCATGTCTTCAACCATTCCAAACCTGCCTGTGCTGCAGTGTGGAGTTTCGATGTTGGGGCGCTGGCAGCTGCTTGTCGTTGCTCGGTGGTTCTCTCTGGGTACTCTGGCTTCCTCCACCCGTAAACCGTAAAACTGTCATGGTCATGATAAGCCACTGTGCATAAGTATATGACCTTAAACACCAATAAATAAATAAATATAAATATCTATGTGTTATAGAGAAGAAATTTTTTGGAGAACAAATGTCCAGACGTTTTCAAAAACTAAGAGCAGACATTGTCCATGATAATATGAGTCATTATACTTACATTGCATTTTTGCAAACTTGTGTGCATCTCCTGATGATCTTACAAAGTTGTCACCTGAATATGTGGCACTGCAAATATTAAAATTAAAGTTTATAACAACTGTTCCATACTGAGGGGGCTGAATAAAACAAGTACAACACCAATCGACTCGCGATCAGACAATAGTCCCCCACGGTTGGGTATGTCATCAAATTGTGGACTATTAGGCCACACAAAGTAGATCTTCTGTATCTCAGGCTATTATTTGTAAAATTGCATGCAGGCGAGCAGTTTTTTATTTTATTTTTTATTTCAGTAATTACTTCTTTGCCATCAAAAGTTCATGTTCTTGGTTCAAGTTTTAGGCCTCAAAATCTACAGAATAGCATGGGTGGTGGTGGATTTCATCCCTTGAGTGCAAGAAGGCTTTGCAATGCGAAAACATTGCAAAGCCTTCTTGCACTCAAGGGTTGAATTCATCAATTTTTTCAACTTGGGTAAAATATCAGACATAAACCATTTAATTTTTATTTTTTTTAAGTTTAAATTGGTTATAAAAAGAGAGCATGTGGCAGCCAAAAGGACCATGCGGGAGGGCCTGAGAAACAGATTTTTTATTTTTTTAGGCCTTACCCTGATTCCTCATATGGATGTAGGGTGTTCCGCCATGCCCAGCAGTATAGACAGAGTTGAAGCTTCTGGATGACTTGTCCCTAACTTTCATTATGATCAGATATTCAATACATCACATTTTAGATGTCAGAGCTCAATGATCTCTAGCAAAAAGTGTGATTGCCAGATTTGCTGGTCCAATTTTTTTAGAGAGCACTATACTTACTTGTAAAATGGGCAAAAATTAACTAATTAAGGACAATAACTCTGCTCTGTATGTTTAAACCACACCTGGTTTTCGAACTTTGTTCAAGACATTAAGAAAGTCTCATATTCCAAATCTGGATCAAATCTGTTAATATTTGTTCAAGTTATCATGCTTACAAGGTGAAAACGGGCGAAAATTAACAAATTATTGGCCATAACTCTGCTCAGTATGATTGAACCATAACGATATTCAAACTTGTTCAAGACACTGTTAAGAAAGTCTCATATACCAAATTGAGATCAAATCCATCAAAATTTGTTCAAGTTATCATGCTAACGAGGTGAAAATGGGCTAAAATGAACTAATTAATGGCCATAACTCTGCTCTGTAGGATTGAACCGCACCGGTTTTCGAACTCATTCAAGAAATTGTTGAGAAAGTCACACATACCAAATTTTGATGAAATCCATTGATATTTGTTCAAGTTATCTTGCTATCAAGAAAGGTGACAATAACCCACCCACCCACCAGCCTACCCATAATCGGTCGCCTGCCTGCCCGCACACCAGCTTCATCAAACTAAAGGTTGAGTTTTAAAAAAAAATGCAAAGAAAAATTTGAAACACCAACAGCCAAGTATCTCGGAGATACAGGAGGTAAGATATAAAAATATGAAAAAATTACATCAAAAATGGATGCCATTCAGCCATGTGTAATTTCTTTTTACAAAATTTGACATGCATCATATTTATACCGTATTTACTCTATGTATTGGGACACTCTTTGATTTGGGAAACACATTTTTTCCAGAAAACTATATTTTTTTTATGCTCTAAAGTTTGGGACATTCAGGAGATTTGTTTCCAGTTGACCCGTCGCTAGTAGCAGACAACACTCATAAAAAAAAATTCTTGAGTAACTAAAGATTTTCATTTTTTGCTTCCAAAACATAGCTTATGATCCCTCATTGGAACGAGCACAATGCGCCCGTTCCAATGAGGGATCATAAGCTAAGTTTTGGAAGCAAAAAATGAAAATATAAAAAAATTTGACAGCGATTTTTGTATATAGTGATGGAAAATGAATCACACACAACTTTATTCAGCATCAAATCAAGACCAGGCTGTGTTCTTTTCCCATTTTCTAAGATTTGGGACACCTGTGAAAATAATTATTTTTAGCTGTCCCAATACATAGAATAAATACGGTATAATATCTGATTAATGTTAAAAATTTGAAATGCCAACAGCCATGCATCTTGGAGAGAGAGGTGGTAGAATATAAAAGTATGAAAAAATACGAAAAAATACAATACAAATGCCACAAATTCAGCCATCTGTAATTTTTTTTTTCTACAAAATTTGACATGCATCATATTTTCATAATGTCTGAATAATCTTAAAAATTTGCAACACCAACATTCAACCATCACAGAGATACAGGTGGTAACAGGATGGATGGATGGATGGATGGATGGATGGACGGACGGACGGACGGACGGACGGACGGACGGACGGACGGACGGACAGACAGACAGACAGAGACAGACAGACAGACAGACAGACAGACAGACACCAACATTCAACCATCACAGAGATACAGGTGGTAACAGGATGGATGGATGGCTGGACAGACAGACAGACAGACAGACAGACAGACAGACAGACAGACAGACAGACAGACAGACAGACAGACAGACAGACAGACAGACAGACAGACAGACAGACAGACAGACAGACAGACAGACAGACAGACAGACAGACTGTAATCCATAAGTCACCTCACAGTAACAAGCAGGGGACTAATGACTGTATGTTGATAACCAGAATATATTCATACCTACAAAGTATTCTTGGTCAATTAATAGTCAGATGTAGAATGAAAGTGTCAATGGGACTGCAGCTCAACTTGTCTAAGAAGGGACTAAATTAAATAGAAAGATCCAGTAATGCCATATCACTCACTCAAGTTTCTACAGAAAAGACATCACACCAAAGTTAGAAATGAAATCTGAAAAAAATCGGGTGAGGGATGGAGCCTGTAGGGTGTGCTAATGGAATAGTTGACAATTCAAATGCCAATCCAACATGGTTGCTGACAGCCATATTTCTTAACAAAATTCAGAAAAATTTGATAGCTCCCATCTAAACATCACACCAAAGCTATATATGAAATACAAAAAATGTAAGGTGAGAGATGCGACTGGTAGGGTGTGCTAATGGAATTGTTGACAATTTATATCCAAATCCAACATGGCTGCTGGCGGGCATGTTTTTCAACAAAATTCGTAAATATTTGATGGCTCCTATCTAGACATCAAACCAAAGTGACATATGAAATTTGAAAAAGATTGGATGAGAGATGCAGCCTTTAGGGTGTGCTAATAGAATTGTTGACAATTTATATACCAAATCTAAGATGGCTACTGGCAGCCATGTTTTTCAATGAAATATGGAAAAATTTAATAGCTCCCATCTGGACATTGGCCCAAAGTCAAATATCAAATTTGGGACTGATCAGGTGAGAGCTGCAGGCTGTAGGGTGTGCTGAAGGAATTATTGGACAATTTCTATCCAAATCCAACATGGCTGCTAGCAGCCATGTTTTTCAATAAAATTCAGAAAAATTCAAAAGCTCCTATCTAGATATCACACCAAAGCTACATATGAAATTTGAAACAGAGTGGGTGAGAGATGCGGCCGGGAGGGTGTGCTAATGGAATTGTTGACATTTTATATGCCAAATCTAAGATGGCCACTGGCGGCAATGTTTTTTTAAAGAAATTCGGAAAAATTTGATAGCTCCCATCTAGATATTGCCCCAAAGCTACATGTGAAAATTGAGACTGATTGGGTGAGAGCTGCGACCTACAACTGAAAGGGGTAAAATTTGATTAAATATGCCCAAATTATACTTATTTCAGCAGCAAGAAAAATCCTGTCCTGGGCAGGAATATCTGCCAGTAGCATGCAAAGAGTAACTCTACAGAGCTGAAACATGGAACCCACGCACTTGATTTAAACAAACTTGAATCTGTGTTCCCCCACCCTCACCCCCCACCTAAAGATGCTGAATATCAAATATCATAAGATCCTGACTGGTAGATATGAATATGATTTTTAAAGAATATTCCTCATACTGTTACAGTGGAGCCCACTTAATTGGATATCTTTTAATTGTATATCCCTGTAAATCGAGTATAATTTTCAAACACAAAACCATTTACCATACCTTTAGTACAAATTTGATCTGTTAACTGCATATGGGTTGTAGAGTAAACTCCTGTTAATTGTATATAAATTTTTGTAATGTGTCGAAAAAATTACTGTGACACGCACCAAATTCCCCTTATTTATCAACCTTTTTGACCTCACTACATCCAATACGGGCATTTATTCTATTATATCTTGTTTGACAGAGCTCGCTGAGCTCTGTCAAACAAGATATAATAGAATAAATGCTCAGTTTACCTACAGAACACAGGAAACTGACCAAATCCCTGTCAATTGTATACTCCTGTTCACTGAATAATTTTCACTGGCAAAATGGATATTCAGTTAAGAGGATTCTACTGTATAAGTTAAAATTTGGGTTCACATAAGATGCTCAAGCATGGTCCCAGAGATTTGATTTGAACAAATCTGAATCTGCCCCCACCATAAGGAATATATTGACCGATTCAGACATGTGGATGTGAAGAGGTTGATGTTTAAAGAATATTCCTCATGTTGCACTATGTTAAGATTTGGGCTCCCATGTGGAGCTCCAAATATGAACCCAGGATTGATTTGAACAAACTTAAATCTGCCACCCGTATATATGCTGTATACAAAGTATCAGAAAATTCTGACTGGTGAATTTGAAGACAATGTTTTTTCAGGAATTTTTCACATACTGCAATAAATTAAGATTTCGGGTTTCATAGGAAGCCTAAATTTCACTCCAGGGATTTGATTTGAGCTGATTTGAATTTGAGCCCCCAACAGATACTGTATACCAAATATCAAAAGAATATGACTGGTGGATCAAAAGAAGTTTTTTAAGAATATTCCTGGTATTGCATCAAGTAAAAATGTGGGTTCCCACAGGGAGCCCAAATGGAACCCAAGGACTTGAGCTGAGCAAACTTGAATGTGACCCACTACACCCCCTCACTCACCTAACCCCCCCACCCCCACCCCCCACAAAACTGGAACATTATTCAAACTTGAAGTGATGTATGATGAGGACATGCATAGCAAATTGAGTTCAATTTTTGAGCCAGAAGTTTATGAGGAGATGATAATGTGAAATTCATGGCAGATGGATGGGCAGACAGATGGATGGACAGACAGATGGATGGAAAGTGGTCACTAAAGCTCCTCAAGCTTCCATCATGAGCTAATAAAGGCCATGGGACCATGGAATTCAACAAACCAAACTAAACCTAAACTATTAAAGAGTGTACAGAAGATGAGTTAAACTGAAATTCTTAATCTATAAACTACTGCCATTTTTGTCAAGTATAAATTCTCAAAATTTAGCACAAGAGTCTTGGTCAGTTACTATACCCATATTATTAGCGTAAGTGCCTGACCGGCTTCGTTTGAATTTAAGCTCATGAGCAGCAATAATATCACTATCTCAGACCTTATATATATATACTCTTTGGTGTGGCGGTACCATCTCGCTGTGTCAGTACCATGATTATATTGTGTCGGTACTATTAACAGGAGTATTCAATTAACAGGGATTGTGTCACTTTCCTGTATTCGTGAGATAAACTTAGCATTTATTCTATTATATTTTGTTTGACAGAGCTCCATGAGCTCTGTCAAACAAGATATAATAGATTAAATACCTGTATTGGATGTACTGAGGCCAAATTGGTCTTTAACCAAAGGAAAACTGGGAAGAGTCAGGGTAATTTCTCAACATGTTACAAAATTTTTATTCAATTAACAGGAGTTTACTCTATAACCTATATTCAATTAACAGGTCAAATTTGTACTGGAGGCATGGTAAATGGTTTTATATTCAATTAACAGGGATATACAATTAAGAGATATCCAATTAAATGGGTTCACTGTACCACATGTCTCTGTCTTTTTGGTGTGGAGGAACTGTTTTTATCATGTCAGGTTCAGTTTGGTTTCACTGTGTTTTCTATGTAGTGGTGCCATTTTAATCGTTCCAGTTACCCCAGGTAGGTGGCTCTGGTGGTAGCTTTGACTATATGTGTTGTCAGATAATGGGTAATCTTCTTAATTTTATTTTTCAGAAGCTATAATATGAGGCTGATAGTCAAGTGTGGTAAGTAAATAGGATGCCCAGATCTGTGTTGTGATGGGCACAGAATTAAGACAAGGGAAAGGTGGACCTAGAAATCAAGGGATTTCATAAAAATAATCATAGTAATAAAGAGAAACTCTTTTGTTTCCCATTAGTTTGTTATTTGTATATGGGGTGGGTGCTTTTTGCTGAATTCAAATTCTTGAGTTTTGTTTCTCATTTTAAGTAAAGATCCGGACTGTCTTTTGCTGTATTCTTTGAGGATATGCTGCATAGGTTAACACTTTCCCGGTGTTGTACAGTGAGTAAATGTCTGGTACAGTAGAACCTGTCTTGAGAGACTGCCCTTTGGGCCACACAAAAGTGGTCTCTCAAGACAGGTGGTCTCTCATAACAGGTTTCAGGTTTTCTCAAATCAGTGAATAACCAACCACAAAATTCAGAAATGGAGAAGAATGGATTTTTGTAATTACTTTGTAGTTGTTCTTTTTTATGAAGTTTTTGTAACAAATTGAAATGGACTGTTATCAAAATTATAAAAATAAATTAGTGTTGAAAATCTTCATTGAAGATTTTCAACACTAATTTATTTTTATAATTTTTATAACAGTCCATTTCAATTTGTTACAAAAAGGTCTTCAACACAAATTTATTTTTATTCCTATCTGTCACATTTCAGGTATGTATGAAATTGTTTATTCAACAATAATCCTAATCTTTTCACAGGGGTCTTATAAAAACATCTCAATCTGTAATGAGTTAGCAATTGAAACCCAATTAAGAGCTTTTAATACTTTTAGTTATGTTAGTATAACCACAATAGATTTTCCAATTCCAGAACAGATAAAAAGTTTTTGTCATGGTTTCAGTCTTCAAAGGGGCGGTCTCTCAAGACAGGTCCATTATGGCATAAAAATACAAGTTGGTACCAGGTCACAGTGGTCTCTCAAGACAGGTGGTCTCCCATAGCAGGTCCATTATAAAGTAAAACCAATCGGTGCCTGGTAGATGTGGTCTCTCAAGACAGGTTTTACTGTAGTGTGTTTCTTCGGTGGCATGATACAGTAGGATGTGGAGCTCCTGTGTCTTCTCGGTTGATGATAAAGGAGTCACTCCCCTCAGCATTATATAGGTGCCTTGGTCTAGGCTGGGTTCAAACTTAGCTGTCCCAATTGTGGTATCTGGTGAGTTCCTAAGCGGTGTGTGCAGTGCTCCTGGGTGATATTTCGCTTTGTCAGTAATCTCTTTCACAGCTATGCTGAGGAGATCTGGACCATTCAGGGTATCCACGGAAGGTGTGGTAGTTTTCCTGTTATGTCTCCTCTTGTTGTGTTTAGCCAGATATTCTCTCCTTCTGAGTATCATTCTGCAAAGTTCACAAGTAACTCGTCCCTGTTTGAGGTGTTCCGTTCGGACATGTCTTCTCAGTCTGTGTCTGCTGGAGTATGTTCTAGAGTAGTCTGAGTATATGTGTGTCATCCCAATAGTTGGTGAACATACAAGGCTTCTCCTGATTTAGACCATTGTTATGTTGCTTACATTGAGCCCTGTGTCTGGAAACAATGCAGGCCTGGCATTCTCAACAAGAGGCCCCAGGGGGCCTGAGGGCGCTCACCTGACATGGTAGTCTAAATATCAAACCAGGGACTTGACTTGAATAAGCTGCATACGCCCCTCCTAACAAAAGCATATGCCAACTAGATTAAGCGATTGTGCCCACACAATACACAGGATTTTCCTTCTGTTTTCAGTTCCTGCACTTTTACGTCCCAAAATTGAGATAAGCACATAAAAAACAGATTTTTTTCCCAAACAAAATACTTTCAGCCTAAATTTTTTTCTTCTTAAAACGCATAAAAAACGATAAAACTAATTTCATGATTTTGGTTCAAAATTTTCTAAGTCCAACCCGGACCCCAAATTTTCAAGGGGAAAAAAAAAATTTTTTTGTCTTAAAATTGACAGAAACGCATAAAATACAAAAAAAAAAATTTCAGGATTTTGGTCCAAAATTTTCTAAGTCCTACCCGGACCCCAAATTTTCTAGGAAAAAAAAAAAAAAATTTTTTTTGTCTTAAAATTGACAGAAAGGCATAAAAAACAAAAAAAAAATTTTTTTTCGGATTTTGGTCCAAAATTTTCTAAATCCCACCTGCACCCCAAATTTTCAGGAGAAAAAAATTTTTTTTTTTTTTTTGGTCTTAAAATTGACTGAAACGCAGAAAAAACCAAAAAAACATTTTTTCGGATTTTGGTCCAAAATTTTCTAAGTCCCACCCGCACCCCAAATTTTCAGAGGAAAAAAAAAATTTTTTTTTGTCTTAAAATTGACCGAAACGCAGAAAAATCAAAAAAAAATTTTTTTTTGGATTTTGGTCCAAAATTTTCTAAGTCCCACCCGCACCCCAAATTTTCAGGGGAAACAATTTTTTTTTTTTTTTTTTTGTCTTAAAATTGACCGAAACGCAGAAAAAACAAAAAAATTTTTTTTGGATTTTGGTCCAAAATTTCGAAATCCGCAACGGGACCCCAAATTTTCAGCCTAAATATGAACCCAGGGATTTGGCTTCGACAAACTTGAATCTCACCCCCCTAAGGATGCTGCATACCAAATATCAAAAGATTCTTATTGGTAGATCTGAAGAAGAAGATTTTTAAAAAATACTCCTCATACTGCACTAATTTAAACATTTGGGCTCCCATAGAGAGCCCAAATATCAACCCAGGCAATTGATTTCAATAAACATTTGAAACAATCTTCCAAAGATGTTATATGTGACATTTTAAAGCTTTTGGAGCAGTGGTTTCGGAGAAAAGTAGTCTTTTATGTTTTTCCCATTACCCACAGTGTTAAAAAATGCTGACTCAGCACTTTTTCAAAGTCCCCAAAAAGTACCCCATGATAAAACCGATGGCAATTTTTTTTGACCATTCCATTCTGTTGGTCCTAAGGAAGCTTCACAACAAACAAGAATTCTCAGTGCCGTGTAGTTTTGGAGATATGGGCGTTTTAATTTTTTTCTATTTTTAGCTCCTGTGGTTCTCACGGGGCTACAGGGAAAAAAATTTCTGCATCAATTAGGTACTTATGACCCAATAAGCACTCACGTAAAATTTGGTTCAAATCGGCCTTGTGGTTTGGAAAGTTAAAAAATTTATAGTAATTTATATATTTTTTATACTTACCAATGACCCGGACATAGCTGGTGCTAACTCTTAAAATATAGGGCCAAACACAAATTTTGCCCCCCAATCCCCAAAATTTGCATCTAAAACTAAAGAAAACATGTCCTGAAAGGCCCTCCACACTTCGCCCCTACTGCGCATGCGCAGTGTCAAGGACGTTCCGAAATTGGCGCCATTAATCATTCTAATAACCAGTGCCTGGTAAGCGCTATGTACTCAGCGGGGAGGCAAGAGTTCCCAACTCCTGGGAGGGCCATCCCCGTCTGGGTCATTGGTAAGTATAAAAAATATATAAATTACTATAAATTTTTCAACATTTTTATACTGTACCAATGACCCAGACATAGCTGAATAGTAAAAAGGCTGGAGGGCCAAGGACATAGAGCAAAATGGAATACGCTCAATAAAATAAAATAGAGTCATCCCCTGTAGGGAAAAAGAAGTAATAGGCCTTACATGTATCTTTCTTATTTATGATAAATTAGAAAGATACAACACCTTCCAAAATTGAGCTTCATACATCCATGTACTCTATTAATATCCAATATAATCCTTATACTAATAATTTTTAAAGTAAGCCAATAAATAAAGTAAGTCTAGAGAATAGAGACTCTTATACTCCTAAAAGTGTCTGAGGATTGCATAATCATGTCCGTTGACATATGCAATATTCAAAAGCTATACTTTAAAAACTAAGACTTGAATGAATTTTAAAAACCTAAACTTCTCACTAAACAACCATCCCAATAACAGCTCAGAATTACTAACTCCGGAGGAGGTATCCCCTTGTTTTCATAGTAAAACAGGTGACCCAAGGGAACACCCTCCCCCCCCCCCCCCCCCCTTTTTCTTGCCCTGGGTCAAATAGCCCAGAGCGAAGAGGGCAGCCGAACGGAGACACTGCCGAAACAGACAGCCTACCTAGCTATAGTAGCAACTGTTAAGTGAATGACATTCTGAGCAGTAGATAATAGACCTAACAATAGAGGCCTCCAGAAATGGACTCGATATTTCTAAGATAAAATTCATGAATGTGGATGGCTGAGCGCAATGAGCGGCCTTCAAAAATCTATACTAGCGACACTATTAATGTAAGCCCAAGAAGTAGAAGAACTCTTACTTCATGAGCCGAAATCTTAAGCACAACTGCTAAGTCAATGATATACCATAAGCAGTACCGATAGTTAATAGAATCCATTAACAATAAAATGGAGCGTAACGTCCTTCTACTAGACATCAAAGACAGAAGAAGCTTACGCCCTTTGTAATAAACAGATATCTGTTTATAGATACATAAACTGTACCCGGAAAGAGTAAAGGCCTATGCCCATACGAAGACGGAAGGACCTTAAAATAATAGGTTCCGGATAATAGGAGCCTAACTCTTATGCAACAATCCAACCTAAATAGTAACGGAAGTATTGATTCCGAAACTATGAAAGTGAAAATCATCCATCGATAGTGCATGAAACTCACTGACTCTACAGTAAAAGAGAAACCAACAGAATTACTGTCTAAAAGGTCAGAATTTGAAAACTACTGTTTCCAGAGGCTCAAATGATTACTTAGCTAAATAAGAACCGAAGTTAAAATCCGTATAGGAATTTAATCTAAAGATTCTAAGTCTATTTATCAAAAAGTTACTAACTGACTTAGATAAAGAGACAAAAGACTCAATTGTAAACTATCGTAGAGTGCATAGGTATGAGGTAACATAAACCTATAACCTAAATAATAACAGGCTGCAGTAGATCTTGTGAAACAAGTATACTAAAAAATAGCAATGAGTAGTATGGAGGGATCAACAATATGAACATAATGATCCCTACACCACGACGGAAGAGCCTCCACTTTAGCCGCATAGAATAGCGAAGAAGAGGATCTCCTATAGTAAGAAATCGCGTCCAAAGCTCGTCCAGTACAGTGCTTACAATGCAATACGGACCACACAACGAAATACATGAAGGTTGCGACCTTGCTGGTTGTGATAAAGATGACACGATTTACCCAGTGAAAAAGATCCTCACATAGAGGAAGATTTCACGTTAAGACCCACAGTAGACAAGAGAGTAAATTACTCGTGATCTCTGTGAAGATAGAGATGCTATCAACAGAAATGTATTGTGGTTGTTTATCTTAGCAATACCTGCTAAAACAACAGCGCCGGAGGATACGCATATCCTATCATTCCGTCCTATAGATCAATAGAGCGTTAACAATATTAGCTCAGAGATCTGGACAAGCCAACACATACGTCTGCAATTGATTAGCAAGCTGTGTCATAAATAAATCATCATTGGGCGCTCCCATAGATAGCAAATCTGATTGAATACTTGTTTGTTGAGAGTCCATTCTGACAGCAACAAGCGACCCGTAAGAGAACGGGAGTCCGATAAAACAATCAGACGACCCAGAATATGACGGACCAAAACTGAACTTGGTGTACTAAAACCAACAGACGGATTCTTTCCATTAAATTGAATAACGGAAACGAAAGAGTGCCTCCCTGGTTCCAGAGATACGCCACTACTGTCGAATTAAAGGACAGGAATTTGGGCATGCGTTTCTGAATAATGTTCATGCAATGACATAAAGCAAGCCTAAAAAACATTATTCCGCGGAAGTTAAACTGATTGCTAAAAGACTGCGGAACCCAAAGACCCTGGCACTTCGAATCCGTAGGGATCAGTATTATATCCCAATCTGTTTGACTGGCAACCGTCATAACAGCCACACTCGGGTCCGGCAACTGCGGCGGCACTCTCTGAGTCAACCACCGAATGTTTGCCCCAGTCTGAATCTCTTGTAACACTAGATAGACAAGAGAACGTGTAAATCGAGCAATTCATGGATTGCCGAAAAGTTGCCGTCGAAGAGAAGCTCCTCCGAGAACGAAGCGACTCTGAGAGAGTTCTTAACCTTACTATCCACGCGTGTGGATGTAGCTAGGGCTGCGTCACGTCTAACTAACTCCAATCAGCCACTGAAGGGCGGAGTTATACGTGAACAAACTACTGCCCTCAAAAGAAATTACATTGAGAATAATATCCCGTAAATCTTTTCTTGATGACGTAATGATAACGCCTCAGTAAGGCGGATTACGTATAATAAAGCGTCTAAGTTAAGTCTACTATACATAATGTCGTTCCCAACATAGAAATTGGAAAAGACATAAATGGCGAAAAAGAATATATGCAGTCTTTAATCACACCGTCTAGACGCATATGAACTCTCGGTATGCCCTGCTCTGCCAAAATAAACTATTTGTATAAATGATAAAATGGCAGAAATGAGCAACGCGGACAAGAAACTAAACTATCATGCTTAGTAGCAGGCTTGTATATATATATATATAGCGTCGAAAAATAAAACACATGTTGTAATGACAATATTGGACTGCGTCGTTAAGTCAGGGACAATGTCCCTGAACCGATCGAAAAATCCGAGTCCAATGACGCTATAAGTCTCTTATCCATGATCGCAGCAATGAAGTCCGAAATAATAATCACTGGAAGATAATGCCAGAAGATATGAAAGGCATCTTCCGATACTACTAAAGGGAAAACTCGAAATCTTTCGAATCCCTTTCGCCATCCTGTCGGACCCTATAAAGCGTTTGGTCGTCCGTAGCTGATGCAACCGCGGACCGCACCGACCCAGCGCCGTCGGATAATTCCTGATTCGACCGAGAAACTGTCAATTGCTGGGATGCTGTGAAACAACTGTGCTAACTCGGATAGCACGTCCGTCACTGAGGCCTGAGGAGAAGCGGTCTTACGATGCATTGCCGCTGGAAGCTCCGTGATCGTTACCCCGTGCATACTACCAATATGCGAGCGAACGGAGTGTATAGGCCTCGTGTCCCTTGGCTACCGGATGGCGCGACCTATTCGCCGTGGAATCACTGAATGCCGAAACTGATCGGATACTCGAGGTCACGTAGCCAATGTGCGGTCGTGTGCCCTGCTGTGAGGATGAGGAAGCATTAAAGACAGTCTCTCGGACTGTCAATATAACGGAGCGTCCCGACCAACGGACATATGCTCCGAATGTAAAATATCTGAACCACAACATGCGGTCCCCTATGTTGTAGGGCGAGAGAGGGACCTCTCTCGCTCACAGCCCGGACGGACCTGGACAAGCCAGGAACCGGACTAACAGGCTTCCTCCGATCTGTCCTCAATCTGCCGTCACTGGGTGAGTACTAAAGTAATTAAAGTGCTCGCATCACCCAAATCTCCTTCCTAGACCGCAACGGACGAACCCGGCAGCCGAACCATTCGATGAATGTACGCTACACCGCGTGAGCTAGCGAATGTCACTCCGTAGGCGATAGACATATTCCATGAGCACTTATTGCCGCTAACTCTTCATTAACTATGACGACAGAGGCACACTTTTGACAGACATCTCCATAACTCTTCGAACAAGAAACCAGAAATGCTTGGTTAGCAAGCATAAAATAATAATATATATAGCGTCGTTCAATAATTCGAAAGTTTGTGTGACATTATTGGACTATGTCGGAACTGAGGGACGATGTCCCTGAACCGAACCAAAAATTTCTAAGTCCACCGACGCTATCAGTTTCTTATCCGGCATCGCAGCATTCTGGTCCGACGAAAGAAGCTGTAGAAGACCAAGTCAGATGACATACACAACAGCATATGTTGTTCCGAAAGGGAAAGCTCGAAATCCTCCGAATCCCTTTCGGTATCCCGTCGGACCGGATGAAACTTTCGGACGTCCGTGCCCGCTTCCGCGGAGCGTCCCGACTCAGCATCGTCGGATAAAATATATGCGACAGATTCAGTTGATGCTGGGATGCTGCGATAAACTGTGCTATTAAGGAAAGCACGTCCGTTCCCGAGGCCTGTGCAGTAGCGGTCTTACGATGCATTGCCGCCGGAAGCTCCGTGTACGTTGACTCCCGCACACTTCCTATGCAAACATCCGGAGTCTGCAGGCCTCGTGTCCCTGGCTACCGGATGGTGTGACCTGGTCGCCGAAGAATCCTTGATCGACGAAGCTGGTAATATATCGGCGGTCACGCAGCCAAGGTGCGGTCGTGTGTGCTGACGAGAAGAGGAAGCCTTAGCAGTCTCAGCGGACTGCCTATACAACGGAGCGTCCCGAGCGACGGACGTATGCTCCGCTTGCGACACATTTTGTACCACAACATCTGGGGCCAAATGTTGTTGAACGAGAGAGGGGCCTCTCTCGCTTGCCGTCCGGATGGACCGGAACGAGCTATGAACCGGACTAAAAGGCTTCCTGCGTTCTCCCTCCGATCCGCCGTCACTGGGTGTGCATTAGGTTAATTTATAGTGCTCGCATCACCCCAAAATTCCTTCTAGACCGCAACGGACGAACCCGGCTGCCGATCCATTCGGTGAATGGACGCTACACCGGGCGAGCTAGCGGACGTCAAAGGCCGTCGAACCTACTAGGGTCCTCTTAGGCAATTGGCGTATTTACATGAGCACTTTTCCGCTAGCCCTTCATTAATTGTGACGACGGAGGCACACTGTTGAAGACATCACAGATACATCACCCTAATCTTGATCGTCTGAAATAGAAATTGATAAAGTAGAGTGACCCTGCGGGGAAAGGACCGGAGTGTCCAAATCCCCAACAACATACCGTGACATACGCTTCCCATATTGTCATCAAAATCATACGATACAGAACAGGAGTTAATGCGAGTACACAGACCACATATAGAATGATAATAAAGTCAGAGGAAGACTTCCTCTTAAAACAATTGATCAATATCCTTTCAATGTGAAAAGAAAACAAGTCCTGGTACTCGCACTAACCCCTGGCAATCAAAATACATAATAATAATATGATCCATTAATATAGAAAAAATAATTGAAATCAAAATATTTTGAAAAAATATTTTTTCAGAACAGCCCAAGTTTCTGAAAAGTAACGTTGAGCCCCAATGGATCCCAAGCCTAAGTGTGGACAAAAATTTTAAAAATATTTTAAACAATTTATTCAACACTTACGAACAATAATAATGTATCTAGTTATGATTAAAATAACATCAAGATATTATTTTTTAGAAATCCCCCCCTCACACAGAGGGCTGTTGTAAATGTAAACAATGAGTGTAAAAACACTAAAATAAGACTCCAGGCACCCAGGCCCGAAATCAGTTACCAAAAATACACTATCTGATGCAAAACAGAGACTTCCAGGGAAGAAACTGCAGAACATCAGATGGTAGATGCAGAACACAACGCCTAACCACCCGTAGGTGAAGACGTAAACATGGGGAAAGAACAGAATTCATTCTGTTATTCAGCTAAAACTCCCAAGAAAATTTAGTAATAATAATTACAAAAACTATGCCAAAAGCATGGGAGAATAGCAAGGGGGAACTTAAAGGACAGGGAGAGAGGAAAACACTTAAAAAACAGTGTAACTAAATAATCAGAATGACAACAAAATGGCTGCTGCCTTGAAAATAGGTAACTTAACATAATTTCATTAAAAAATTTTAAGTTACAGCCCTGATAATATTCTGTCACACATTCTTTTCCTCTCCTCCTTCTCTATCCTCCTTAGAATCACCATTTCACTAATATTTATGTGTCTGGCATCATTTAAACTGAGATTTATAAGCACAAAGATCAGTCAGATGTTAACTGATGAAGGGCCAAACTTAGAATGATTAATGGCACCAATTTCGGAACGTCCTTGACACTGCGCATGCGCAGTAGGGGCGAAGTGTGGAGGGCCTTTCAGGACATGTTTTCTTTAGTTTTAGATGCAAATTTTGGGGATTGGGGGGCAAAATTTGTGTTTGGCCCTATATTTTAAGAGTTAGCACCAGCTATGTCTGGGTCATTGGTACAGTATAAAAATATAGAAATTTGGGGCGGGGCCAAAATTTTTGCCTCTCCTTTAACATCGTCAAATATAGCCCCTCCAACTTCTCTTGATCAAACTTGAGTCTACACCTCAAAAGGAAGCTGCACACCAAATATCAAGTCTCTGCTACTGATGGTTCTTGAGAAGAAGATTTTTTAAGAATTGGAGCATTTTTGCCCAATCCCTCTGCTCAATGTGAGCCGAAACCTAATTTGACAAAAAATCAAAATGCCCTTATATAACCCCTACTCACATGAAATTTCATGAATATGCGGCCAGTGGTTTGGGAGAAAAAGGCCCAAACACCACCTTGACGCCGGCCGCCGGCCGAAAAGTGATCAGAATAGCTCACCCTGACTTTCAGTCAGGTGAGCTAAAAATGCAGGAGGGCTCAAAATCGCTCCCCTTGCATGGCCTAGGGGAGCCATTAGATCTCCTCAACTCAACCTTACAAAAGCTAAAAGTGTCAAAATGAAGTTTTTCTATCAATGAATTCTGCCTTGAGGGTTTTGTACATTTTATTTGGTGCTGTTAACAAGGTAGTATCTGTGAGACGGCTACACTGCCCCTCCCACACCTGTGGGCCTCGTCAAAGCCCGGAGGTGTGGGAGGGGCAGTGAGGCCATCTTACAGAGACCACTAACATAGCAGAGATCTGAAAAGATGTGGGTTTCAGGAATAGGCTGTTATGGTAATCATTTTTTTCTAAGGCCAGGAGGGCTAGTTTTCACCCTCCTTAATTTTTTTAAGGCGAGCAGTAGGCAAGCGAATAAATCGCACTCCTGAAAATGCCAGGCCTGACAATGTTGTCTTCGTACAGGCATGTGTCGTGATGAATAGTGTTAACCTATGCTACACATAGCCTCAAAGAATAAGCAGATAGAATTGTATATGCCCCCCAAAATTTTGGTGGTAATAAATCAACAATTTTCTTTGCAGTCAATGAGATGTTGGCTTAAACCCCCTGCATTGCATCACTACTGGGGTCTGCTTTTGTAAACAAATGAATGCCCATAGGAAAATTTAACAAAAACATGAGACGCATTGCAAACACTCAACTGATGATGTTTTAGAGAAAAAAAAGTCTGGTATAATAAATACAATACGGGGTGTTTAGTTGGTGGATACAGTGTCAAATGAAGCTCAGCGAGACCAATATTAGGCACAACCAAAGCCTCGCCTAATATTGTTCTCACTTCACCTCTTGTGGCACTGTATCTGCAAACAAAATGTCATGTAACTATAATATGTACATCATTATGGAATAAACGACTTACTCAGATGGATCTTTGGTTTTCATTTCGTAAGGATTTCCTCTCATTGATCTCGTCTTGGGATCATAGAAAGATGAATTCACATCCAAATTGTACAAATACTGCAATGAAACAAAGGGAAATATATTCTATCGTGTCCCCAACATTAGAATCTTTATTCATATTCAGTATTTCCAGCTTGTAAAATGGGTCAAATGGCATCAATAGTATAAATGACCTACTTTCCTATTAGACATGTTAAGAATCCAAGAATGACTGGAAAGTTAAAAAATTTATAGTAATTTATATATTTTTTATACTTACCAATGACCCAGACATAGCTGGTGCTAACTCTTAAAATATAGGGCCAAACACAAATTTTGCCCCCCAATCCCCAAAATTTGCATCTAAAACTAAAGAAAACATGTCCAGAGAGGCCCTCCACACCTCGCCCCCACTGCGCATGCGCAGTGTCAAGGACGTTCCGAAATTGGCGCCATTTATCATTCTAATAACCAGTGCCTGGTAAGCGCTATGTACTCAGCGGGGAGGCAAGAGTTCCCAACTCCTGGGAGGGCCATCCCCGTCTGGGTCATTGGTAAGTATAAAAAATATATAAATTACTATAAATTTTTTAACATTTTTATACTGTACCAATGACCCAGACATAGCTGAATAGTAAAAAGGCTGGAGGGCCAAGGACATAGAGCAAAATGGAATACGCTCAATAAAATAAAATAGAGTCATCCCCTGTAGGGAAAAGAAGTAATAGGCCTTACATGTATCTTTCTTATTTATGATAAATTAGAAAGATACAACACCTTCCAAAAATTGAGCTTCATACATCCATGTACTCTATTAATATCCAATAATCCTTATACTAATAATTTTTAAAGTAAGCCAATAATAAAGTAAGTCTAGAGAATAGAGACTCTTATACTCCTAAAAGTGTGTGAGAATTGCATAATCATGTCCGTTGACATATGCAATATTCAAAAGCTATACTTTAAAAACTAAGACTTGAATGAATTTTATAAACTTAAACTTCTCACTAAACAACCATCCTAAAAACAGCTCAGAATTACTAACTCCGGAGGAGGTATCCCCTTGTTTTCATAGTAAAAACAGGTGACCCAAGGGAACACCCTCCCCCCCCCTTTTTCTTGCCCTGGGTCAAATAGCCCAGAGCGAAGAGGGCAGCCGAACGGAGACACTGCCGAAACAGACAGCCTACCTAGCTATAGTAGCAACTGTTAAGTGAATGACATTCTGAGCAGTAGATAATAGACCTAACAATAGAGGCCTCCAGAAATGGACTCGATATTTCTGAGATAAAATTCATGAATGGATGGCTGAGCGCAATGAGCAGCCTTCAAAAATCTATAATAGAACACTATTAATGTAAGCCCAAGAAGTAGAAGAACTCTTACTTCATGAGCCGAAATCTTAAGCACAACTGCTAAGCCAATGATATACCATAAGCAGTACGCTAGTTAATAGAATCCATTAACAATAAAATGGAGCGTAACGTCCTTCTACTAGACATCAAAGACAGAAGAAGCTTACGCCCTTGTAATAAACAGATATCTGTTTATAAATACATAAACTGTACCCGGAAAGAGTAAAGGCCTATGCCCATACGAAGACGGAAGGACCTTAAAATAATAGGTTCCGGATAATAGGAGCCTAACTCTTATGCAACAATCCAACCTAAATAGTAACGGAAGTATTGATTCCGAAACTATGAAAGTGAAAATCAACCATCGATAGTGCATGAAACTCACTGACTCTACAGTAAAAGAGAAACCAACAGAATTACTGTCTAAAAGGTCAGAATTTGAAAACTACTGTTTCCAGAGGCTCAAATGATTACTTAGCTAAATAAGAACCTGAAGTTAAAATCCGTATAGGAATTTAATCTAAAGATTCTAAGTCTATTTATCAAAAAGTTACTAACTGACTTAGATAAAGAGACAAAAGACTCAATTGTAAACTATCGTAGAGTGCATAGGTATGAGGTAACATAAACCTATAACCTAAATAACAACAGGCTGCAGTAGATCTTGTGAAACAAGTATACTAAAAAATAGCAATGAGTAGTATGGAGGGATCAACCATATGAACATAATGATCCCTACACCACGACGGAAGAGCCTCCACTTTAGTCGCATAGAATAGCGAAGAAGAGGATCTCCTATAGTAAGAAATCGCGTCCAAAGCTCGTCCAGTACAGTGCTTACAATGCAATATGGACCACACAACGGAAAACATGAAGGTTGCGACCTTGCTGGTTGTGATAAAAATGACACGATTTACCCAGTGAAAAAAGATCCTCACATAGAGGAAGATTTCACGTTAAGATCCACAGTAGACAAGAGAGTAAATTACTCATGATCTCTGTGAAGATAGAGATGCTATCAACAGAAATATATTGTGGTTGTTTATCTTAGCAATACCTGCTAAAAACAACAGCGCCGGAGGATACGCGTATCCTATCATTCTGTCCTATAGATCAATAGAGCGTTAACAGTATTAGCTCAGAGATCTGGACAAGCCAACACATACGTCTGCAATTGATTAGCCAACTGTGTCATAAATAAAACATCATTGGGCGCTCCCATAGATAGCAAATCTGATTGAATACTTGTTTGTTGAGAGTCCATTCTGACAGCAACAAGCGACCCGTAAGAGAACGGGAGTGCGATAAAACAATCAGACGACCCAGAATATGACGGACCAAAACTGAACTTGGTGTACTATAACCAACAGACGGATTCTTTCCATTAAATTGAATAACGGAAACGAAAGAGTGCCTCCCTGGTTCCGGAGATACGCCACTACTGTCGAATTAAAGGACAGGAATTTGGGCATGCGTTTCTGAATAATGTCCATGCAATGACATAAAGCAAGCCTAAAAAACATTATTCCGCGGAAGTTAACTGATAGCTAAAAGACTGCGGAACCCAAAGACCCTGGCACTTCGAATCCGTAGGGATCAGTATATATCCCAATCTGTTTGACTGGCAACCGTCATAACAGCCACACTCGGGTCCGGCAACTGCGGCGGCACTCTCTGAGTCAACCACCGAATGTTTGCCCCAGTCTGAATCTCTTGTAACACTAGATAGACAAGAGAATGTATAAATCAAGCAATTCATGGATTGCCGGAAAGTTGCCGTCGAAGAGAAGCTCCTCCGAGAACGAAGCGACTCTGAGAGAGTTCTTAACCTACTATCCACGCGTGGATGTAGCTAGGGCTGCCTCACGTCTAACCAACTCCAATCAGCCACTGAAGGGCGGAGTTATACGTGAACAAACTACTGCCCTCAAAAGAAATTACATTGAGAATAATATCCCGTAAATCTTTTCTTGAAGACGTAATGATAACGCCTCAGTAAGGCGGATTACGTATAATAAAGCGTCTAAGTTAAGTCTAATATACATAATGTCGTTCCCAACATTGAAATTGGAAAAGACATAAACGGTGAAAAAGAATATATGCAGTCTTTAATCACACCGTCTAGACGCATATGAACTCTCGGTATGCCCTGCTCTGCCAAAATAAACTATATGTAAAAAAGATAAAATGGCAGAAATGAGCCACGCGGACAAGAAACTAAACTATCATGCTTAGTAGCCGTCTTGTATATATATAAATATATAGCGTCGAAAAATAAAACACATGTTGTAATGACAATATTGGACTGCGTCGGTAAGTCAGGGACAAAGTCCCTGTACCGATCGAAAAATCCGAGTCCAATGACGCTATAAGTCTCTTATCCAAGATCGCAGCAATGAAGTCCGAAAAATAATCACTGGAAGAAATGCCAGAAGATATGAAAGGCATCTTCCGATACTACTAAAGGGAAAACTCGAAATCTTTCGAATCCCTTTCGCCATCCTGTCGGACCCTATAAAGCGTTCGGTCGTCCGTAGCTTGATGCAACCGCGGACCGCACCGACCCAGCGCCGTCGGATAATTCCTGATTCGACCGAGAAACCGTCAATTGCTGGGATGCTGCGAAACAACTGTGCTAACTCGGATAGCACGTCCGTCACTGAGGCCTGAGGAGCAGCGGTCTTACGATGCATTGCCGCAGGAAGCTCCGAGATCGTTACCCCGTGCATACTTCCAATATGCGAGCGAACGGAGTGTATAGGCCTCGTGTCCCTTGGCTACCGGATGGCGCGACCTATTCGCTGTGGAATCACTGAATGCCGAAACTGATCGGATACTCGAGGTCACGTAGCCAATGTGCGGTCGTGTGCCCTGCTGCGAGGATGAGGAAGCATTAAAGACAGTCTCTCGGACTGTCAATATAACGGAGCGTCCCGAGCAACGGACATATGCTCCGAATGTAAAATATCTGAACCACAACATGCGGTCCCCTATGTTGTTGGCTTCCTCCGATCTGTCCTCAATCTGCCGTCACTGGGTGAGTACTAAAGTAATTAAAGTGCTCGCATCACCCAAATCTCCTTCCTAGACCGCAACGGACGAACCCGGCAGCCGAACCATTCGATGAATGTACGCTACACCGGGTGAGCTAGCGAATGTCACTCCGTAAGCGATAGACATATTCCATGAGCACTTATTGCCGCTAACTCTTCATTAACTATGACGACAGAGGCACACTTTTGAAAGACATCTCCATAACTCTTCGAACAAGAAACCAGAAATGCTTGGATAGCAAGCATAAAATAATAATATATATAGCGTCGTTCAATAATTCGAAAGTTTGTGTGACATTATTGGACTATGTCGGAACTGAGGGACGATGTCCCTGAACCGAACCAAAAATTTCTAAGTCCACCGACGCTATCAGTTTCTTATCCGGCATCGCAGCATATGTTGTTCCGAAAGGGAAAGCTTGAAATCCACCGAATCCCTTTCGGTATCCCGTCGGACCGGATGAAACTTTCGGACGTCCGTACCCGCTTCCGCGGAGCGTCCCAACCCAGCATCGTCGGATAAAATATATGCGACAGATTCAGTTGATGCTGGGATGCTGCGATAAACTGTGCTATTAAGGAAAGCACGTTCGTTCCCGAGGCCTGTGCAGTAGCGGACTTACGATGCATTGCCGCTGGAAGCTCCGTGTACGTTGACTCCCGCATACTTCCTATGCGAACGTCCGGAGTCTGCAGACCTCGAGTCCACGGCTACCGACCCAGCGCTGTCGGATAATTCTCGATCCGACACCGTTTCTGTCGGCTGCTGGGATGCTGCGATAAGCTGTGCTATGTGCACAAGAATGTCCGGCGTCGAGACCTGCGGAGGCGCAGTCTATCGCTGCTTCGCCGAGGGCAGCTCCGCATCAGATGGCTCCCGCATACTTTTCCTATGCGAACGTCCGGAGTCCATCGGCCTCGAATCCCTGGCTGCCGGATGGTGTGACCTGGTCGCCGAAGAATCCTTGATCGGCGAAGCTGGTAATATATCGGCGGTCACGCAGCCAAGGTGCGGTCGTGTGCGCTGACGAGAAGAGGAAGCCTTAGCAGTCTCAGCGGACTGCCTATACAACGGAGCGTCCCGAGCGACGGACGTATGCTCCGCTAACGACACATTTGTACCACAACATCTGGGGCCAGATGTTGTTGAACGAGAGAGGGGCCTCTCTCGCTTGCCGTCCGGATGGACCGGAACGAGCTATGAACCGGACTAAAAGGCTTCCTCCGTTCTCCCTCCGATCCGCCGTCACTGGGTGTGCATTAAGTTAATTTTATAGTGCTCGCATCACCCCAAAATTCCTTCTAGACCGCAACGGACGAACCCGGCTGCCGAACCATTCGGTGAATGGACGCTACACCGGGCGAGCTAGCGGACGTCAAAGGCCGTCGAACCTACTAGGGTCCTCTTAGGCAATTGGCGTATTACATGAGCACTTTTCCGCTAGCCCTTCATTAATTGTGACGACGGAGGCACACTGTTGGAAGACATCACAGATACATCACCCTAATCTTGATCGTCTGAAATAGAAATTGATAAAGTAGAGTGACCCTGCGGGGAAAGGACCGGAGTGTCCAAATCCCCAACAACATACCGTGACATACGCTTCCCATATTGTCATCGAAATCATACGATACAGAACCGGAGTTAATGCGAGTACACTGACCACATATAGAATGATAATAAGGTCAGAGGAAGACTTCCTCTTAAAACAATAGATCAATATCCTTTCAATGTGAAAAGAAAACAAGTCCTGGTACTCGCACTAACCCCTGGCAATCAAAATACATAATAATAATATGATCCATTAATATAGAAAAAATAATTGAAATCAAAATATTTTGAAAAAATATTTTTTCAGAACAGCCCAAGTTTCTGAAAAGTAACGTTGAGCCCCAATGGATCCCAAGCCTAAGTGTGGACAAAAATTTTTAAAATATTTTAAACAATTTATTCAACACTTACGAACAATAATAATGTATCTAGTTATGATTGAAATAACATAAAGATATTATTATTTAGAAATCCCCCCCTCACACAGAGGGCTGTTGTAAATGTAAACAATGAGTGTAAAAACACTAAAATAAGACTCCAGGCACCCAGGCCCGAAATCAGTTACCAAAAATACACCATCTGATGCAAAACAGAGACTTCCAGGGAAGAAACTGCAGAACATCAGATGGTAGATGCAGAACACAACGCCTAACCACCCGTAGGTGAAGACGTAAACATGGGGAAAGAACAGAATTCATTCTGTTATTCAGCTAAACTCCCAAGAAATTTTAGTAATAATAATTACAGAAATTATGCCAAAAGCATGGGAGAATAGCAAGGGGGAACTTAAAGGACAGGGAGAGAGGAAAAACACTTGTAAAAACAGTGTAACTAAATAATCAGAATGACAACAAAATGGCTGCTGCCTTGAAAATAGGTAACTTAACATAATTTCATTAAAAAATTTTAAGTTACAGCCCTGATAATATTCTGTCACACATTCTTTTCCTCTCCTCCTTTTCTATCCTCCTTAGAATCACCATTTCACTAATATTTATTTGTCTGGCATCATTTAAACTGAGATTTAAAAGCACAAAGATCAGTCAGATGTTAACTGATGAAGGGCCAAACTTAGAAAGATAAATGGCGCCAATTTCGGAACGTCCTTGACACTGCGCATGCGCAGTGGGGGCGAGGTGTGGAGGGCCTCTCTGGACATGTTTTCTTTAGTTTTAGATGCAAATTTTGGGGATTGGGGGGCAAAATTTGTGTTTGGCCCTATATTTTAAGAGTTAGCACCAGCTATGTCTGGGTCATTGGTACAGTATAAAAATATTCCTGGGATTCAATGTTGTACCCTAGCACCCAGGAAAAAGACCCATCTGGGCAAAATAAATCCTGGATAATAACAGTAAAAAATCGTGACATCGACGCTGTAGTTGCAACGGGTGGTGCAATTTCACAAAATTCTAAGTTCATCAAGGACCATAACTCCAAGAAAAATATTTGGAACAACACATGCATTGAACAGTGGCTAGACATCAATAAGATACACTTACATGCCAAATATAAAGTCATTCCATCCAGTATTTCAAAAGTTATTGAGTTTTGAAACTCAGTGGTCACAGACAAACTCGTTGGTCACAGACAGACTGACCGACCGTCCAACAGACAGACTGACATTGCCACTTATAGAGCAGCTAGTCGCAGCTAAAAAGGCAAGGCATGAAATGCTTTGAGTGTCAATTTGCGAGCAATTTCAAAACATTTACAATCTAAGCATACTCCGTTTGAAAATCATTAAAATATAAAATGCATTATTAAAAGTGAAAAGATGTTTGTACCTTTTAAAAGTGTTATAATATAATTTTGTTGCTTTCATATCTTATCACCAATCCCTTCAGATGTTTGGTTTATAAACAAAATGTGTTTTTGACTGGAGAAATCCTCTGTAACCCTTTACCCAATGCTGAGAATATCAATTTTTTTATTTTAATTACTATTTTTTTAAATTTTTAAAAAAGAATTTCACCAAAACCCTATCAGGTGACCCCCTCATTGGAACAAGCTCGATGAGCTTGTTCCAATGAGGGATCAAATGATATGGTTTTGTTGAAATATTTTGAATTCATTTTTTTCATCTGCCCAATTTGCAAATTACGCAGGCGGATGTGGGCGATTCGTTAGATAAATGGTTAATAGTATTCATTTACATTTCTCTGGTGTTTGAATAAGAGTGCCCAAGTTTTTCTTTACAAACTGCAACATTTTATGTCTGAACATTGAAAACAGATCACAAATCACATTTCAGGCTATGGGTGCCACTATTTTAACTTTGAATGCAGGGAGATACAGTGGAACCCTGTTAATTGAAAAGCCACTTTGCCAATGAAAATTATTCAATTAACAGGAGTATTCAATTAACAGGGATTGTGTCAGTTTACTATATTCTAGAGATAAATTAGCATTTATTCTATTATATCTTGTTTGACAGAGCTCCATGAGCTCTGTCAAACAAGATATAATAGATTAAATGACTGTAATGGGTGTACTGAGGCCAAATGGGTCTATAAACAAAGAAAAACTCTAAAACCTATATTCAATTAACAGATCAAATTTGTTCTAGAGGTATGGCAAATGGTTTTGCGTTGGAAAGTTAAAAAATTTATAGTAATTTATATATTTTTTATACTTACCAATGACCCAGACATAGCTGGTGCTAACTCTTAAAATATAGGGCCAAACACAAATTTTACCCCCCAATCCCCAAAATTTGCATCTAAAACTAAAGAAAAACATGTCCTGAGAGGCCCTCCACACTTCGCCCCTACTGCGCATGCGCAGTGTCAAGGACGTTCCGAAATTGGCGCCATTTATCATTCTAATAACCAGTGCCTGGTAAGCGCTATGTACTCAGCGGGGAGGCAAGAGTTCCCAACTCCTGGGAGGGCCATCCCCGTCTGGGTCATTGGTAAGTATAAAAAATATATAAATTACTATAAATTTTTTAACATTTTTATACTGTACCAATGACCCAGACATAGCTGAATAGTAAAAAGGCTGGAGGGCCAAGGACATAGAGCAAAATGGAATACGCTCAATAAAATAAAATAGAGTCATCCCCTATAGGGAAAAGAAGTAATAGGCCTTACATGTATCTTTCTTATTTATGATAAATTAGAAAGATACAACACCTTCCAAAAATTGAGCTTCATACATCCATGTACTCTATTAATATCCAATAATCCTTATACTAATAATTTTTAAAGTAAGCCAATAATAAAGTAAGTCTAGAGAATAGAGACTCTTATACTCCTAAAAGTGTGTGAGAATTGCATAATCATGTCCGTTGACATATGCAATATTCAAAGGCTATACTTTAAAAACTAAGACTTGAATGAATTTTATAAACTTAAACTTCTCACTAAACAACCATCCCAATAACAGCTCAGAATTACTAACTCCGGAGGAGGTATCCCCTTGTTTTCATAGTAAAAACAGGTGACCCAAGGGAACACCCTCCCCCCCCCCTTTTTCTTGCCCTGGGTCAAATAGCCCAGAGCGAAGAGGGCAGCCGAACGGAGACACTGCCGAAACAGACAGCCTACCTAGCTATAGTAGCAACTGTTAAGTGAATGACATTCTGAGCAGTAGATAATAGACCTAACAATAGAGGCCTCCAGAAATGGACTCGATATTTCTGAGATAAAATTCATGAATGGATGGCTGAGCGCAATGAGCAGCCTTCAAAAATCTATAATAGCCACACTATTAAAGTAAGCCCAAGAAGTAGAAGAACTCTTACTTCATGAGCCGAAATCTTAAGCACAACTGCTAAGCCAATGATATACCATAAGCAGTACGCTAGTTAATAGAATCCATTAACAATAAAATGGAGCGTAACGTCCTTCTACTAGACATCAAAGACAGAAGAAGCTTACGCCCTTGTAATAAACAGATATCTGTTTATAAAAACATAAACTGTACCCGGAAAGAGTAAAGGCCTATGCCCATACGAAGACGGAAGGACCTTAAAATAATAGGTTCCGGATAATAGGAGCCTAACTCTTATGCAACAATCCAACCTAAATAGTAACGGAAGTATTGATTCCGAAACTATGAAAGTGAAAATCATCCATCGATAGTGCATGAAACTCACTGACTCTACAGTAAAAGAGAAACCAACAGAATTACTGTCTAAAAGGTCAGAATTTGAAAACTACTGTTTCCAGAGGCTCAAATGATTACTAGCTAAATAAGAACCTGAAGTTAAAATCCATATAGGAATTTAATCTAAAGATTCTAAGTCTATTTATCAAAAAGTTACTAATTGACTTAGATAAAGAGACAAAAGACTCAATTGTAAACTATCGTAGAGTGCATAGGTATGAGGTAACATAAACCTATAACCTAAATAACAACAGGCTGCAGTAGATCTTGTGAAACAAGAATACTAAAAAATAGCAATGAGTAGTATGGAGGGATCAACCATATGAACATAATGATCCCTACACCACGACGGAAGAGCCTCCACTCTAGTCGCATAGAATAGCGAAGAAGAGGATCTCCTATAGTAAGAAATCGCGTCCAAAGCTCGTCCAGTACAGTGCTTACAATGCAATACGGACCACACAACGGAATACATGAAGGTTGAGACCTTGCTGGTTGTGATAAAGATGACACGATTTACCCAGTGAAAAAAGATCCTCACATAGAGGAAGATTTCACGTTAAGATCCACAGTAGACAAGAGAGTAAATTACTCATGATCTCTGTGAAGATAGAGATGCTATCAACAGAAATGTATTGTGGTTGTTTATCTTAGCAATACCTGCTAAAAACAACAGCGCCGGAGGATACGCGTATCCTATCATTCCGTCCTATAGATCAATAGAGCGTTAACAGTATTAGCTCAGAGATCTGGACAAGCCAACACATACGTCTGCAATTGATTAGCCAGCTGTGTCATAAATAAAACATCATTGGGCGCTCCCAAAGATAGCAAATCTGATTGAATACTTGTTTGTTGAGAGTCCATTCTGACAGCAACAAGCGACCCGTAAGAGAACGGGAGTCCGATAAAACAATCAGACGACCCGGAATATGACGGACCAAAACTGAACTTGGTGTACTATAACCAACAGACGGATTCTTTCCATTAAATTGAATAACGGAAACGAAAGAGTGCCTCCCTGGTTCCGGAGATACGCCACTACTGTCGAATTAAAGGACAGGAATTTGGGCATGCGTTTCTGAATAATGTTCATGCAATGACATAAAGCAAGCCTAAAAAACATTATTCCGCGGAAGTTAACTGATAGCTAAAAGACTGCGGAACCCAAAGACCCCGGCACTTCGAATCCGTAGGGATCAGAATATATCCCAATCTGTTTGACTGGCAACCGTCATAACAGCCACACTCGGGTCCGGCAACTGCGGCGGCACTCTCTGAGTCAACCACCGAATGTTTGCCCCAGTCTGAATCTCTTGTAACACTAGATAGACAAGAGAATGTATAAATCAAGCAATTCATGGATTGCCGGAAGTTGCCGTCGAAGAGAAGCTCCTCCGAGAACGAAGCGACTCTGAGAGAGTTCTTAACCTACTATCCACGCGTGGATGTAGCTAGGGCTGCCTCACGTCTAACCAACTCCAATCAGCCACTGAAGGGCGGAGTTATACGTGAACAAACTACTGCCCTCAAAAGAAATTACATTGAGAATAATATCCCGTAAATCTTTTCTTGAAGACGTAATGATAACGCCTCAGTAAGGCGGATTACGTATAATAAAGCGTCTAAGTTAAGTCTACTATACATAATGTCGTTCCCAACATTGAAATTGGAAAAGACATAAACGGTGAAAAAGAATATATGCAGTCTTTAATCACACCGTCTAGACGCATATGAACTCTCGGTATGCCCTGCTCTGCCAAAATAAACTATATGTAAAAAAGATAAAATGGCAGAAATGAGCCACGCGGACAAGAAACTAAACTATCATGCTTAGTAGCAGGCTTGTATATATATATAAATATATAGCGTCGAAAAATAAAACACATGTTGTAATTACAATATTGGACTGCGTCGGTAAGTCAGGGACAAAGTCCCTGTACCGATCGAAAAATCCGAGTCCAATGACGCTATAAGTCTCTTATCCAAGATCGCAGCAATGAAGTCCGAAAAATAATCACTGGAAGAAATGCCAGAAGATATGAAAGGCATCTTCCGATACTACTAAAAGGAAAACTCGAAATCTTTCGAATCCCTTTCGCCATCCTGTCGGACCCTATAAAGCGTTCGGTCGTCCGTAGCTTGATGCAACCGCGGACCGCACCGACCCAGCGCCGTCGGATAATTCCTGATTCGACCGAGAAACCGTCAATTGCTGGGATGCTGCGAAACAACTGTGCTAACTCGGATAGCACGTCCGTCACTGAGGCCTGAGGAGCAGCGGTCTTACGATGCATTGCCGCAGGAAGCTCCGAGATCGTTACCGCGTGCATACTTCCAATATGCGAGCGAACGGAGTGTATAGGCCTCGTGTCCCTTGGCTACCGGATGGCGCGACCTATTCGCTGTGGAATCACTGAATGCCGAAACTGATCGGATACTCGAGGTCACGTAGCCAATGTGCGGTCGTGTGCCCTGCTGTGAGGATGAGGAAGCATTAAAGACAGTCTCTCGGACTGTCAATATAACGGAGCGTCCCGAGCAACGGACATATGCTCCGAATGTAAAATATCTGAACCACAACATGCGGTCCCCTATGTTGTTGGCTTCCTCCGATCTGTCCTCAATCTGCCGTCACTGGGTGAGTACTAAAGTAAATAAAGTGCTCGCATCACCCAAATCTCCTTCCTAGACCGCAACGGACGAACCCGGCAGCCGAACCATTCGATGAATGTACGCTACACCGGGTGAGCTAGCGAATGTCACTCCGTAAGCGATAGACATATTCCATGAGCACTTATTGCCGCTAACTCTTCATTAACTATGACGACAGAGGCACACTTTTGAAAGACATCTCCATAATTCTTCGAACAAGAAACTAGAAATGCTTGGATAGCAAGCATAAAATAATAATATATATAGCGTCGTTCAATAATTCGAAAGTTTGTGTGACATTATTGGACTATGTCGGAACTGAGGGACGATGTCCCTGAACCGAACCAAAAATTTCTAAGTCCACCGACGCTATCAGTTTCTTATCCGGCATCGCAGCATATGTTGTTCCGAAAGGGAAAGCTTGAAATCCACCGAATCCCTTTCGGTATCCCGTCGGACTGGATGAAACTTTCGGACGTCCGTACCCGCTTCCGCGGAGCGTCCCGACCCAGCATCGTCGGATAAAATATATGCGACAGATTCAGTTGATGCTGGGATGCTGCGATAAACTGTGCTATTAAGGAAAGCACGTCCGTTCCCGAGGCCTGAGCAGTAGCGGACTTACGATGCATTGCCGCTGGAAGCTCCGTGTACGTTGACTCCCGCATACTTCCTATGCGAACGTCCGGAGTCTGCAGGCCTCGGGTCCCCGGCTACCGACCCAGCGCTGTCGGATAATTCTCGATCCGACACCGTTTCTGTCGGCTGCTGGGATGCTGCGATAAGCTGTGCTATGTGCACAAGAATGTCCGGCGTCGAGACCTGCGGAGGCGCAGTCTATCGCTGCTTCGCCGAGGGCAGCTCCGCATCAGATGGCTCCCGCATACTTTTCCTATGCGAACGTCCGGAGTCCATCGGTCTCGAATCCCTGGCTGCCGGATGGTGTGACCTGGTCGCCGAAGAATCCTTGATCGGCGAAGCTGGTAATATATCGGCGGTCACGCAGCCAAGGTGCGGTCGTGTGCGCTGACGAGAAGAGGAAGCCTTAGCAGTCTCAGCGGACTGCCTATACAACGGAGCGTCCCGAGCGACGGACGTATGCTCCGCTAACGACACATTTGTACCACAACATCTGGGACCAGATGTTGTTGAACGAGAGAGGGGCCTCTCTCGCTTGCCGTCCGGATGGACCGGAACGAGCTATGAACCGGACTAAAAGGCTTCCTCCGTTCTCCCTCCGATCCGCCGTCACTGGGTGTGCATTAAGTTAATTTTATAGTGCTCGCATCACCCCAAAATTCCTTCTAGACCGCAACGGACGAACCCGGCTGCCGAACCATTCGGTGAATGGACGCTACACCGGGCGAGCTAGCGGACGTCAAAGGCCGTCGAACCTACTAGGGTCCTCTTAGGCAATTGGCGTATTTACATGAGCACTTTTCCGCTAGCCCTTCATTAATTGTGACGACGGAGGCACACTGTTGGAAGACATCACAGATACATCACCCTAATCTTGATCGTCTGAAATAGAAATTGATAAAGTAGAGTGACCCTGCGGGGAAAGGACCGGAGTGTCCAAATCCCCAACAACATACCGTGACATATGCTTCCCATATTGTCATCGAAATCATACGATACAGAACCGGAGTTAATGCGAGTACACTGACCACATATAGAATGATAATAAGGTCAGAGGAAGACTTCCTCTTAAAACAATTGATCAATATCCTTTCAATGTGAAAAGAAAACAAGTCCTGGTACTCGCACTAATCCCTGGCAATCAAAATACATAATAATAATATGATCCATTAATATAGAAAAAATAATTGAAATCAAAATATTTTGAAAAAATATTTTTTCAGAACAGCCCAAGTTTCTGAAAAGTAACGTTGAGCCCCAATGGATCCCAAGCCTAAGTGTGGACAAAAATTTTAAAAATATTTTAAACAATTTATTCAACACTTACGAACAATAATAATGTATCTAGTTATGATTGAAATAACATAAAGATATTATTATTTAGAAATCCCCCCCTCACACAGAGGGCTGTTGTAAATGTAAACAATGAGTGTAAAAACACTAAAAAAAGACTCCAGGCACCCAGGCCCGAAATCAGTTACCAAAAATACACCATCTGATGCAAAACAGAGACTTCCAGGGAAGAAACTGCAGAACATCAGATGGTAGATGCAGAACACAACGCCTAACCACCCGTAGGTGAAGACGTAAACATGGGGAAAGAACAGAATTCATTCTGTTATTCAGCTAAACTCCCAAGAAAATTTTAGTAATAATAATTACAGAAATTATGCCAAAAGCATGGGAGAATAGCAAGGGGGACTTAAAGGACAGGGAGAGAGGAAAAACACTTGAAAAAACAGTGTAACTAAATAATCAGAATGACAACAAAATGGCTGCTGCCTTGAAAATAGGTAACTTAACATAATTTCATTAAAAAATTTTAAGTTACAGCCCTGATAATATTCTGTCACACATTCTTTTCCTCTCCTCCTTTTCTATCCTCCTTAGAATCACCATTTCACTAATATTTATGTGTCTGGCATCATTTAAACTGAGATTTAAAAGCACAAAGATCAGTCAGATGTTAACTGATGAAGGGCCAAACTTAGAATGATAAATGGCGCCAATTTCGGAACGTCCTTGACACTGCGCATGCGCAGTAGGGGCGAAGTGTGGAGGGCCTCTCAGGACATGTTTTTCTTTAGTTTTAGATGCAAATTTTGGGGATTGGGGGGCAAAATTTGTGTTTGGCCCTATATTTTAAGAGTTAGCACCAGCTATGTCTGGGTCATTGGTACAGTATAAAAATATTATATTCAGTTAACAGGGATATACAATTAAGAGATATCCAATTAAGTGGGCTTCACCGTACTGACAAGATAGTGATAAAAATATCAGACCAGGAATCCCCTCTTTTTGTCCATGTACATCACGGCAGAAAACAGAGTGTTTGGGAACAAATGACAACTTAGGTTTAATTCAAAGTTGAAGGTCTAATTTGGAGGTACTGGTACTTCATTTATTTTTTTATTTATTATTATTTTATTTTTTTTTGGGGGGGGGGGGGGGGGGGGGTAAAATGATATTAAATGGAATAGGATAGGATCTACAGAGAAATTCATTTTGTGTCTCCTTTACATTTTTCAAGAGGTCCGCTGTTGAGTAATTTTTTATACTGCCAATTTAATTTCTTCTAATTACTACAAATCATTTCTGCTGTTCAGCAACCATGATGTGATTGCAGAAGAACTACAAGAAATTTTCTTGAATCTCAACAAATGAAATTTCTGAACATTTGGAAAAGTTTGATTACTTCTCACAATTTTTTTTTATTTTCCCCTTCAGGCAGTTTCAAGCAGACAAATTACTACAAACTGTAGAAGGAATGCAAGAAAAAAGAAAGTGGAAAAAGAAAGTTTGACAATGTCATGTACAGTACGTGGAGAATGGATTGTAAGTAAATCACCTGTGGAGTGGAGTTATCACCCATGCTATAACTTTCAAATTTTGTACATATCGACAAAAAAACACAAGCAATGTTTCAGCTAATGGACCTCTGGGTTTAACCCGGAGGTCCATTAGCTGAAACTTTGCTTGTGCTGGTTATGCTTTGCAACAAATTTGCAATTACTGCTTGGGTGGACTGTCCACTCTGCAGGTGATTTAGTGATAATACACTCTCCACATACTGTATGGTAGGCAGTAACTTTGGGTTCCTAGGCACTAACATTAATTTACAGCTGAACAAAAACTGGAAGAAAATCTTTGCATATAGAAAAAGGAGAGAAGTCATGTATGCATGTAAGTATAAATTTAAAGTTACAAGACTTAATATAAACTAGAGGTGTCTGTACCAGTGGGACAAAGAAATACCCCCAAATCCACATTATGCTGGTTGCAAAATACTCTCAAGTTGGAAAAAAGGGCTGACCATTCTCAAAATCACAGGTGCACCGATTCTCTGTTGTTTTATGTCTTAGGCCTCATAATCAGAAGAGCATGGGTGGTGGTGTATTTTGTCTCTATGGGTGCAAGAAGGCTTTGCAATGCTAAAGCACTGCAAAGCAGGCTTGGCAATTTCAGGAGAGCGATTTTTTAGCTCTCCTTACTGCTCTCCTGAAAGAATTAAGGAGAGCGAAAAATTGCCCTCCTAAATATTTTGGTCTGGGATGATTGAGATTACATGTATTATGCTCACATTAAATTTTTGTTGTAAAGCAAAAATGTAATTTAACTTCGAAGTCACATAACATCACGTAATTTCATTTTGAAAGTGTTTTAGTGGTAAAAGGTAATGGCTGAAACCATACCCAAACACAGCTGCAATCATTTGAAGCAAAATGGGTCACAGCAATATTTTTTTTTCTGTCAGTTTCAAGTTCAACAACTGACATCACAGTTTGAGGGGTAATTATTCAAGGAATATTGACACTATAATATACTACCATTACTACTATCCTGTTACTTGAAGCACTTGCACCAGGATGTGACTGTAGATTCAAGCAGACCTGTTGTCCAAGAAAGTCATATGCCTACCATTACCACCTTCAACCCCCTTGGGGGTTGAAGGTGGTAGTGGTAGGTGTATGACTTTCTTGGACAACAGGTCTGGGTTCACACACAGGTCTTGTCAAGTGTGTGCTCGGTTGTTGAGTGAGACATCTAGATGTCTAAGAGATTTCGCTTTACCTTAGTAAAGTTAATAAAATCACTGATGTAGTCTGTTGGTTTCAGTTTCAATGAGTTCGTTCAACTGGATACTTAAAATGCTGTGTAAAGCTAATTGCTCTCTTAAGCTGATTGAGGAGAGCGATTTTTTGCCCTCCTGCATTTTTCAGAATGCCAAGCCTGGCAAAGCCATGTTGCACTAAAGGGACAAATTTATCAATTTTATTAACTTGGGTAAAATATCAGAAATAAATAATTTAATTTCTATTTTTTGAAGTTTACATTGGTTATAAAAAGAGAGCATGCGGTAGCCAAAAGGACCATGTGGGAGTGCCTGAGAAGTTAAAAAATTTATAGTAATTTATATATTTTTTATACTTACCAATGACCCAGACTTAGCTGGTGCTAACTCCACAAAAACCAGGGCCAAACACAAATTTTGCCCCCCAATCCCCAAAATTTGCATCCAAAACAAAAAGAAATCATGTCCTAAAGGACCTCCATAGTACGACTCTACTGCGCATGCGCAGTGACGCAGTCGTCCCGAAATTGGCGCCAAATATCATTCTTACTGGCAGTGCCTGGTCAGCGCTATGTACTCAGCGGGGAGGCAAGAGTTCCCAACTCAGGGAGGGCCATCCCCGTCTGGGTCATTGGTAAGTATAAAAAATATATAAATTACTATAAATTTTTTAACATTTTTATACTGTACCAATGACCCAGACTTAGCTGAATAGTAAACAGGCTGGAGGGCCTAGGACATAGAGGAAAATCCAATAAGCTCAATTATAAAATAAAGAGGTAACCCCTTAAGGAGAAAAGGAGTATTAGGCTTTACATGTATCTTTCTTATTTAATATTTAAATTAGAAAGATACACTACCCTTAATAATTGAGCACAATAACATTCATGTTCTCTATTAACATCCAGTATAACCTTAATACTAATTATTTTTAAAGCAAGCCAATAAATAAAGTAGTCCAGAGAATTGAGACTCTTTATAATCATTTAAAAGTGTCCGAGTATAGTATATTAAAGCCCGTTTGACACTTGACATATACAAATGCTTCACACCGAGCTACACTTTAAAAATAAGACATGAATGAAATTAAACATTAATATTACACTTTAAAACCATCCCGGAAGCGACTCAGAAATACTGTCTTGGAGGAGGCATTCCCTTGCTTTTCACTATAAAGCAGGTGACCTAAGGGAACACCCGCCCCCCCCCTTCCCCTTGCCCTGGGTCAAATAGCCCAGAGCGAAGAGGGCAGCCGGACGGAGTCACTGCCGGAACAGAAAGCCTGCATAACTATAGTTGCAACTGTTTAGTGGACGACATTCTGAGCAACAGATAACGGACCTAAACAATGCAGGTCTCCAGAAATGGACTCAATATTTCTGAGATAAAAATTAGTAAATGTGGATGGCTGAGACCAATAAGCAGCCTTCATTAAATCTGTAATAGCAACACTATTAGCATAAGCCCAGGAAGTAGAAAGAGCTCTTACTTCATGAGCAGAAATCTTAAGCACAGACTGCTGAGAAGAAGATAAATCTTCATACGCAGTACGGATAGTTAACTGAATCCATCTAGCAATAGAATGGACTGAAATGTCCTTTCTATTAGGCATCAAAGACAGAAAGAAACGTTTCCGTCCCTTTCTGATGAACTGAGATCTCTGTTTATAGATACGTAGTGCTCTAACAGGACAGAGTAAAGGCCTACGCCCGTCTGAAGACAGAAGAGCCTTAATAACAATAGGTTCCGGATATTTATTAGGAGCCTGATTCTTAGCTAAAAAACCGACATTAGTAGTGAAGGTGATAGTGTTCCCAACACTACGATAATGAGAATCATCCACCGATAGTGCATGAAGCTCACTGACTCTTCTGGCAGAAGAGAAAGCTAAGAGAAAAGCTGTCTTATAAGATAAGAATTTGAAATCTACTGTCCCAAGAGGTTCAAATGGCTTTTCCTTCAATTTAAGGAGAACCCAAGCTAAATTCCACTTAGGAATTAATCTAAGAGTTCTGGGTCTATTTATCGAAAAGTTTCTAACCAATTTCGATAAAGAGACATTAGATCCAATTTGTAAACTATCATGATGTGCATAGGTATCAGATAACATAGATCTATAACCCTTTATAGTAACAGGTTGCAGTTTGATTTCGTCAAACAAGTATACTAGAAAGTTAGCAATGTCTGGTATAGAGGGATCAAATATATCAACAGAATGATCCCTACACCAACGACGGAAAACCTTCCACTTAGCCGCATAGTTTAGCGAAGAGGAGGTCCTCCTACAGTTAGAAATCGCGTCCACTGCTCGTCCTGTAAAGTGCTTGCCATGCAAGAAGGACCGAACAACGGAAAAACGTGAAGGTTGAGACCTTGCGGGTTGTGATGTAGTTGGCGCGATTTCCCCTGCCAAAGAAGATCCTCTCGTGGAGGGAGCTTCCGCGGTAGGTCCCACAACAGACACCTGAGTAGATTTATCCACGGTCTCTGTGGCGACAGAGATGCTACCAACAGAATCTTGCATTGAGATTGTTTTATCTTTAGCAATACTTGTTGAATAAACGGCGCTGGAGGATACGCATATCCTATCATTCCGTCCCAAGGGATCGATAGAGCGTCTACTGCAAATGCTCTTGGATCCGGACACGGGGACACATACGTCTGCAACTGATTGTTGAGATGTGTCGCAAATAAGTCTATCATTGGCCGTTCCCATTGGTAGCAAATCTGATTGAATACTTGTTTGTTGAGAGTCCACTCCGACGGCAACAAGCGACCCTTTCGTGAAAGGGAGTCTGCTAGCACATTCAGACGACCCGGTATGTGACGGACCGAAAGAAGAACGTGATGTTCCAACGCAAACAGAAGGATTCTTTCCGTTAGATTGAACAACGGAACTGAATGAGTGCCTCCCTGATTCCGTATATACGCCACTACTGTCGTATTGTCGGATAGGATTTGGACATGAGCATCGTGAATAATGTCCATCCAGTGACGTAACGCAAGCCAAATTGACATCATTTCCTTGATGTTTATGTGCTTGCACAGGAATTGCGGATCCCAAAGACCCTGGCATCTCGAATCCGTTGGGATTAATGATGCACCCCAACCTGTTTGACTGGCATCCGTCATAATGGTAAAACTCGGATCCGGCAACTGCAGCGGAACTCCTTGAGTTAACCACTGAATGTTTGCCCAAGTCTGAATCTCTTGTTTCACTTGATCTGACAAGAGAACGTCTACATCGAGCGAATGAATTTTCACACTCCAATTCTGAGTCAGGAAAATTTGAAGAGGCCGTGTGCGTAGCCGTCCCATCGGAATGAGATCCGCGGCGGCTCCGCACAGACCTATCAGTCTCATAAATTCTCTCGCCGTGACTTTGTCTGTATTCAGACAATAGCGAGCGTAACAACTGACTAATTTCGCTCTGGTTAACGGCAGACGAACGAGATTGTTGTGCGTCTCGAAGCTCATTCCCAGATGAGTGAATGACTTGGACGGCACCAGATCCGACTTCTCCTCGTTTACTATGAAACCGAGACGTCGGAGCAATAGAAGAAGATTCTGAACATCGTTCTGAAGCGTTAACTCGTTGCCGTACCTCTGAAGAATGTCGTCCAGGTAGGCCGACGTTACCGCAGACGAATGAGCTCGGAAGTAGATCATTACCGAGTTCATTACCCGAGTGAAAGCCCAGGGTGCTAGATTCAATCCGAAGCACATGGCCCGGAACTGATACACCACTCCTAGGACTGCGAAGCGTAGATACTTTCGGAATGTCGGATGTACCATGACGTGAAAGTACGCATCTTTGAGATCTATGCTCATTGCATAATCGTTCACCCGAATACTCGCTCTGACCGATCGAATCGTCTCCATATAAAACTTCGGAGCGACGATCAGCTTGTTTATCCAGCTCAAATCTATGACTGGACGGAACGAGCCGTCTGGTTTCGGAACCAGAAACAGATGGCTGTAGAATCCCAGCGATTCCTGGTTTTCTACGACCTCTACCGCGTTCTTCATTAAAAGAGACTGCACCTCTGATAGCAGAGCGTCTCTTTTCTGAGGGTTTGACGGAAGATGAGTCCACTTTGGACTTCGAGTTAATGGAGGCTTTCGTTTGAAGGATATCTTTAGACCTTCCGAAGTCACTCCTCTCACCCACGGGTCGTCCGTAATCGACGCCCACTCTTGAGAAAAACTCGACAACCTTCCGCCAACCGGAACGCGATAGAGGTTTGAGCCATCACCTCCTGGATCTGCGAGGCCTGCGGTAGGAGAAACCACGTCTTCCACGACCCGCACCTCGCCTCGTCGACCTCGGGGCGTCCGACCGATTGTCCCGGCCTGAAGGACGTCCCGAACGAGAGTCGCTATCCTGACGGTCTCTCGAATAAGAGCTAGAGGACGCACCGGAACCTCTATAGGAACCTCTCTTGGGCGGATAAGACCCAGAAGTGCCCGCCTTATTCGTGTCTGCTGTATCCGACCTTTTAGGAGCGGATCTAAACAACAGAGAATCACTAGCTTTCTTTTTAATATTATCATAAATAGCGGAAAGCTTGCCGTCAAAGAGAAGATCTCCTGAGACCGAAGCGACTCTAAGAGAGTTCTTCACCTTAGAATCCACTAGTGTGGATGTAGACAGGGCTGCGTCACGTCTAACCAACTCCAGATTTGCCACTGAAAGGGCGGAGTTACACGTGGAATAAGCTACTGCCCTTGAAAGAAGTCTTAAGGAGGATTGTATATCCTGAAACTCTTCCCCTTGAAGACGCAGTGATAACGCCTTCGTAAGGTGATCTGCGTAAGATAAGGCATTTAAATTGGCTCTGTTAGACGCAATAGCTGTTTCCAACACTGCGGTTGGAATAGAAGCTGACGACGGTAATGATAGCTCTAAGTCTTCCGCCTCGTCGTCCATACGCAGAGGAACTCTCGGTATACCCTGACCTGCCGTGTCGAATTTATTCCTTGCATTAATGAAAGGCAGGTTGAGAGTATTTGCGGACAAGAAGCCTGCTTTCCCCGTCCTGGAAGCAAGTTTAAAAATAGCGTCGTTCAATAATTCAAATGTTCTTGCAACATTATTGGACTGCGACGGAAACTCGGGAGCGATGTCCCTGAACCGCTCGAAAAAATCAGAGTCCAATGACGCTATAATTCTCCTGTCCGGAAGCGCAGCAGTCTGGCCCGACGGAACAACTTGAGGAAGAAAGTGCCGGATGAAGTCCACGGCAGCTTTGTGTTGTTCCGAAAGGGATAGCTCCAATTCATCCGTATCCCTTTCACCATCCGGTCGGACCTCCCGATGTTCCCGGTCGTCCGCCCCCGATGCTTCGGCGGAGCGTACCGACCCAGCGCCGTCGGATAATTCTCGATCCGACACCGTCTCTGTTGGCTGCTGGGATGCTGCGATAAGCTGTGCTATCTGCACTAGAATGTCCGACGTCGAGACCTGCGGAGGAGCGGTCTTTCGCTGCTTTGCCGAGGGCAGCTCCGCATCAGATGGCTCCCGCATACTTTTCCTATGCGAACGTCCGGAGTCCATCGGTCTCAAATCCCTGGCTGCCGGATGGTGTGACCTGGTCGCCGAAGAATCCTTCATCGGCGAAGCTGGCAAAATATCGGAGGTCACGCAGCCAAGGTGCGGTCGTGTGCGCCGGCGAGAAGAGGAAGCCTTAACAGTCTCTGCGGACTGCTTATACAACGGAGCGTCCCGAGCGACGGACGTATGCTCCGCTAAAGACACATTTTGTACCACAACATCTGGTCCCAGATGCTGTTGTACGAGAGAGGGGCCTCTCTCGCTCGCGGCCCGGCTGGACCTGGACGAGCTAGGAACCGGACTAAAAGGCTTCCTCCGTTCTCGTTCACTATCCGCCGTCACTGGGTGTGCATCTATTATTTTTATAGTGCTCGCATCACCCAAAATTTCCTCTTGGACCGCATCGGACGAACCCGGCTGCCGAACCATTCGGTGAATGGACGCTACACCGGGCGAGCTAGCGGACGACATTTGTCTAATCTCCATGAGCACTTTTGCCGCTAGCTCTGTATTTATTTGTGACGACGGACGCACACTTGAAGAAGATAACATGGAAACATCACCCTGTTCTGGTTCCTCTGAAATAGAAACTGAGAGAGTAGAGTGACCTTGTGGAGAAAGAGCCGGCATCGCTCTTTCTCCAGAAACAACATATCGTGACACACGTTTCCAATGTTTCTCATCCCAATGTTCACATATAGGACAGGGATTAATGCGAGAACACTGACTACAATTAATGCAATAATCATGAAAGTCAGAGGAAGATTTCTTCCTATTACAATTTGAACAAGTTCCCTTCATTGTGAAAGAACAACAATAAGTCCTAGTTACTCGCAAAAACCCCTGACACAAAGATACATAATAACATGATCCATTAATAAATGAAAAAACAATTGCAAAACAAAATAATTTTGAAAAAATATTTTTTCAGAGAAGCCCAAGTTGCTGAAAAGTAACGTTGAGCCCCGATGGATCCGATGGCAAAGTGTGGTCAAAAATTTTAAAATTATATAAAATAATTAATGAGACACTTTCGGATAATATAAATGTATCTTATAATGAGATAAACTACCTCAAAGGCAAACAGCCCCCCTCAAAAAAGGCTGTTGCCAATGAAAACAAACAGTGTAAACACAGAAGAAAACATGACTCCAGGCACTGAAAAAACTGGCCCGGAATCAGTCATCAATTACACTCTATCTGATGCAAAACAGAGACTCCCAGGGGAGAATCTGCAGAACATCAGATGGAAGATGCAGAACACAAACGTTATACACCCATGGGTGAAAACGTAACTATGGGGAAAATAACAGAAAACATTCTGTAACCAAGCAACTCTCCTAGGGAATTTTTAGAAATGAAACTTCTCAAAAATATGCCAAAAGCATGGGAGAATTGCAAGGGGGGACTTTAGAAGGCTAGGGGAGAGGAAACACTGAATAAGCAGTGCAACAATTAGCAAGAATGACAACAAGAGGCGTTTGCCTCGAAAATAGGCAACTTAACATAATTTCAACAAAAAATTTTAAGTACAGCCCTGATTATTTTTTGCCACTTCTTTTTTCCTCTCCTCCTTCTATCCTCCTTAGAATCACATTTTCTCCAAGAATTACGTGTCTGGCATCCTTTAAACTGAGATTTACAAGCACAAAGATCAGTGAGATGTTGACTGATGAAGGGCCAAACAGAGAATGATATTTGGCGCCAATTTCGGGACGACTGCGTCACTGCGCATGCGCAGTAGAGTCGTACTATGGAGGTCCTTTAGGACATGATTTCTTTTTGTTTTGGATGCAAATTTTGGGGATTGGGGGGCAAAATTTGTGTTTGGCCCTGGTTTTTGTGGAGTTAGCACCAGCTAAGTCTGGGTCATTGGTACAGTATAAAAATACAGATTTTCAACTTTTTTAGGCCTAATAATGAATTTTTTCAAAACCACAAAGTTATAAAAAATTGGTAACTGCCATATGACACACTACATGTAAATGTACACTCACTAAGGCTGGACAATGCACAAGGTAAGTCATGTAATAATGAAAGAGTCAATGACACTGTAGCCAGAGTTTCCGCTAGCCCAGCTGGGGGTCCGTCGACCGGACCCATTCCCCCGCCGATCATACTATGATCAGTAAGAAAAGCTGGTAGTTAAAATGTCGAGTACAATGCTGTATCGTAACGACACTCAGGATCCTTTGTTTCTACGTAATATAGGCATAATTATGTTGTATACTATGCCTACTATTACTGGCGACAACCTGATACTTTATAACCCCAAGACGAGAGGGGGAAACGAAGTTCAAATCCTAAACGTCGCCTATAAAATTTTGGACTCAACTTGTCGTGTTTGGTCGAAACATCCCACCTATCGAGGTCGAAACCCAATTTTTTTTGGATATTTTTTTTTTTAGTAGTTTTTGGGGGGAATTTTTTATTGCTAAAATTTTTTTCTCGTGGTAAAAAAATTGCAATGCTGAATAACTTTAAAGAAGGCAACTTACCTTAGTCTGAAAGTAATCATTAGTAAATTAAATCCATCCAAGAAATCAGAAGATTGAGAACAAAATCACTCAAACCTGCCTTCACAATTTTGCCCAAATCGGCCTTTTGAGAAAGCGCCGTCGACTGATATATTTTAGCAACCAATTTTCATAACTTTTTACCCATATCAGTTTTTTTTAATATTATAAAGCGTACCTTGACCTCCAAACATTTGAGGATAAAACATCCAAGATTCCTTAAAGTATCCAATAGGCCTACAGAATTTCACACAACATGTTCACTTGAATAACAAATATCAAAGACAAGCTGTCTCAGAGAGGCAGCTTGTGCAGTTCAAACTGAATGTTAAGTGGATAGCCCTATTGAGCTGAACTGTCCAATCATTTTTGGGACTCAGTTCGGGCTAGACGGACTTTCAAAACAAAGAGTCAAGCTAACTCAGACTTTCCCTGCTACAGCCACTGTTTTTACAACATTTAACAGTTATATTGGTGGTCTTTCCAGGGGTTTAGCCAGGATTTTAAAATAGGGCGTCCAAATTTGGGAGAGGGGCAAGTTGGAGTCTTCAGAGGCAAATGCAGATGCCGAAGGCACCTGCTAGCAAGTGCCAAAGGCACTTGCCCTTTTAGGGGGTCCGGAGGGCTTCTCCCCCCGGAAAATTTTTTAAATCTAGCATCAAATGAAGCCTTCTGGTGAGTTTTAGGGGTTGAATCTACTTTTAATTTTGAGTGGGCAAAAAGACATTTTTTTAACAGCATGTTACAATTTTCCAATTTTCCCACCCAAATTTACTGACATTTAATCATTGGGGCCACAGACTTATGTCCCTCCCCGCCCCCGGGCTCCCCCTAACGGCCTAACCCCAACCGTGTATTGATGTAATAGTTACTAACTCAGGTGGAGCCTTGAGGAAGTTGAGGTAGTAGGTACATTCATGTATTCATGAATTTGAACAACCTGCCCACGAGCGGTGAGTGTTACAGCACGTAGGCAGGTTGTTCAAATTCACGAATGCCGTTCTCAGCCGTTCTGCTTTCATAATTAACACGTGCCAGCTTACCAGTAAAAAAACAGGTCACTTGACATGAGAATGGAATGTGTGGGTGATAGAGTGACATAATTTATTCCACTTTTCACCCCTTTTTTAATCCCAAATACAATACTGTGTAGCAGAACTCGGCTGTCATTTTACATTGCCAAGATGACAAGTTGGCAGTGTTTTTTCGATAACACCAGTCGTCAGTCATTGTAACACCACGCCTCTTTTATTGTTGTAATGTTTGTATTAACAAGATTTCTGACCAATCACAATTCAGTGATTTATTTTCCCCTGATGAATAAGCACATGTTGTTAAACTTCCTGGTTTCGGTTTCAATGCTTGTAATGTCGTTTGCAATAAGTACGTTCGAGGTTATCCATAAGCAAAACTAGATCTTAACGTTATTCGCGTCACTGAATGGGCAGAGACAGTAGAAAGACTGACAGGTGATACGCAGATTTCCAAGATATCTATCAGTATCTGACAGTATCATATTGGAATGGGGGTATTTTCTATGCGATTAACACACGGGGAACCGGTGGCATTTGTAACATTTAGGAAAGACAATCAACAGGGCACCGTGAGGGACGCATAGCAACATCGGAAGGGCTGTCTTTTTGAAAAAACAATGTGTCCAAATTGTAAACAGGGCATCCAAAAGACGGCTGGACGCATCTCGGGCTAAACCCCTGGGTCTTTCATAGGAATTGTGTTGATGCTGTCATGCAGCGGCAGTTAATGTGTTGAATAAAAATCTCTCTTTTGATTATAAACCTCAAACGTTTAATTGACTGAGCCCTCAAAGACTGAACAATCAAAACAACCAGTCAGAAGCTGAATTTTAACCTGAGTTCAAGGTTCATTCAGCCAGAAATTTTGTGACAGAAGGATGTGTGACATCATGTGTCTTTTTCTTATTCATTTTATTACCTGTGGATTTTAATGGATTCTCTGCGGGTTTTTTTTATTTCTAATATTGTTGAGTAGTAAAGCACTTAGACTTTCTCAAATTATGGAGGCCGAAGCGTCCCCTTCCAGGGTCGTTTCGGCCTCGGGACGTTTCGGCCTCAATGTTTTCCCCGAGAACTTTTCGTCTTCGGTTTCAAAAAATATCGAGGCCGAAACGTCCCGGGGCCGGACTGGTAAAGGGCCAAAACGTCCCGCTCCCATATGATGTAACGATGGAGTGGTTATACTGGTCCGAATCGACCGCCGATGGTGCGAATCGACCATGGTGCCATTCGACCGTGTTACCAATCGACCATTCCCGAACAAAACAACGCTAGGTTTAGAAAAAAAAGTTTTTTTTCTAACTTTAGAAAAAAAACTTTTTTAACGCTAAAACCAATTTTGTTTCATTCTCTCTGCATTTCCAATTATTTACGTTGGCACGTATCGGGTTGTATAAAAAAATTAAGGTCAAGCGTCAAAGTCGCTGTCAGGATTCGTGGATTTTGTGTTGTTTTGGGTTTGTATTTTTATGAAACCTCCGACCAGATGTAGTATTGTATGTCCCGTGGGAATTTAGAGAATTGTAGGAGGAAAAAATACATATTTTCCTCTTCAATTATTCAGCATTTAAACAACCAGAATGCCCCTAGAGAGCACCTGAAAATCAAAATTTTCCTGGGGGAGAACCCCCCCCAGACCTCCCTGTATACGCCTTTGGCATCTGACCGGACCCACCAATTTTCTCCTAGCGGAAACCCTGCTATAGCTCAACTTGTCAAGACAAAGACATGTACATGTATAGTATGTGACACAGCAATGACAAACATCTAGGTAATGACCTGATAACAAATGTACATATAAAGTATTGTAACGGTCTGTACATAAATACTGACCGTTGCCCGTAACAAATGTATAGGTAAAGTATTGTAAAGGTGAGTGACAGTCAGATGCTAAACTAGAAAAAAATCTTTGAGTCCCAGAGTGGGTCTGACTGAACCGCAAAATATTTGTTCTCATAGCACAGTGATAACAAAGGCACCCCAAAACACACTCATTCCTGTCCCAAGGTGAAAACAAAGGTACCCAAGAAGTTTTGTGAAGATCAGTTCATAAATACGAGCTGTATAGAACTTGTGACAAAAAACTGATTGGACCTAATTTCAGTACAAAATGGCCACTGGCAGCCATCTTGAATTTTGGACCGTACCCAGAAACACTCATTCTCGTCCCAAGGTGATAACAAAGGTACCCAAGAAGTTTTGTGAAGATCGGTTCATAAATACAGTCTCTTCCCTGAGCCGTATTGACATGTGTGCTTACATTGTGTAAGTACCACTGAATAAATCAAAGTTCATCTAATTTCATAATTTCTGCACAAAAAAAAAACCCTTACAATATGTAAACATTCATACAAAAATTTATTCAAATCAGAACTTTCATACAGAAGTTCTGTACAAAAGACTGATTGCACTAATTTGGTACAAAATGGCTGCTGGTGGCAATCTTGAATTTTGGACCACACCCAAAAACACTCGCTCTCATCCCACGGTGATAACAAAGGTACCCAAGAAGTTTCGTAAAGATTGGTTCATAAATATGGCCTCTAGTCTGAGCTGTATAGAAGTTGTGTACAAAAAACTGATTAGACCTAATTTCGGTACAAAATTGCCACTGGCAGCCATCTTGAATTTTAGACCGCATGCAGAAACACTCGTTCTCATCCCAAGGTGATAACAAAGGTACCCAAGACATTTCATGAAGATCAGTTCATAAATACAGACTCTAGTTTGAGCCGTATTGACATGTGTACTTACTGTGTGTAAGTCGCACTGAAAAAATCAAAGTTCATCTAATTTGCATAATTTCTGCATGAGAAAAAAACCTGTATTATATGTGATGTATCCCATGGTACTAAACATTCACACAAAAAATTATTCAAATCAGCGCTTTCATATGGAAGTTCTGTGCAAAAATCTGATTGCACCTAATTTTGTACAAAATGGCTGCCATCGGCCATCTTGAATTTTGGACCGGACCCAAAAACACTCGTTCTCGTCCCGCGGTGATACCAAAGGTACCCAAGAAGTTTCGTAAAGATCGGTTCATAAATACGGCCTCTAGCTCGAGCCATATTGGCATTTGCACTTACAGTGCTGAAAGTAACACCAAAAAACATCAAAGTTAGTCTAATTTGCACAATTTACGCACGAGAAAAAAACCTGTATTATATGTGATGTATCCCATGGTACCAAACATTCATACAAAAAATTATTCAAATCAGAGCTTTCATATGGAAGTTCTGTACAAAAAACAGATTTCTGCATTGTCGGTACAAAATGGCGGCTGGCAGCCATCTTGAATTTCGGACCGCACCCAAAAACATTCGTTCTCGTCCCACGGTCATAACAAAGGTACCCAAGAAGTTTCGCAAAGATCGGTTCATAAATGTGGCCTCTAGCCCGAGCCGTATCCAATAGTTGACGTATGGACAGACGGACAGATGGCCAGACGGACAGACGGACGACGGGCCATGACAAAAGCTCAAATTTGGCTTCGCCAAAGTTAAGCTAAAAATGATCTTATTTATAACTAGAAAGAAAAGAGTGACTTCCCCTGTTTACCGTATTAACACATGAAGTTAGTTTAACTGGTTGAGTGCTGAAAGCCCATATTTAGACTTTAGTCGGGAATGCATGCAGGTGACATAACTTAATGCTTCATATTCTATGGATGTCCTTCACATTTTCTTCAACATGAAGTTATTACTCTGTATGGATTTGCCTTGTTACAATTTATGGGAGAGTGCCTGTAGGCACTCTCCCATAAATTGTAGTACGGCAAAGACATGCTAAAAAAATTTTATGCCCAAGATTAACACTCTGCTAGTTAATGCATGTAATATATATGCCAACAGGGAGAGACATTTCAAGATCACTGTTTTAGTCCCTGAAAATAAATAACAAATAAAATTCTCCACCACCATCCCAATTTTTTAAAAAAATATCCAGTGATAAATTGGGCTTTTATTTTTCATGGTCTAATCCAGAAAAAAGTGTTATTTACACTAACAGTTATCTAAGTTATTGCACAGATTTAGTTTGTAAGCTAACATACACTGAGTAACCAAAGGCATTGTACAGGATTGGTTGAAAGGCTGCCATATCACACACAACATGAAAATATAGACTGACTAAGGCTGTAGAATATTATTTATTTATTTATTGGTGTTTAAGGTCACATATTTCTGCACAATGGCTAATCATGACCAGGACAGTTTTACGGGTGGGGGAAGCCGGAGTACCCAGAGAGAACCACCGAGCAACGGCGAGCAACTGTCAGCTCCCCAACATACAGTGGAGCCCACTTAATTGGATATCTCTTAATTGTATATCCCTGTTAATTGAATATAATTTTCAAACACAAAACCATTTACCATATCTTCAGTACAAATTTGATCTGTTAATTGCATATGTGTTGTAGAGTAAACTCCTGTTAATTGTATATAAATTTTTGTAATATGTCAAAAACATTATTGTGACACGCACCAAATACCCCTCATTTATCAATCTTTTTGGCCTCACTACATCCAATACAGGCATTTATTCTATTATATCTTGTTTGACAGAGCTCTATGAGCTCTGTCAAACAAGATATAACAGAATAAGTGCTCAGTTTACCTCCAGAACACAGGAAACTGACCAAATCCCTGTTAGTTGTATACTCCTGTTAATTGAATAATTTTCACTGGCAAAATGGATATTCAATTAAAAGGATTCTACTGTACTAACTCCACACAAACTGAGTTAGTATTGGTTGAAGACAGGTGCACCATCGACGTGCAGTACGCCTTAGTATACAGCGTCACCGGGCCCCCCACGTGGGCAATGGGGGTGTAGTGTCTTGCCCAAGGACACAACACAGTTGCCGCAAGTGGGATTCAAACCGAGGACCTCTCGGCTTGCAGTCTGCACCTCTACCTACTGAGCCACCTCACCCCAAGGCTGTAGAAATACACAGGTTTAGCTGTTTACATGTTATATAGGGTGCGGGATTCAATAAACTAATGGAAATACTTATACTGGATTGTTGAATTTTCTTAAAGTGAATTCCAAATATGAAAACAGGTTCTGTTTTCAATTAATAGCTTGAGGACCACAACTAAGTAAGTTTGGTGGACCAACATCCTACAGAACTAAAGTTATTGCCAAGAAACCAACTATTTACACCTGCCGATCTTACATTAAACTCAGAGTTGAGTGTAACTTGGTCACAATTTGACTTAATATACCTTAGCTGTGTCTTCACGAATACGCAAGTTTCTGACGGTAATTCTCTGCTTTGTCTCAAATTTCTGTCCAGGCATTTCCATGTCTTCAGCATATTTGTCTTCATCATCACTGTCTCCATCAGTCTGTTAACAGAAAGAAAATACCCTATAATTCTACACCTCCGCAGTATTCAATAATTCTACACCTCCGGAATATGCAATAATTCTACACCTCCTGAGTATCCAATAATTCTACACCTCCGGAGTATTCAATAATTCTACACCTCCGGAGTACTCAATAATTCTACACCTCTGGAGTATTCAATAATTCTACACCTCCTGAGTATCCAATAATTCTACACCTCCTGAGTATCCAATATTCTACACCTCCTGAGTATCCAATAAGTCTACACCTCCGGAGTACTCAATCATTCTACACATCTGGAGTATTCAATAATTCTACACTTCCGGAGCATTCAGTAATTCTACACCTCCTGAGAATCCAATAATTTTACACCCCTGGAGTATTCAATAATTCTACACCTCCTGAGTCTGCAATAATTCTACACCTCCTGAGTATCCAATAATTCTACACCTCCGGAGTATCCAATAATTCTACACCTCCTGAGTATTCAATAATTCTACACCTCCTGAGTATTCAATAATTTTACACCTCCTGAGTATTCAATAATTCTACACCTCCTGAGAATTCAATAATTCTACACCTCTGGAGTATTCAATAATTCTACACCTCTTGAGTATTCAATAATTCTACACCCCCTGAGTATTCAATAATTCTACACCTCCTGAGTATTCAATAATTCTACACCTCCTGAGTATTCAATAATTCTATGCCTCCTGAGTATTCAATAATTCTACACCTCTGGAGTATTCAATAATTCTACACCTCTTGAGTATCCAATAATTCTACACCTCGGAGTATTCAATAATTCTGCACCTCCGGAGTATTCAATAATTCTACACCTCCTGAGTATCAAATAATTCTATACCTCCTGAGTATTCAATAATTCTACGCCTTCTGAGTATTCAATAATTCTACCCCTCTGGAGTATTCAATAATTCTACACCTCCGGATTATTCAATAATTCTACGCCTCTGGAGTATTCAATAATTCTACACCTCCTGAGCATCCAATAACTCTACGCCTCCGGAGTATTCAATAATTCTATGCCTCCTGAGTATTCAATAATTCTACCCCTCCGGAGTATTCAATAATTCTACACCTCCGGAGTATTCAATAATTCTACACCTCTTAAGTATTCAATAATTCTACACCTCCTGAGTATTCAATAATTCTACACCTCCAGAGTATTCAATAATTCTACACCTCCGGAGTATTCAATAATTCTACACCTCCGGAGTATATTCGTATATTTTTTCATAAAATAAAGACATTCAGTATTTTTGTTTTTCATAAAATACAGACATGGCAGTTGTGTAAATAATAATGGGTTCCGCCCAGAAAATTTTTGCTTTGTGTAAGTGTTGGCGAATAGTTGACCCAAGAGCTGCTCTAATAGGACATATGATGATCAGTTTAACCTTTGGGAGACTTTTTGCCCAAAGCAGTGATCAAAAGTGGAAAAGTGATGGACAAACCTGACCAGCACTTATTACTGCTGGCAGAACCCTGCTAATATAGCAACATAATCGTCAGTGCTTTTCATAAAAAATCAGACTTTCTTATTTTTAAATTTTTGCCTAAAAAATATAGCCTATGATTCCTCTCTGGAACAAGATTGCTGAAATTGTTCCGGTCAGGGGTCCTATGTTTCTGAGGCAAAAAACTGGCCCCACTAGCTGCAAAGAGTTAATTCCATGTATACTACAGGGAGGGGGGTAAAGAGTTAACTCTGTGCATGCTGCAGGGATGGGGATAAAGAGTTAACTTCTTACATGCTGCAGGGATGGGGATAAAGAGTTAACTCCATGCATGCTGCAGAGATGGGGGTAAAGAGTTAACTCCATGCATGTTGCAGGGATGGGGGGTAAATAGTTAACTCCTTTCATGCTGCAGGGATGGAGGTAAATAGTTAACTCCTTGCATGCTATAGGGATGGGGAAGAGAGTTAACTCCATGCATGCTGCAGGGATGGGAGTAAATACTTAGTTAACTTCTTACATGCTACAGGGATGGAGATGAAGAGTTAACCCCATGCATGCTGCAGGGATGGGGGTAAATAGTTAACTCCTTGCATGCTGTGGGGATGGAGGTAAACAGTTAACTCCTTGCATGCTGCAGGGATGGGGGTAAATAGTTGACTCCTTACATGCTACAGGGATGGGGGTAAATAGTTAACTCCTTGCATGCTGCAGGGATGGGGGTAAATAGTTAACTCCTTGCATGCTGCAAGGAGGATGGGGATAAAGAGTTAATTCTGTGCATGCTGCAGGGATGGGGATAAAGAGTTAACTCCATGCATGCTGCAGGGAAGGGAGTAAATAGTTATCTCCTTCCATGCTGCAGGGATGGGGGTAAATAGTTAACTTTTTGCATGCTACAGGGATGGAGTAAAGAGTTAACTCCTTGCATGTTGTGGGGATGGAGGGAGTTAACTCCTTGCATGCTGCAGGGATGGGAGTAAATAGTTAATTAACTTCTTGCATGCTACAGGGAAGGGATGAAGAGTTAACCCCATGCATGCTGCAGGGATGGGGGTAAATAGTTAATTCCTTGCATGCTGTGGGGATGGAGGTAAACAGTTAACTTCTTGCATGCTGCAGGGATGGGGGTAAATAGTTAAATCCTTACATGCCACAGAGATGGGGGGTAAATAGTTAACTCCTTGCATGCTGCAGGGATGGGGGTAAATAGTTAACTCCTTGCATGCTGCAAGGAGGATGGGGATAAAGAGTTAATTCTGTGCATGCTGCAGGGATGGGGATAAAGAGTTAACTCCATGCATGCTGCAGGGAAGGGAGTAAATAGTTAACTCCTTCCAAGCTACAGGGATGGGGGTAAATAGTTAACACCTTGCATGTGGCAGGGATGGGGATTTAGAGTTAACTCCATGCATGCAGAGGGGATGGGAGTAAATAGTTAACTCCTTGCATGCTACAGGGATGGGAGTAAATAGTTAACTCCTTGCATGCTGCAGGGATGGGGTAAATAGTTAACTCCTTGCATGATGTGGGGATGGGGTAAATAGTTAACTCCTTGCATGCTGCAGGGAAGGGAGTAAATAGTTAACTCCTTTCATGCTGCAGGGATGGGGTAAATAGTTAACTCCTTGCATGCTACAGGGATGGGGTAAATAGTTAACTCCTTGCATGCTGCAGGGAAGGGAGTAAATAGTTAACTCCTTCCATGCTGCAGGGATGGGGGTAAATAGTTAACTTCTTGCATGCTACAGGGATGGGGTAAAGAGTTAACTCCTTGCATGTTGTGGGGATGGAGGGAGTTAACTCCTTGCTTGCTACAGGGATGGAGTAAAGAGTTAACTCCATCAATACTGCAGGGATGGGGGTAAAGAGTTAACTCCATGCATGCTGCAGGGATGGGGGTAAAGAGTTAACTTCATGCATGCTACAGGGATGGGGGGAAATAGTTAACTCCATGCATGCTACAGGGATGGGGGTAAAGAGTTACCTTCATGCATGCTATGGGTATGGGGATAAAGAGTTAATGCAATGCATGCTACAGGGATGGGGGTAAATAGTTAACTCCATGCATGCTACAGGGATGGGGGGTAAAGAGTCAACTCCATGCATGCTAGAGGGATGGTAGTAAATAGTTAACTCCATGCATGCTACAGGGATGGGGGTGAAGAGTTAATTCCATGCATGCTACAGGGATGGGGAAATCTCTTGTCACTAAAATAAGTAAATGTAATCACATTTAACCAAATTTTCCCTGTGAAATTGATTTATGAACTTTTTGACAAGTGATTGCTTGAGTTAATTTTTCATGAATTTTTCAACAAATCTAAGTACATTTGGTTAAATATCAAACCACATTATGGGAAATATTTGCTGCTGAAACCTTTGACATCAGAGTGCAGAGGGTTAATAATGACCACTTACATGAGCATTAATAGCATACATAGAGGATATGGAATGAGTGTTCAGGCTTGGCAATTTCAGGAGAGCGATTTTTTAGCTCTCCTTACTGCCCTCCTGAAAGAATTAAGGAGAGCGAAAAATTGCCCTCCTAAATATTTTGGTCTGGGATGATTGAGATTACATGCATTATGCTCACATTAAATTTTTGTGGTAAAGCAAATATGTAATTTAACTTCGAAGTCACATAACATCACGCAATTTCATTTTGAAAGTGGTTTAGTGGTAAAAGGTAATGGCTGCAACCATACCCAAACACAGTTGCAATCATTTGAAACAAAATGGATCACAGCAATATTTTTTTTCTGTCAGTTTCAAGTTCAACAACTGACATCACAGTTTGACGGGTAATTATTCAAGGAATATTGACACTATAATATACTACCATTACTACTACCATGTCACTTGAAGCACTTGCACCAGGATGTGACTGTTGATTCAAGCAGACCTGTTGTCCAAGAAAGTCATACGCCTATCACTACCACCTTCAACCCCCTTGGGGGGTTGAAGGTGGTAGTGGTAGGCATATGACTTTCTTGGACAACAGGTCTGGGTACACACACAGGTCTTGTTAAGTGTGTGTTCGGTTGTTGAGTGAGACATCTAGATGTCTAAGAGATTTCGCTTTACCTTAGTAAAGTTAATAAAATCACTGATGTAGTCGGTTGATTTCAGTTTCAATGAGTTCGTTCAATTAGATACTTAAAATGCTGTGTAAAGCTAATTGCTCTCCTGAGCTGATTGAGGAGCGTGATTTTTTGCCCTCCTGCATTTTTCAGAATGCCAGGCCTGAGTGTTTTTCTTCTCTAATATTTATGAAACGAGTCTAAGAATTTTGTTTTGGCAAGCCCAAACTGAAAATTTGGACGAGTTTCATAAATATTATATGAGAAAAACACTCATTTCATATTCTATTTATCATATGACACACACATACAAATTAGCTACTTAGTATAACTTTTTAACCCATCACCTAACTTGAGTTGCAGACAGCACTTGGAAAAAACATCCTTGTATAACTAAAAAATTTTCATTTTTTGCTTCCAGAAGATAGGTTATGATTCCTCATTGGAATGAGCGCGACACACTAGTTCCAATGAGGGGTCATAACCTAGGTTTTGGAAGCAAAAAGTGAAAATATAAAAAAATGAAAGTGTCAATGACACTGAAGCTCAACTTGTCAAGACAAAGACATGTACATGTATAGTATGTGACACAGCAATGACAAACATCTTGGTAATGACCTGATAACAAAGGTACATATAAAGTATTGTAACGGTCTGTACATAAATACTGAGCGTTGCCTGTAACAAATGTATAGGTAAAGTATTGTAAAGGTGGGTGACAGTCAGATGCTAAACTAGAAAAAAAATCTTTTGAGTCCCAGAGTGGGCCTGACTGAATCCCAAAATATTTGTTCTCATAGCACAGTGATAACAAAGGCACCCCAAAACACACTCATTCCTGTCCCAAGGTGAAAACAAAGGTACCCAAGAAGTTTCGTGAAGATCAGTTCACAAATATGAGCTGTGTAGAAGTTGTGACAAAAAACTGACTGGACCTAATTTCGGTACAAAATGGCCACTGGAAGCCATCTTGAATTTTGGACCGCATCCAGAAACACTCGTTCTCGCCCCAATGTGATAACAAAGGTACCCAAGAAGTTTTGTGAAGATCGGTTGATAAATACAGCCTCTAGCCCAAGCCGTATTGACATGTGCACTTACTGTGTATAAGTAGCACTAAATAAATCAAAGTTCATCTAATTTGCATAATTTCTGCACGAGAAAAAAACCCGTACTATATGTGATGAATTCCATGTTACTAAACATTCATACAAAAATTTATTCAAATCAGAACTTTCATACAGAAGTTCTGTACAAAAGACTGATTTCACTAATTTTGGTACAAAATGGCTGCTGGTGGCCATCTTGAATTTCGGACCACACCCAAAAACACTCGTTCTCATCCCACTTTGATAACAAAGGTACCCAAGAAGTTTCGTAAAGATCGGTTCATAAATACGGCCTCTAGCCTGAGCCGTATAGAAGTTGTGTACAAAAAACTGATTAGACCTAATTTCGGTACAAAATGGCCACTGGCAGCCACCTTGAATTTTGGACTGCACCCAGAAACACTCGTTCTCGTCCCAAGGTGATAACAAAGGTACCCAAGACGTTTCATGAAGATCGGTTCATAAATACAGACTCCAGCCCGAGCCGTATTGACATGTGTACTTACTGTGTGTAAGTAGCACTGAAAAAATCAAAGTTCATCTAATTTGCATAATTTCTGCACGAGAAAAAAACCCATATTATATGTCATGTATCCCATGGTACTAAACATTCACACAAAAAGTTATTCAAATCAGCGCTTTCATATGGAAGTTCTGTGCAAAAATCTGATTGCACCAAATTTTGTACAAAATGGCTGCCATCGGCCATCCTGAATTTCGGACCGGACCCCAAAACACTCGTTCTCGTCCCATGGTGATAACAAAGGTACCCAAGGAGTTTCGTAAAGATCGGTTCATAAATACGGTATCTAGCCCGAGCCGTATTGGCATTTGCACTTACAGTGCTGAAAGTAACACCAAAAAACATCAAAGTTAGTCTAATTTGCATAATTTCTGCACGAGACAAAACCCCGTATTATATGTGATGTATCCCAGGGTACCAAACATTCATACAAAAAATTATTCAAATCAGAGCTTTCATATAGAAGATCTGTACAAAAAACAGATTTCTGCAACGTCGGTACAAAATGGTGGCTGGCAGCCATCTTGAATTTTGGACCGCACCCAAAAACACTCGTTCTCGTCCCACGGTCATAACAAAGGTACCCAAGAAGTTTTGTAAAGATCGGTTCATAAATACAGCCTCTAGCCCGAGCCGTATCCAATTGTTGACGGACAGATGGACGACGGGCCATGGCATAAGCTCAAATTTGGCTTCGCCAAAGTTAAGCTAAAAATGGTGTTTTCTTGTACTGCGCGAGACGGTTTTTGCCGTTACGTTAGGTAAAAGATTAATACAATATAACCCAACCTAAATAGGACATATAATGTAAATTCTCCCTACTGAAATTATGCAAATGTGACCCAGTTGTATTTTGTTTAGCCAATCAAATTGTCCAGTTTTGAAATTGACCAATGAAAGATCCCAACTCTAATTATGCAAATTATGAAAATGTGGCCCAGTTGTATTTTGTTCAGCCAATCAAATTGTCTAGTTTTGAAATTGACCAGTGAAATTGATGGAAGGCTTTATTTATCACTGATTAATATGAAAATAAAATATCAAATGTTTTAAAGTGAACAAAACGGACGAGTCATATGATAAAATATATTTACTTTATATTTACTTGCTTTAGTACAATTTATTGGAGAGTGCTAATAGGCAGGGACAAATTTACTAACTTTGGTTAAATATTAGACATAAACCATTTAATTTTTATTTTTTTAAGTTTGCATTGGTTATAAAGAGAGCATGCGGCAGTCGAAAGGACCACTCTGGAGGAACAGATTTTCAACTTTTTAAGCTTCATTGGGGGATTTTAAAATTAGTGTCTCACGGATCTGTTTACTTTATTTTGTTTTTATTCAACAGCAAGGCTCAAATTCGAGGCAATTCACACTAAGTTTAAAATTCAAAACTGAGGAATTAATACTCTGTTGGAATTAGGGGCATCACATTAAGGGTAGGGGAGAGGTGTTACACCCCTAATAATTTTTGCAGTTGAGACATATCTATCAACACTAAGTATATGATAGCTCATAGGAAGAACCAAATTATGGAGAACAAAACACATGATACAGAGTGCCCATAACAGCTGTATTAATTAATATTCTTGAACAAATGAAACTGAAGACAGCGGAAAGAATTTGTGGGATATTGTTCTCGAAGAAATGGTCATGGCATTTAATAAAACATATGTTCCCCTGATGAATCCTGACCATTACTAATCCAAGTCAAAATGTATGGTTATGTATTTCTCCCAAAAGGGTGAAAATAGAAGCCAATATTCTACCGGGAGCATGTTGGCTTATTAGGCCTAAAAAGGCTAAAAATCTGTGTTACTTAGGTCCTTCCACATGGTCCTTTTGGCTGCCGCATGCTCTTTTTTCATAACCAATGCAAACTTAATAAAAAAAATAAAAATTAAATGGCTTATGTCAGATATTTTACCCCAAATTGATAAATTTGTCCCTTTAGTGTAACAAGGCTTTGCAATGCTTTAGCATTGCAAAGCCTTGTTGCACACAAGGGATGAAATACACCACCACCCATGCTATTTTGTAGATTATGAGGCCTAAAACATAAAACAAACCAAGAACATTAACTTTTGATTGGCAAGGAAATAATTACAAATTTTAAAATAAAAAATAAAATAAAAAAATGCCCGCCAACATGCAATTTTACAAAAATGGCCTGAGATACAGATCTACTTAGTGGGGTCTTAGATTATTGGTCTTTAAACCGAAAGGTTGACAGTTCGATTCTAACCCTTACCATTTACACAGTGTACATGGGCAAGACACTTAATCCCATTTACCCATAGCATACTGCTTATCGATTGTTCCCTTGCCTTCAACCACTGCTAACTTCGGTTGAGCCAGATTAGTAAGCTGAAGAGCCTGACAGTTGTTGGACACTGTTTGGTGCATCTCTCCAGGTAGACTTCCTCCATCTGTAAAACGGTCTGATAGATGACTAAAATATTTCAACAAATTTCAGATTTGGCAATGGAATTTCCACTGTTTGAGGGGCCAAAACAGTGTAGTTATTGAAGTTAAGTAAAAAAAAACATTGCCCCAAAATCCCATATAGTTCTTCGGTGAGCTGGTACCTTTTGAAAATAGATTTCTTCAGATTATAGTAGTCAATAGCCTTCCCTCTCCCATCATCTTATCCTTTCCATGACTCATGCTTCCAGTCACTATGATTTTCATTATTAAACAGCATGTCCCAGTGTGCAGTGACGAACCACAAGGATCTCTTCATTCAAACAGCACAAAAAAATATCCCAAAACCTAGTTATTTCCATTTATTAAGGCTTGTTTTTTACGAAATGACATGCTTATTGGGATACGAGGTCTCATGTTGTAGTAAAATTGGAGATAAACATCTTGGAAATATTTATGTATGGTTTGTACTCGCAGTGCTAAGTTTCTCAGCTGAATAAAGATGATAAAAATCCTTACAACTGACGGAAAATTGGTAGTGAGGGGTTAATAATAATATATAATAATAAATGTAGTTTAAAGCCAAAAATCCTCATAGAGCTCTTGGGCTTAACACAAAAAAATATTTTATATATATATATATATCACTCTGCATTTCCTATTTCACTGACTGTCTCCAAGCGGATGAATCACAATCAGCGTCTTCATTGTAAGTTATATACCGCTGGAACAAATGTGATTTGATAGCTGATCGGAAAGATGGGAGACTCTGGGATGCTTTCGGCCCACTAGGAAGCAGGTTCCAAAGGAATGGAGCAGACACTGAAAAGGCCCGATCGCTAGCTGTTGCGAGGTCACCTGGTACATGGACAAGATTGTGTGACTTTTTCGAACGCAGTGATCTACCAGGTTCGTAACATGAAACCAAGTGGACAGATATGGTGGGGCGTCGCCATTTAAGCATTTCCAAGTTAATATGAGAATTTTGAATTCAATGCGCTCCCTCGAAGGCAGCCAGCGCAGATTTTTAAGAATATTAATATCATTGTTTGCTTGAAAATGTGCAACTATCTAGATAGAGACATTGCAAATTCTGAAAGAGGAAGGATTTTTACTTCCAAAAACTTAAAATTGTGTAGTTTGTAATTAGTTTACACTTGCACATTTTTAGGACTTTTTCATTTCAACAGTCCCCAGTCTAATTACACTCGCACATTTTAGGATTTCAATGATTGATTAAGTCCAACTGTGAAATCTTGTGCATGAAAGGAAAATCCATTCTGAAAATAAAGGGGAGAACAATATTCAATGTCAAATCCCCTGTCATTGGGCATGGGATTTGAAATTTGATACTGCTCGCCTCTTTATTTTAACCCATTCTATTGCTTGGCTAACAGTGAAGCACAGAATATGAAGCAAGATGACTCTAAAGACATCACTACTAGGAAAACAGCTAATCTTTATTCACTGCAGAAGAATTACCCGTGAAATTCTTAACTTTTTGCCAGAAATAATAATTTGAGAAATGCTTTATCATAGTATTAACACAGCAGCATGGAGGTTGCACTTCTACCCGGACAGTAATGAACTTCTCAACACTAACATACCTTCTGTTTGGATTCTTCACTGATTAATTTATCCATATTGTGGTCTTTATGCATTCGTTTAGCCTGAAAAATCAGATTATTCAGCTTCAGTAACAAGATACAGTGTAACCATTTTAACCCCCTTCACTCTGATGTCAAAATACCAAAATTTCAGGAAGCTGTTTTTCCCATAATGCATCTAGAAATTTAACCAATTCAATCTTGTTTGACAGAGCTCAATGAGCTCTGTCAAATGAGATTGAATTGGTTAAGTTTTTAGTTGCATTATGGGAATTTTTTTCTGCCTGAAATTTAGATATTTTGACATCAGTGTGCAGGGAGTTAATTCAATAGCCACCTGGCCAGAGAATTATTAAATTAACAGGAATATTCAATTAACAGGGAGTTGGTCAATTTCATGTATTTATTTATTTACTTATTGATGAGTACGGTCACGTATCTCTACATAATGGCTAATCATGTCCTTTCCTACATCCTGGAGGTAAATTGAGCATTTATTCTACTATATCTTGTTTGACAGAGCTCAGTGAGCTGTATTGGATGCAGAGACCAGCCCATAGGCTAAATTTAGGGAGAAGTCACTTCTCCCTCCCAAGGTTTTAAGAAGAAGTGAGGTGAAAATAGGGAGAAGTGAGCAAAAAATATTATTTCTCAAAAAGCTATGTCAAGTAAAGGGTTAAATTCAGTTTATCAAATTACTTTTGACAACCAAATATTCTCAAGAACCTGTGTTAGGTAAAGGGTTAAATTCAGTTTATCAAATTTACTTTTGCCAACCAAATGTTATTTCTCAAAAAGCTGCTTTAGGTAAAGGGTTAAATTCTGTTTAGCAAATTATTTTTTTGTCAACCAAATATTATTCTCAAAAAACTGTGTTAGGTAAAGGGTTAAATTCAATTTAGCAAATTATATTTGCCAACCAAATTTTTCTCAAAAAGCTGTGTTAGGTAAAGGGTTACATTCAGTTTAGTAAATTGTTTTTGCTAACCAAATATTATTTCACAAAAAGCTGTTTAGGCAAGGGTTCAATTCAGTTTAAAAGCTAATAGTGGGGGGGGGGGGGGGGGGGGGGGGGGGAGGGGGGTTAAATTCAGTTTAGTGAATTATGTTTGCCAACCAAATATCATTTCAATTCAGTTTAGAGAATCATTTCTTCCAGGCAAATGTTCTGTTATCAAGGAAGATAATTGAATTTGTCAGTTTGCTTTATACACCATTTATTTCTGTAACTTACTACTTTTTGGTAATTTAGTGGGACCCTTATTGTGACCACCACAAATGGAACACACCCAACAATAATTTTTAAAAATCACATGCTTCAAACTCACAAGTGCAAAGTAAAATATTTTTATTATTACCAAAAATGTTGTTTTTAAATAAATATCCTGTATAGCGAAGTTTGATGGTGGAAATCACTTTTGAAATGAAACATTAAAAAAGAACTTGAGCATTTTTCGTTTTGTCATCTAACTTCACTCTAGTGAAAACTTGAATTGTCATGACGAAATCGTACCGTGGTTGGTATTATTTTGGGGTTTTATGGGAAGTATAATCAATATATTTAGTAATTCTTTAACCTGCCCAATTATTTGCTTTCACTGCACTTATTTCTTTCTATTTTTCCCAAGCGAAGTTAGCAACAGAATCGCCAGAAATAACTTTTCTCAGCGACTTTTCAAAACTTTAAGGCGACTTCAACTTCGCCCAGAGAAAGAAATTGGGCGAAGTCCTGGTGTTAAGGGTAAAGATATCGCCTACTTCGCCTTGTAGGCTGGTCCCTGATTGGATGTACTGAGGCCAAATAGGTCTATAAACAAGGGGAATTTGGTGACTGCTAAGCAGGCCTGAAAATAAGCAGACTGACATTTTCAGAATTAGGTCCCCAGAGGGTGAATTTGATGATGCTATCCCATACAGTGGGCCAGTTTATCCTCTGGTACCTCTTTCTGTTTAGTTTTGAGACATTGAATCAGATTGAGGTTCATAGAGGATAAATTTAGTGATGCTACCCTGCTGTGCAGGGTAGCATCACTAAATTCACCTTCTGGGGGACCTCATTTTTCAGATGACAGTCTGCTTATTTTCTGGCTTGCTGTTAGGTTAATTTCTTGAAATATTGCAAGATTTTTATTCAATTAACTTTTGATTTTTTAAAAGCTTATATCACTTGAATTTGTCTGCTTCAAGTAAGCCATTATGCAATGAAATCAAAAAGAAAAGGGCGTGTAAACACAGACGTAAACTGCAGTTTTTTTGTGATGTGCCAATTTGCAATTAAGGATGATTCTAATTGATCAGAAGGAGAGTGGTTCAAATGACAAAATGATGACGTAACTGAAATTCTGTTAATTCCAGTTCATGACCTTTTAGGGGCTTGCGAATTGCCGATTTTGATCGAATCAAACATCAAATCAAATTGGTGAAACAAATCGAATTTTGAATTAAATTTCAAATCGAATCACAGTTAATGGATACATTATCAAAAGAAAAGATTTTTAAAAAATAACAACCCTGATCATTAACCCTTTACCCATCGAATCGGTGGCATCCGCTCGCGTAACATGAAATTCAGCAGTTGAAAAAATATTATTTTTCAAAAAATTTCAACAACATCATGTCATGTGAACCCTCATTGGAACGAGCTCGTCGTTCAACCGTAAGAATAAATAGTTTGTTATATATTCGTCTACATTCTTGACTTATCCCCAATATATTGTAAGATAAAATGATTATTACCATCATGTGGATGAACAAAATATGTATCCGAGTCTCTCTCCAGGTTCTGAGGGTAGATCACGACTTGTTTTCCACTCGTCGTGATCTGCCCTTAGAACTCGGATACATATTTTGTACATCCACATAATGGTAATAATCTCTATGTATTTTGTCTTGACATTTTCACTTGTATTGGGAAAAATAATTTTCACTAGTGATTAACCAATAAGGATTCGTGACCGTCATCTCATTGCCGATTAGTTGAGAACACAATCTGCTGTGAGTGCCGATGTCAGATAGTAACAACCAAAAGGAGTAGTATGTTTAAGAATTCATGAAACAGGGTTATGTTAATTTTACAGTAGTCAGGTTGATTGGTTTGTTGACCTCAAGAGTATGTCAGTGTGTGTATTAAAATAAAAATACAACATCAGTGGAAACAAGTTAACAGCGCAGCGTCTTTAAGACGCCGTGCTGTTAACTTGTTTCTGCTGATGTCGCATTTCATTGAGTCATCACACAGCACGTGGGATGTGTGTCATGAGCAGCAATCAAGGGGAAGATCAGACCAATTAATGAGATTAGGCCAATCTTGAATCCTGCTAATCATTGTGGCAACTTACAATTTTGATCCAGTGGTGTTCCTTGTAACCATCGGCATGGACCGATGTTCAAACACCTCTACCGATCGTCAACCGATGGCTTAAAATCAGCTGATGTCAGATGCTATTGCAGAACATCAGTTAATCACTAATTTTCACTTGTATTGGGAAAAATAATTTTCAACTGCATTGGGAAAAATAATTTTCATTTGTATTGGGGAAAAATACATTCATGTTGTAAGATAAGTATACATGAATAGTTTTTCATCGAAATTAACCAACAAATGGAAATAAAGAATAACCTTTCAATTTTCAATTCAACACTTACTTCTTCAATCTTAGCAAATTCCTCTTGAACAATTTGCTGATGTTCTGTAATATCGAACCCATTCCACCTGTCTCTTTTTCCATCATAATCAAAACTCAACTGTGGCTGTATAAACTCATCAGGGGCAAATTCCTCACCAGTGTACTTGGCACCAGTCTTTCTTGGTCTCTGAAAAATATTTTATACACATTAACCTCCATTAACAAGCTCATTCCAATCAGGAGGGTCATAAGCTATGTTTTGACAAAAAACTGGAAAAATAATAAAATTTGAATGTAGATTTCTATAAATAGTGCAAGATGTTTTTTTTCATTGTGTTAGGTAAACGGTTTTATTACACACTTATTTAAAATTAAGGTTTGTTCATGGCATTCCAGGATGTGTGATAAAAATAAACTTTTATCACACATGTGTGGGATACAGATTCTTGCACTTTTGTAATGTAAGAATGAAACCAGTCATATTTCAGGAGATACATGGGCCCGTTTCGATGCAATGGTTCATTTATTTTGATGTTGTAAAGTGGATGTTAGCGGTCTATAGTATCTGAGTTTCTATTGTTTCCATAGAAACTTATGGTCTACACAATGACCGACCATCAAAAGAAACTTTCTAATTTTTTTTCTTAATGTAAACAATACTGACTATTGATTAAATAAGCCGACGGGTTAAAGTATGACATGGCAATGACTGACATGCAGTTTAAACTAAAGAACAATGTACACAGAATATGAAAACATCTATGAGTGAAGTCATTTCGAATGAATGACGTTGTGTGAACAAATTTCTAGGTCACCAAATTGAAACACAAATCAAAGTGCCTGTTGATATTCACTGGAATTCGTATGGATTCTGTACCCCTCTTAAAGGCTATAACACAAACTTTTAAATTTTGAGCAGGCACTGTGAACAATACGATCATTTCTCTTGGACAATAAGGATATAAATTTTATTTACGTGGAATGAATTGACAATGACTACTGTTATCTTGACTAAAATCTCAACCTCTCAACCTCAGTTGAGCAACAATAGCCGCATGGAACTTGGAAGTCAGATAAACATGTGAGTTTTTTTTATAATTTCTCATTGAAGTTTTTTCCAAATTCACATCTATTGTTTATTATGAAAGAATGGCAGCATTTTTGGTGGGGATCACATCCACCATTCACAATTTGTGCTGTAAAATTGAGGCATAAAAAGATGGTAAACTGTATTTCAGATGAACTGTGTTTCACCGATCGAAGTGACGCATTACAATTTGCAAGTTAAAACTATGAATGAAAGTTCAATTAGCATACGAAATAACAATAAGAGTGGTCTCCTGCTTGTGAAGATTAACTTGGATTTTTGTCTTATTTTATTTCCTGTATGTTAAGGATAGGTTAATTTTTACTTAGTATTACCATAAAAGGTCTGTTTTAGAAATTTGCGTTGTGTAATAAATACAGAATTGCACAAGCGTTTGAATGCGTTAATGTTTATCGCACTTGTTTGGTTTGGTGCAGAATACCACTCGAGGCTTTGCCTCAGGAGGTATTCTTGTGCCCAACCAAACTTGTGTGATACACATTAACCCACTGAAACGTTTGAGCATTTCTGTGTATATCACTTATACTGTGAACTTGTTGGCCCAGTTAGTTTTCTCTCAGAATGTGGGCAATTTCTTGTTTTAAGATTTTTGTTCAAGTTAACTCTGTTGAAGATTTTAGGGATTTATCTGGCCATTATGTGTATTTTTCAACTGTGAAAGCTTTCATTAATTTTTCCACTGTAATTGTTTATGCACAGTGATTGTTTTTGATTTTCAATATTTTTCTGCAAAAAAAGTAAATTTTTTCAGTTTTTTAAGAATTTTGTTTAGCTCAGCTGTGATGAACAACATGTAAATTTGACTTGGGTATTTCTCAACTTTTCTTTATTATCTTTATTTCACTGTTTGTTTACCCTTTGAACTCTGGTGGTATCTTCCATGCCAGTTCAATAAAAACAATTAGAAGAGTCCATATTCATTATTTGGGGTAGACCAATCAATATTTTCAACGTGCAGCCTCTGGACTGCACGTTGAAAATATTGATTGGTCTACCTCACATATTTACTGAACAGTCATCCTATTTAACCCTTTACCCAACGCAGACGATATCAAAATTTATTATTTTAAATAACATTTTTTTAAATTTTTCAAAAAATTTCAACAAAACCATATCATGTGACCCCTCATTGGAACGAGCTCAATGAGCTCGTTCCAATGAGGGGTCACCTGATATGGTTTTGTTGAAATATTTTGAACAATTTAATTTTTTCAACTGCTCAATTTGCATATTACGCGGGCAGATGCGGGCGATTCGTTAGGTAAAGGGTTAATAATGGTTCCTGCCAGAAAAGTGGCCGTTAGGGTTCAAAGGGTTAATATGTCCACATTTCTTTTTTTTCTATTAATTTTTGTTCAGCTTGGACTCATTTAATTTCAGAGTGTCAAAATGAGCATTCAGAACATTTGCTTTGGACCTTGCTTTGATAAGGTATTTACAATGTACAGATGTGTTATTTTGGACTATCACAAGCCCTTCTTCTACTGTTTATTTAATATATAAATGTGAATGTCTGTATCTATATCTCTCTATCTATCTATCTTTGTTCCGGGTGAACTCCTTCGCTTCTCGACCGATCGATCTCAAATTTTGTTCATGGGGGTAATTCGTCCCTGCGAGTAACATGGGATGGGTGCCGCGCCCGTGCGGAGTGACCTTGATCTTGAAATTGATGACCTTGACCTTTTATTTCAAAAACAACTGGGCCGGTTGGGCTAAAATTTCATATGTGCGGGTATATTGACCCATCGATCATTTTGACTTTATTTGGATGCCCATGCAGGGTGACCTTGACCTTGAAATTGGTGACAACCTTTTATTACGAAAGTTAAAAAATTTATAGTAATTTATATATTTTTTATACTTACCAATGACCCAGACTTAGCTGGTGCTAACTCTAACAAAACCAGGGCCAAACACAAATTTTGCCCCCCAATCCCCAAAATTTGCATCCAAAACAAAAAGAAATCATGTCCTAAAGGACCTCCATACTACGCCTCTACTGCGCATGCGCAGTGACGCCGATGTCCCGAAATTGGCGCCAATTATCATTCTTACTGGCAGTGCCTGGTCAGCGCTATGTACTCAGCGGGGAGGCAAGAGTTCCCAACTCCAGGGAGGGCCATCCCCGTCTGGGTCATTGGTAAGTATAAAAAATATATAAATTACTATAAATTTTTTAACATTTTTATACTGTACCAATGACCCAGACTTAGCTGAATAGTAAACAGGCTGGAGGGCCTAGGACATAGAGGAAAATCCAATAAGCTCAACTATATAGTAAAGAGGTAACCCCTTAAGGAGAAAAGGAGTATTAGGCTTTACATGTATCTTTCTTATTTAATATTAAATTAGAAAGATACACTACCCTTAATAATTGAGCACAATAACATTCATGTTCTCTATTAACATCCAGTATAACCCTTATACTAATTATTTTTAAAGCAAGCCAATAAATAAAGTAGTCCAGAGAATTGAGACTCTTTATAGTCATTTAAAAGTGTCAGAGTATTGTATATTAAAGCCCGTTTGACACTTGACATATACAAATGCTTCACACCGAGCTACACTTTAAAAATAAGACATGAATGAATTTAAACATTAATATTACACTTTAAAACCATCCCGGAAGCGACTCAGAAATACTGACTTGGAGGAGGCATTCCCTTGCTTTTCACTATAAAGCAGGTGACCTAAGGGAACACCCGCCCCCCCCCCCCCCCCCCCCTTCCCCTTGCCCTGGGTCAAATAGCCCAGAGCGAAGAGGGCAGCCGGACGGAGTCACTGCCGGAACAGAAAGCCTGCATAACTATAGTTGCAACTGTTTAGTGGACGACATTCTGAGCAACAGATAACGGACCTAAACAATGCAGGTCTCCAGAAATGGACTCAATATTTCTGAGATAAAAATTCGTAAATGTGGATGGCTGAGACCAATAAGCAGCCTTCATTAAATCTGTAATAGCAACACTATTAGCATAAGCCCAGGAAGTAGAAAGAGCTCTTACTTCATGAGCAGAAATCTTAAGCACAGACTGCTGAGAAGATAAATCTTCATAAGCAGTACGGATAGTTAACTGAATCCATCTAGCAATAGAATGGACTGAAATATCCTTTCTATTAGGCATCAAAGACAGAAAGAAACGTTTCCGTCCCTTTCTGATAAACTGAGATCTCTGTTTATAGATACGTAATGCTCTAACAGGACAGAGTAAAGGCCTACGCCCGTCTGAAGACGGAAGAGCCTTAATAACAATAGGTTCCGGATATTTATTAGGAGCCTGATTCTTAGCTAAAAAACCCACATTAGTAGTGAAGGTGATAGTGTTCCCAACACTACGATAATGAGAATCATCCACTGATAGTGCATGAAGCTCACTGACTCTTCTAGCAGAAGAGAAAGCTAAGAGAAAAGCTGTCTTATAAGATAAGAATTTGAAATCTACTGTCCCAAGAGGTTCAAATGGCTTTTCCTTCAATTTAAGAAGAACCCAAGCTAAATTCCACTTAGGAATTAATCTAAGAGTTCTGGGTCTATTTATCGAAAAGTTTCTAACCAACTTCGATAAAGAGACATTAGATCCAATTTGTAAACTATCATGATGTGCATAGGTATCAGATAACATAGATCTATAACCCTTTATAGTAACAGGCTGCAGTTTGATTTCGTCAAACAAGTATACTAGAAAGTTTGCAATGTCTGGTATAGAGGGATCGAATATATCTACAGAATGATCCCTACACCAACGACGAAAAACCTTCCACTTAGCCGCATAGTTTAGCGAAGAGGAGGTCCTCCTACAGTTAGAAATCGCGTCCACTGCTCGTCCTGTAAAGTGCTTGCCATGCAAGAAGGACCGCACAACGGAAAAACGTGAAGGTTGAGACCTTGCGGGTTGTGATGGAGTTGGCGCGATTTCCCCTGCGAAAGAAGATCCTCCCGTGGAGGAAGCTTCCGCGGTAGGTCCCACAACAGACACCTGAGTAGATTTATCCACGGTCTCTGTGGCGACAGAGATGCTACCAACAGAATCTTGCATTGAGATTGTTTTATCTTTAGCAATACTTGTTGAATTAACGGCGCTGGAGGATACGCATATCCTATCATTCCGTCCCAAGGGATCGACAGAGCGTCTACTGCAAATGCTCTTGGATCCGGACACGGAGACACATACGTCTGCAACTGATTGTTGAGATGTGTCGCAAATAAGTCTATCATTGGCCGTTCCCATTGGTAGCAAATCTGATTGAATACTTGCTTGTTGAGAGTCCACTCCGACGGCAACAAGCGACCCTTTCGTGAAAGGGAGTCTGCTAGCACATTCAGACGACCCGGTATGTGACGGACCGAAAGAAGAACGTGATGTTCTAGCGCAAACAGAAGGATTCTTTCCGTTAGATTGAACAACGGAACTGAATGAGTGCCTCCTTGATTCCATATATACGCCACTACAGTCGTATTGTCGGATAGGATTTGGACATGAGCATCGTGAATAATGTCCATCCAGTGACGTAACGCAAGCCAAATTGACATCATTTCCTTGATGTTTATGTGCTTGCACAGGAATTGCGGATCCCAAAGACCCTGGCATCTCGAATCCGTTGGGATTAATGATGCACCCCAACCTGTTTGACTGGAATCCGTCATAACGGTAAAACTCGGATCCGGCAACTGCAGCGGAACTCCTTGAGTTAACCACTGAATGTTTGCCCAAGTCTGAATCTCTTGTTTCACTTGATCTGACAAGAGAACGTCTACGTCAAGCGAATGAATTTTCACACTCCAATTCTGAGTCAGGAAAATTTGAAGAGGACGTGTGCGTAACCGCCCCATCGGAATGAGATCCGCGGCGGCTCTGCACAGACCTATCAGTCTCATAAATTCTCTCGCCGTAACTTTGTCTGCGTGCAGACAATAGCGAGCGTAAAACTGACTAATTTCGCTCTGGTTAACGGCAGACGAACGAGATTGTTGTGCGTCTCGAAGCTCATTCCCAGATGAGTGAATGACTTGGACGGCACCAGATCCGACTTCTCCTCGTTTACTATAAAACCCAGACGTCGGAGCAATAGAAGAAGATTCTGAACATCGTTCTGAAGCGTTAACTCGTTGCCGTACCTCTGAAGAATGTCGTCCAGGTAGGCCGACATTACCGCAGACGAATGAGCTCGGAAGTAGATCATTACCGAGTTCATTACCCGAGTGAAAGCCCAGGGTGCTAGATTCAATCCGAAGCACATCGCCCGGAATTGATACACCACTCCTAGGACTGCGAAGCGTAGATACTTTCGGAATGTCGGATGTACCATGACGTGAAAGTACGCATCTTTGAGATCTATGCTCGTTGCATAATCGTTCACCCGAATACTCGCTCTGACCGATCGAATCGTCTCCATATAAAACTTCGGAGCGACGATCAGTTTGTTTATCCAGCTCAAATCTATGACTGGACGGAACGAGCCGTCTGGTTTCGGAACCAGAAACAGATGGCTGTAGAATCCCGGAGATTCCTGGTTTTCTACGACCTCTACCGCGTTCTTCATTAAAAGAGACTGCACCTCTGATAACAGAGCGTCTCTTTTCTGCGGATTTGACGGAAGATGAGTCCACTTTGGACTTCGAGTTAATGGAGGCTTTCGTTTGAAGGATATCTTTAGACCTTCCGAAGTCACTCCTCTCACCCAAGGGTCGTCCGTAATCGATGCCCATTCTTGTGAAAAGCTCGACAACCTTCCGCCAACCGGAACGCGATAGAGGTTTAAGCCATCACCTCCTGGACCTGCGAGGCCTGCGGTAGGAGAAACCATGTCTTCCACGACCCGCACCTCGCCCCGTCGACCTCGGGGCGTCCGACCGATTGTCCCGGCCTGAAGGACGTCCCGAACGAGAGTCGCTATCCTCACGGTCTCTCGAATAAGACCAAGAGGACGCACTGGAACCTCTATAGGAACCTCTCTTGGGCGCATTAGACCCAGAAGTGCCTGTCTTATTCGTGTCTGCTGTATCCGACTTCTTAGGAGCAGATTTGAACAACAGAGAATCCTTAGCTTTCTTTGTAATTTTATCATAAATAGCGGAAAGCTTGCCGTCAAAGAGAAGTTCTCCGGAGACCGAAGCGACTCTAAGAGAGTTCTTCACCTTAGAATCCACTAGTGTGGATGTAGCTAGGGCTGCGTCACGTCTAACCAACTCCAGATTTGCCACTGAAAGGGCGGAGTTACACGTGGAATAAGCTACTGCCCTTGAAAGAAGTCTTAAAGAGGATTGTATATCCTGAAACTCTTTCCCCTGAAGGCGCAGTGATAACGCCTTAGTAAGGTGATCTGCGTAAGATAAGGCATCTAAATTGGCTCTGTTAGACGCAATAGCTGTTTCCAACACCGCGGTTGGAATAGAAGCTGACAACGATAATGATAGCTCTAAGTCTTCCGCCTCGTCGTCCATACGCAGAGGAACTCTCGGTATACCCTGTCCTGCCGTATCGAATTTATTCCTTGCATTAATGAAAGGCAGGTTGAGAGTATTAGCGGACAAGAAACCTGCTTTCCTGGTCCTGGAAGCAAGTTTAAATATAGCGTCGTTCAATAATTCAAATGTTGTTGCAACATTATTGGACTGCGACGGAAACTCGGGAGCGATGTCCCTGAACCGCTCAAAAAATTCAGAGTCCAATGACGCTATAATTCTCTTGTCCGTAAGCGCAGCAGTCTGGCCCGACGGAACAACTTGAGGGAGAAAGTGCCGGATGAAGTCCACGGCAGCTTTATGTTGTTCCGAAAGGGATAGCTCCAAGTCATCCGTATCCCTTTCACCATCCGGTCGGACCTCATGATGTTCCCGGTCGTCCGCCCCCGATGCTTCGGCGGAGCGTACCGACCCAGCGCCGTCGGATAATTCTCGATCCGATACCGTTTCTGTCGGCTGCTGGGATGCTGCGATAAGCTGTGCTATCTGCACAAGAATGTCCGGCGTCGAGACCTGCGGAGGCGCAGTCTTTCGCTGCTTCGCCGAGGGCAGCTCCGCATCAGATGGCTCCCGCATACTTTTCCTATGCGAACGTCCGGAGTCCATCGGTCTCGAATCCCTGGCTGCCGGATGGTGTGACCTGGTCGCCGAAGAATCCTTGATCGGCGAAGCTGGTAATATATTGGCGGTCACACAGCCAAGGTGCGGTTGTGTGCGCTGACGAGAAGAGGAAGCCTTAACAGTCTCTGCGGACTGCTTATACAACGGAGCGTCCCGAGCGACGGACGTATGCTCCGCTAAAGACACATTTTGTACCACAACATCTGGTCCCAGATGTTGTTGTACGAGAGAGGGGCCTCTCTCGCTCGCGGCCCGGCTGGACCTGGACGAGCTAGGAACCGGACTCAAAGGCTTCCTCCGTTCTCGCTTACTATCCGCCGTCACTGGGTGTGCATCTATTATGTTTATAGTGCTCGCATCACCCAAAATTTCCTCTTGGACCGCATCGGACAAACTCGGCTGCCGAACCATTCGGTGAATGGACGCTACACCGGGCGAGCTAGCGGACGACATTTGTCTAATCTCCATGAGCACTTTTGACGCTAGCTCTGAATTCATTTGTGACAACGGACGCACACTTGAAGAAGATAACATGGAAACATCACCCTGTTCTGGTTCCTCTGAAATAGAACCTGAGAGAGTAGAGTGACCTTGCGGAGAAAGAGCCGGCATCGCGTGACACACGTTTCCAATGTTTCTCATCCCAATGTTCACATATAGGACAGGGATTAATGCGAGAACACTGACTACAATTAATACAATGATCATGAAAGTCAGAGGAAGATTTCTTCCTATTACAATTTGAACAACGACCCTTCATTGTGAAAGAACAACAATAAGTCCTAGTTACTCGCAAAAACCCCTGACACAAAGATACATAATAACATGATCCATTAATAAATGAAAAAACAATTGCAAAACAAAATAATTTTGAAAAAATATTTTTTCAGCGAAGCCCAAGTTGCTGAAAAGTAACGTTGAGCCCCGATGGATCCTATGGCAAAGTGTGGTCAAAAATTTTAAATTTATATTAAATAATTAATGAGACACTTTCGGATAATATAAATGTATCTTATAGTGAGATAAACTACAGCAAAGGCAAACAGCCCCCCTCAAAAAAGGCTGTTGCCAATGAAAACAAACAGTGTAAAAACACCAGAAAACATGACTCCAGGCACTGAAAAAACTGGCCCGGAATCAGTCATCAATTACACTCTATCTGATGCAAAACAGAGACTCCCAGGGGAGAATCTGTAGAACATCAGATGGAAGATGCAGAACACAAACGTTATACACCCATGGGTGAAAACATAACTATGGGGAAAATAACAGAAAACATTCTGTAACCAAGCAACTCTCCCAGGAAATTTTAGAAATGAAATTTCTCAAAAATATGCCAAAAGCATGGGAGAATTGCAAGGGGGGACTTTAGAAGGCTAGGGGAGAGGAAACACTGAATAAGCAGTGCAACAATTAGCAAGAATGACAACAAGAGGCCCATGCCTCGAAAATAGGCAACTTAACATAATTTCATCAAAAAATTTTAAGTACAGCCCTGATTATTTTTTGTCACTTCTTTTTCCTCTCCTCCTTCTGTCCTCCTTAGAATCACATTTTCTCCAAAAATTACGTGTCTGGCATCCTTTAAACTGAGATTTACAAGCACAAAGATCAGAGAGATGTTGACTGATGAAGGGCCAAACAGAGAATAATAATTGGCGCCAATTTCGGGACGTCTGCGTCACTGCGCATGTGCAGTAGAGGCGTAGTATGGAGGTCCTTTAGGACATGATTTCTTTTTGTTTTGGATGCAAATTTTGGGGATTGGGGGGCAAAATTTGTGTTTGGCCCTGGTTTTGTTAGAGTTAGCACCAGCTAAGTCTGGGTCATTGGTACAGTATAAAAATATGACTGGGCCGATCGTGCTAAAATTTCATACAATATTGACCCATCGATCATTTTGACTTTACCATCGGGGTGCCCATGCAGAGTGACCTTGACTTCGAAATTGGTGACCTTGACCTTTTATTTCGGAAACGGCTGAGCTGATCGGGCTAAAATTTCATATGTGCAATATTGACCCATCGATCATTCTGACTTTATCAGGGTGCCTCGTGCGGGGTGACCTTGACCTTGAAATTGGTGATCTTGACCTTCTATTTCAAAAATGGCTGATATAACCATCTTCTCCTGTGCAACACCAGGTAACACCCGCTAGTATATATATATTTATATATATATATATATCAGTGACAGGTAGGAAAGGACTTACCATCACTCTCCTAAAATAACCACATGAACTAACCACTCACTTGCAGTATATAATAGGAAAGGGAATTACTATAATATCTAGTTGTATGGGTTTCTGTTCACCTCAGCTTTATTGTAAGAATTTGTTTTGCTCATCTCTGTCAGATAATAAACAGATTTGACTTGGATGTTTCTCAGTTTTTCTTAGTTCTCTTCATTTCTTTGTTTAAAGCTTCCTCAGACATTTTTCTCTTTCTTATGATTTGCTTGCAGGCCTAAAAAGATGTCCCGATTGAGAAGAACCATTTGTGATTCTCTCAAACACTATTAAAAAAATTGTTTTTTCTCAGGCACCTCCCTTGTCATAGGAACTCATAGAAAATCTGCCTCATCACCTTTTTCTTCACCTTGAAATCTCTTCGAGACACTATTTTGCACCTGTAGGACAAATATTTAAACAACTCACAGAGCTCTGTCAAACAAGTTATGCTAGTTAAATAAATTTTCACCTACATTATGGGAAATTTTCACTGCTGAAAACATTGGTTCGCCACATAATAGTGTAAGTAGTTAGATTTCTGATTCCAGCTATTTTCGGAACTGTTTTGTGAATAAACAAAAAAAGAAAACAAGAAGCCCCAAGAGGACTTAATCGCACACCTGATAAAGTGGTTCAAAGATCTATTGTGGATCACAGTCAGTTAGTCATGGTTCATCAACACCACAGAGGAATGAAGTCATGAAATTATTCATAACTCTAGTGTCCATGTCAGAGGATTATTATCCTGGGTCTTCCTGACTGCTTCCAATTCTATCAGCTGTAGACTAGCACTGCAAAATTTCCAAGGGTTGTTATGTCACGGTTCCCCAAAATAAAAATTTTTACAAAACAATATCATGTGACCCCTCATTGGAACGAGCTCATTGAGCTCGTTCCAATGAAGGGTCACATAATATAGTTTTGTTTAAATTTTTGAAAATTATTTTTTCAACTGCTGAATTTGTATATTACGTGGGCACATGCGGACGATTCCTTGGGTAAAGCGGTAATATTAGTCGTTCTGAGCTACAAAAAAAAACTCAAGACATCTTGAAAATTAAATTGTGGGTAAATAAATAATGATGATAAACCGATATTTCTGTAATTACATCGGTATTCAATCGATATGCATTTGAATACCGGTATATATCGGTTTATCGAAGTACCGTGCAGCCCTATGATTTACTATGGTTCTAGTTACAGAGTGGAATATCAATCTAGTTAATATATCAAGTCATAACAAAAAGCATAAGAAACACAAACAAAAGTTCATTCAATTATTTTTTATACTTTTTGAATTTGAAATTAGATGAGAGAGCAGATTTGATTTTCCCTGTATTTGAACAATTTTTGTTTGGATTTATTAGGCTTTCCCAAACCCAGTTTGGGAAAGACTCTTGTTATTCTTCTTTTTCAGAATGTTTCTTCTCTATTTTTTTAATTTTTTTTTTCCTCAATGAATTTTGTCTGTTGAACTGCTCGAAAACAAGCTGTAGGATTTTGGCCAAATTTTACACACTTATGTAATGACATAAAATCTCGTGAAATGCAGAATCGTCATATCTGTGAAAACGCATATTTTCAAAATATTCTGCCAAAACCTTCAAAATTTCACCATTTTTGGAATGTCTCAAAATTGTTTAGAGTTATTTAGATCAAATTTTCCACACATTTAGAGCATAATATGATACACCACAATCACCACTCAAATCTTTCAACATTAACCCCCACTGGCCAAAAATGTTTTATGTTTTAGGCCTCATTTTTTTTATTAGGGTTTAACGACGCATTAACAGCCAGGATCATATCATGTCGGTAACAGTTTTATGGGTGGAGGAAGCCGGAGTACCCAGAGAGAACCACCGAGCAACGACGAGCAGCTGTCAGCTCTCCAACATTGTAACTCTGAACTCTGCACCACGGCACAGGCAGGGTTAGATTGGTTGAAGACATGCGCACCATCGATGTGCAGTACGCCTTAGTACACAGTGTCATCGTGCCCCCATGTAGACAATTGGGGTTAAGTGCCTTGCTGCCCAAGGACACAATGCGGGAGCACGAATCAGTCGCTGAAATGGTCACCCATCCAACTACTAACCGTGATCAACGTTGCTTAACTTCGGTGAACTGATGAGAACCGGTTACCGCGATGCCACCACGCACCCTTTAGGCCTCATAATCTATAGCATAGCATAGGTGATGGTTTATTTCGACTCTGGAGTTCAAAAAGGTTTTGCAATACTAAAGCATGGTTGACAATATTTTGCTAAAGCATTGCAATGCCTTCTTCAACTCAGAGGACAAATTTATCAATTTTATTAACCTGGGTAAAATATTTTATTTTCTAATGTTTGCATATAAAAAGAGAGAATGCGGCGGCCAAAAGGACCATGTGGGAGAGCCTGAGAAACAGATTTTTTAACTTTTTTAGGCCTTTTTAAATGAAAATATTCCTGTCAATACCTCTAAACAATCCTTTTTCTTGTGTGTCATAGCTCCGCAGTTTTCACATGAACCTTTCCTATATTTTGTGGCGATTTGTCCCTGAAATAGTAATGAAAAAGTCCATCAATATGAAAATGAAATGGAAACTTCGGATTTCACAGAAAATATTTTAAAATCTTTTGTTATACATTAATGAAAAATATTACTACAGTGAAGCTCACATAATTGGATATCTCTTCATTGAATAAACTTGTTAATTGTTCAATTTCAAAATAACATCCAAACACAAAACCATTTATCGTACCTTCAGCACAAATTTGACTTGTTAATTGCCTATATGTTATAGCATAAATTCCTGTTAACTGAAAGAAAAATCTAGCAATATGTTGAGAAATTACCCTGGCAATCACCAAATTTCTCTTGTTTATCAACCTATTTGGCCTCTGTACATCCAATACAGGCATTTAATCTATAAAATCTTGTTTGACAGAGCTCCATGAGCTCTGTTAAACAAGATATATAAAGTAAATGCTTGGTTTATCCCAAGAATACAGAAAAGTGAGAAAATCCTTGTTCCCAAATACTCCTGTTAATTGAATAATTTTTACTTGAAAAGTGACAGTTCAATTATTTATTTATTTATTGGTGTTTAAGGTCACATACTTATGCACAATGGCTAATCATGACCGTGACAGTTTTACGGGTGGAGGAAGCCGGAGTACCCAGAAAGAACCTCCGAGCAACGGCGAGCAGCTGCCAGCTGCCCAACATCATAACTCCGCACTGCAGCACAGGCAGGGTAAGATTGAAGACATACGCACCATCGACGCGCAGTACGCCTTAGTACATGTCATCATCGTGCCCCCATGTGGACAATCGGGGCTAAGTGCCTTGCCCAAGGACACAATGCGGGAGTCTGAATCGATCACTCAGACGGTCATCCATCCGAGGACTAACCAGGCTCAACATTGCTTAACTTCTGTGATCTGATGAGACTTGGCTACCGCAATGCCACCGTGCCCCGACAAACAGTTAAATGGGTTCCACAGTATTTAAAATTGTAACTACATGTCTGAACACTGAAAAAAGGAGCAAGAAGACTAAATTATATGCCATACATGTATGTATCCTGATAGGTATGTAACAGTTGTCTGTTGCTTGATTAGGCCTGCACGGTTTATTGATAAACCGATATATACCGATATCAACTGAATGCAAGTGTAATTACGAAAATATAGGTTTATCGTCATTCTTTATTTACCCACAATTTAATTTTCAAGATGTCTCAAGTTTTTTAACTGTAGTTCTGAATGAATAATATTATCGTGTTACCCAAGGAATCATCCACATGTGCCCACGTAATATATAAATTCAGCAGCTGGAAAGATAATTTTCAAAAATTTCAACAAAACTATATCGTGTGACCCTGCACTGAGCTCGTTTCAATGAGGGGGTCACATGATGTTGTTTTGTAGAAGTTTTTGGAAAAATTTGATAAACTAATATTTAAAATAATAAATTTTGAAATCGTCTGTACAGTAGAACCTGTCTTGAGAGACTGCCCTTTGGGCCACACAAATGTGGTCTCTCAAGACAGGTGGTCTCTCATAACAGGTTTCAGGTTTTCTCAAGTCAGTGAATTACCAACTACAAAATTCAGAAATGAAGAGGAATAGATTTTTTAATTACTTTGTTGTTGTTCTTTTTTATGAAGTTTTTGTAACAAATTGAAATGGACTGTTATAAAAATTATAAAAATAAATTAGTGTTGAAAATCTTCAATGAAGATTTTCAACACTAATTTATTTTTATAATTTTTATAACAGTCCATTTCAATTTGTTACAAAACGATTTTCAACACAAATTTATTTTTATTCCTATCTGTCACATTTCAGGTATTATGAAATTGTTTATTCAGCAATAATCCTAATCTTTTCACAGGGGTCTTATAAAAACATCTCAATCTTTACTGAGTTAGCAACTGAAACCCAATTAAGAGTTTTTAATACTTTTAATTATGTTAGTATAACCACAATGGATTTTCCAATTCCCGAACAGGTAAAAAGTTTTTGTCATGGTTTCAGTCTTCAAAGGGGCGGTCTCTCAAGACAGGTCCATTATGGCATAAAAATACAAATTGGTACCAGGTCACAGTGGTCTCTCAAGACAGGTGGTCTCCCATAGCAGGTCCATTATAGAGTAAAACCAATCGGTGCCTGGCAGATGTGGTCTCTCAAGACAGGTTTTTCTGTAATTAGCAACACATTTCACATCTGTTCATCAGAACCAATTATTGATGTATAACAGAGAATTTATTAACAACAGCTAGGCCTTTAAATTCCATCAAACTCACACTGGTAATGGGTGTCCCCGGGGGCTCGGTGACTCAGTAGGTAGAGATGCAGGCTGCAAATCGAAAGGTCATCGGTTTGAATCACACCTCTGGCAACCGCATTGTGTCCTTAGGCAAGACACATCACCCCCATTGCCCATGTGGGGGCATGGTGGTGCTGTGTACTAAGGCGTACTGCACGTCAATAGTGCACCTGTCTTCAACCAGTGCTAACCCTGCTTTATTAGATTTAGTATGTAGGAGAGCTGACAGTTGGTCACCGTTGCTCGGCAGTTCTCTCTGGGTACTCCGACTTTCTCCACCCATAAAACTGTCATGGTCATTATTCGCCATTGTGCAGAAATTAAAATTTTTTAGTAAATTTTGTTTCTTAACATACCTACCACAATTGTTTACAATTGGCTGTAACATAAGTGCAAGCCCTACTTCGGAACTATCTCAAGCTTTTAGAATCTTTTCCAAACGAGTTGGAAAAGCACGAAAAAGATCGAAAAAAGGGTCGAGCGAGACCAGCGCTCGAAATTACAGGTACTCTCTCTGCACACCTCTTGTGTTTACCGAGCGCATGCGCAACAACCGTGACATCAATTCCGTATTTCCGCCAATGAGAAGTTTGTGATTTAGCGGGGAGGCATCGATATCAAAGATATCCCCAAGGAGGGTGGGTCTCCGGTAAACAATTGTGGTAGGTATGTTAAGAAACAAAATTTACTAAAAAATTTTAATTTCTTTTCAACCTACTCACAATTGTTTACAATTGGCTGAATAAACAATAGGAGGAGGTGAATCACATAACCAATACCAACAAGAGTAGCAGAACGAAAGCAAGGATGGCAGAGAACAAAAACGAAAACCTGTAATGAAGATAGAGAGAAGGCACCTGAAAAGAACAAGGCTGAGCGAAGCGCAACCTCGACAAAAACAATTTTAACGAGGGTGCACAACAGCCTGAGCAGCAACGAGAGGGCCTAAAGAATAAAGGTCCTCAGATTGCTGCTGAAGGTGGTGGAGATAAAAGGAGGAGAAGGTAGAAGCATTCCTCCAGTAAGCCGCATTCATAACATCACAGAGCGAAACAGAATTGGAGAATGCCCAGGATGTAGAAATGGCACGAACCTCGTGAGCATTAAGCTGGTTCGAAACAAGATCCGATGCAGACAAGCGAGAATAAGCCAGCTTGATTGCAAGACAGATCCACCTGGAAATAGAATGGGAAGAGATAGACTGCCTCTTAGGAATGAGAGACAGAAAGAATCTCTTCCGACCCCTCCTAATGAACTGAGTGCGAGTAATGTAAGTCTTGACCGCACGAACAGGACAAAGAAGAGGCCTCCGTCCATCTAAAGCAGGGAGAGCCCGAATGCAGATGGGAGGAGGTACCGAATCGGGGAGTTGATTCTTAGCCAGAAAAGAGCAATCAGTAGTGAATGTGACACTGTTAGCCTCATTTCGGAAGAAGGCAGAATCAACAGATAGCGCATGAAGCTCACTGACTCGACGAGCAGAAGCAAACGCTAGAAGAAAAGCCGTCTTATAGGTGAGAAAACGCATGTCGGTCTCAGATAAAGGCTTGAATGGCGCCCCCTCCAAACAGTGCAACACCCATGCCAAGTTCCACTTGGGTGTAAGACGCAAAACTCGAGGCCTCTTCAAAGAAAAGTGCCGAATAAGTTTGGAGAGGAAAAGATTACGACCGATACACCGCTTTCCCACATAAGAGAAAGTATCAGACAGCATAGACCGATAGCCCTTAATCGTAATAGGCTGGAGGCCCTTGGAGTCAAAAAGAAAAACCAGAAAATCCGCAATTTGAGTGATTGACGGATCACGGTAATTCACATTGTGATCTGAACACCAGCGGCAGAAAACCTTCCACTTGGCGGCATAAGTCATTCCAGTGGAAGGTCGCCGCGATGCAGAAATGCACTCCACTGATCGTCTCGACAAACCTCTACGTCGGAGACTGGACCTGATAAAAGACAGGCGTGAAGGGACAGGCTCGCCAGGTTGTTGTGATACTTCCTGGGACGACCCTGTGAGAGTAGATCGCGACATAGAGGTAGACGAATCGGTCGATCGGCCAATAGCGGCCTCAGCAGATTGATCCACACCCTCTGTGGAGACAAGGATGTGATCAGAATGATCCTGCAACTGCAAGCACAAATCTTCGCTAAAACTTGAGGAAGAATCGGTGCAGGAGGAAAGGCATAGCCGACCCAACCTGTCCAGTCCAGAGACAGAGCGTCTACTGCAAATGCCAGAGGATCTGGACAAGGGGAGACAAAAGTCTCTACCTGATGATTCCAGCGAGTAGCGAAAAGGTCGACCTGAGGACGACCCCACTGCTCGCAAATCGCCTGAAACACCGACCGATGTAGCATCCATTCGGTTGGAAGGACACTGTCGCGTCGGGACAGGGAGTCTGCTAGGACGTTGAGACGCCCGGGAATGTGTCGAATGGACACCTGAGCGTTCACATCCCGCGCCAACAGAAGAAGATCCCGAGACAGCCGATACATGGGAATCGAATGTGTGCCTCCCTGATTCCGTATCTAGGCCACTACTGTCGAATTGTCCGAAAGAAGTAGGACAACATGGTCCGACAGATGAGGGATCCAACGCCGAAAACTCAACAGAAGAGCAAGTAGCTCCTTCTGGTTGATATGAAGGCCCACCTGCTCGCTGTCCCACTCTCCGTGAGTAGACAGACCGAGAGGATCCAACATTGCACCCCAGCCCCGATCGCTGGCATCCGCAGTAAGGATGCGATCGGCCAAAGGAAGATCCAACGGAACACCCTGTGTCAGCCAGGGAATATCTGCCCAAGGGCGGAGGTGACAAAGCAGACACCGAGGAATAGTGAGTTCCAGGTCCAGCGGATCTACATGCGGACGCCAATGATCCAACAGGAAGTGTTGGAGAGGTCAGACAAACAAGCGACCGAGCGGAATGAGATCTGTCACCGAACTGCAAAGGCCCAGCATCCGAAGGAAAGTCCTGGCCGAGACCGAGGAAGATTGAAGCAGGTCCCGAGTCAAGGCGGAAAGAATCGTCGCCCGAGCCTGGGGGACCGACACTACATTGTGAAGAGTGTCGAAATCCATCCCCAAATGACGGAATCACTGAGAAAGAAGAAGATCCGACTTCTTGCGATTGACTCTGAAACCCAGCGATGCTAGCAGGCAAAGAAACTGCCGGACATCGAACTCCAGAACAGCAGCATCGTGGTGCCTTTGGAGGATGTCGCCTAGGTAGGCTGACGAAGTCACTGCCGACTGAGTGCGGTGGAAAGCAAGCACATGTGACATCAGTCGGGTGAAGGCCCAAGGAGCCAGGTTCAAACCGAACGGGAGAGCTCTGAATTGAAAAACTCGATCCCGAAACGAGAACCGAAGGTATTTCCGTGACGCCAGATGAATGGGTACATGGAAGTAGGCATCCTTCAGGTCGATACTGGCCGCAAAATCGCCCTGATGAACTGAACGTCGAACCGACCGGAAAGTCTCCATACTGAAACGAGGAGCAATTATTATGTACTCGTTCAGGGTACTCAGATCGATGACAGGACGATATTGGCCGTTTTTCTTCGGCACCAAGAAAAGTCTCGAGTAAAACCCCGGTGAAAGGGTGTTCCTGACCACCTCGATCGCCCCTTTGGTGAGGAGATTGTCGATCTCCTGCACCAGAAGGTCCCGACGCAGAGAATCGGAAGGGACCTGAGTCGGAAGGGACACCCGAGATAAACTGGGGTGCCGATGGAAGGACAGTCGCAGACGGAATTGAATGACGTCGAGGACCCAAGAGTCCGACGTTATCTCTGTCCAACGGTCGTAAAACAGCGACAGCCTTCTCCCGACTGGAGGCGAATCGAGGTGAGAACCTTCACTTGCGGCCTCAACGAGGCCCCTGAGAGGAGAAACCACCTCGGGAAGTGACAGAGTCCTGAGACTTTCCAGCCTGAGGCTGCCAGCGGGCCTGGCCACGTCGGCGCTTCTTATGAGCAGAAGGAGCCGAAGGCGTAGCCGGCGTCACCGACGAGGCAGACGCAGCAGCACGCTTGGCGGGCCTGGAACGACCCCCACCCGCAGCAGCAGGTGGGTCAAGCTGTCTCAGCAAAAGCTGTCCTTCGAATGACGAAGAACTTCGCCACAGCTTCCACGAAACCATGGAACAAAAACCGCATCCCGGCGTGCCAGCTCCAAATTAGCCGTGTTACAGGCGTGAGCGTGAGTCAAGTTCATAAGAGCCTGTGACAAAACGCGAAAAGGCGCCTGAGAGTCATCAAACTCCCCTGGTGGAAAATATTCAGCCAGAGCAGCGACGACATGGTCCGCGAGAGATAACATACCCAGCATCTCACGGGACAGGCCCACCATAGACTCAACTACCGACATCGGGAGAACTGCCGACTTAGGCTTAGTCAACCCGAGGGAAGAAGAATCCTCATCCACAGTAGTCATCCCTTGGAAGACTGGTGGAGAGACGGAATCGTACACACGAAACCGCGATGGAGGCAGAAAGGCATCAGCTCTAGAAAAGAAGGAACCCTTGAGGGCCTTAGAACGCATTTTGGCGTCTAAGCCCTGGAAGGACTCAACCACCTGAGCCGATTGCAGAGGACGCAAAGCCCCGGAGCTAGAAGGCTCAACAGGGTTACGGCGCTCCACAGTGGACCGCGGCCGGACGGTCACAGAAGGCTGGTCGGAAGGTTGAACGTCCGGCAATAAGCCAAAGACGAAATCCAAAGCCTGCCCCAAGACTGACGAGGGGGGCCCATCACCTTCAAGATACTCGTCATCCTCCGTAGCAGAGGAGACGTAGCCCAACTCGGGCTGACCAGCAGAAACCTCCTGTGAATACTGTGCAGTATCCAAGGGGCCAGGCGAGACATCTCAGTGACCGACCAAAGGAGGTTGTGCCTCAGGAGGCACAGGGAGGCCAACTTGAGGGTTGCCAGAAAGCAACCGGGTGAGTGCCAAAACGGCCTGGGGCAGGTCACCCTGAGAATCCGTCGCAGCAGAATCGCCCGACGGAGTGTCCTCCCAATGGACCCTTCTGGTAGAAGAACCCAAATCCTCAGAAGAGACCGATGGCGAACGTCGATCGGCAGACAGAATAGGAGCACGGTGAGAAGACACCGGAGGATAGTCCCGATTGTGATGCCCAGGGGCCATCACTGACCTCTGCGAAACAGAAGGCCCTGCCTGCAAATCCTCTAAAGAGACCGACGGCGCACGTCGATCGGTAGCTGGACCTAGGACATGGTGAGAAGACACCAGAGGATTGTCCCAAGAATGACAGGAACCTGTCATTGGCCTCTGCGCAGCAGACGGCCCCAACTGCCTATCCTCTGAGACCGACGGCAAGCATCGATCGACACCCAGACTCGGAACACAGTGAGGAATCACCGGAGGAAGGTTCCGAGAGTGACAGCTAACAGGGGCTGCCACTGACCGCTGCCGAACAGCAGGCCCTGGATGCCAACGTCCCAACACCATCCCGCTAGGCGGCACACTAGCAGGCGAAGGTGGAACAATAAACGATTCACTCGAGGGACGAGGAATCGCTGCCGAAGTGACCGGCCGGCTCAACCGTCTAGGAGCAAACCTAGCCAGATGAGACGGAGCAGACAGCAAACCCGCACAGCCCCGCCGCGAGGCTGGGGGAGGCTGAGAACACACAGACACACCAGCAGATACAGCCTCGGTCCCCCGAGACTGTAGACCATCCCCAGAGGAGATGGAAGAGCCACCATCAGACAGAATAGGACCTGGAGTAGCAACCTCCTCAACAACAGTCGACGGTGTAGGAGGCAGATCGGAGAGGGTTATCGAGCTGACCTCGGAAAAGCTCTCAACGAAAACAGACGCCTCAATAGTGACATCAGAAGACAAAGAGATCACGGTCTCCTCGTCAGGTATCACTGAACTAACACCGCCAACAGTTGCAGAGGAACTCGCCACAGAAGTCAGATCCGAATCCTGTGTGACAGAGTCACCACGTGCACCAGCAGAAATGTCTGCTACGGCACGGCTACCCTTACCCCGAGAACGAGGGGTTCTAGCTCTGGAAAGAACCACCTTGTTCACAGAAGCCCAAAATTTAGAGGACCAAACCCCACAGATACCACATGATTGGGCCTGAGTGCAATTGTTGCAAGTGACACATGTGGCATGGGAATCGTCCACATGTTTCACCTGCAAACAAGAGGTACAAGGAATAGTTTTAGGCATGATATCAAAACAATAATCAAGCTTCCCGCCGACGGAAAACAGTACTAAGGTCGTGTTCACATGTGGGGGAAAGACAAGATAAAGTGTGATGAGAACAGCAATAAAAATACAAATTAACATTAAATAATAATAATAATTTGGTAGCTTGATAAAAGGATACAATCCAGTAGCACACTAAATATGAAGAATAAGTTGTTCATGAAGAATACATAGCATAATTAGCACGAGTCACAAAAATTTCCGACCATGTACAATGGCAGAAAATAAAGGAATTGATGTCCCGGTTGTTGCGCATGCGCTCGGTAAACGCAAGAGGTGTGCAGAGAGAGTACCTGTAATTTCGAGCGCTGGTCTCGCTCGACCCTTTTTTCGATCTTTTTCGTGCTTTTGCACTTTAGTACTTTTCCAACTCGTTTGGAAAAGATTCTAAAAGCTTGAGTAGGTTCCGAAGTAGGGTTTGCACTTATCTTACAGCCAATTGTAAACAATTGTGAGTAGGTTGAAAAGAAATATGTGACCTTTAACACCAATAAATAAATAAATAATAGGTGTCCCCAAATTACAGAAATGTTCCAAAACTAGAGGGAATACTGCATGGAAGAGTCTGTAAAATGCAGAACCTAAGTTTGTTTTTAAGAACCCCCTCCACTCCTTCTTTAACCCTACACACACTTACTTGCTTCATGCCTTTTTTGTACCATTCACCCATTTTTGAAAATTCTTTTTGCTTTTCTGGTTGAGGTCTCTGATGCTTTAAAGTAGCAGCTGTTGTACCAAAATACCAAGGTGCTTGCATTATATACTGAGGAATATGTGGATTGATGTCCCTAAAACAAAAGGAAAACATCAATTTTTTATATCTTCACTAGCGGGTGAATACCTGGCGTTGCACGGGAGAAGATGGTTATATCAAATCAGTTGAAAAATGGAGGAATATATCAAGGTCACCAGTTTGAAGGTCAAGGTCACACCGCACAGACACCCTGATAAAGTCAAAATGATAGATGGGTTTATATACCCGCACATATGAAATTTTAGCCTGATCAGCCCAGCCGGATGGGAAATAAAAGGTCAAGGTCATCAATTTCAAGGTCAAGGTCCACCCTGCATGGGCATGGCACCCATCCCACATTACTCGCATGAATTACCCCGTGTACAAAATTTGAGAGCAATCAGTCAAGAAACGGAGGAGTTCACCTGAAACAAAGATAGAGAGATACAGACATTCGCATTTATATATTAGATAACCGGATAAATATATTCTAGAATATTTCAGAAAATCAAATCAAGGCTGCTAGAAAACCATAAAGGTATTTATACATTGAATGCAATCAACCAAATATTTTCTGTGAATATTCAATGGACCACTTAGGAATTGTCACAGGCAAAAACAGAACAATGATTTTAACCCTCTGAGTTGTGTGAACACCGGGAGGTGAAGCTGTGCTTGTTTACTATGGTAAACAGGCCCTGTCTTACTGGTAAAAGAGGACCCAGTCACCAGTGCTTGGGGTGTAACTCCTCTAAAATGGGCAGCATGTATATAAACGATTGAGTGAACATTACTTTATCTCTATATTGAGGTCACAATTAGCTGTTGTGCAGAATATAGGGAAAGTTATATATTCAAACCTTCTGTTGTTGGTGATAAAACTGCGGTTCAAAATAACAATTAGAGTAAAATTTATATTAAATAATTAATGAGACACTTACGGATAATATAAATGTATCTTATAGTGAGATAAACTACAGCAAAAGGCAAACAGCCCCCCTCAAAAAAGGCTGTTGCCAATGTAAACAAACAGTGTAAAACACCAGAAAACATGACTCCAGGCACTGAAAAAACTGGCCCGGAATCAGTCATCAAAATTACACTCTATCTGATGCAAAACAGAGACTCCCAGGGGAGAATCTGCAGAACATCAGATGGAAGATGCAGAACACAACGTTATACACCCATGGGTGAAAACATATCTGCAGAACATCAGATGGAAGATGCAGAACACAACGTTATACACCCATGGGTGAAAACGTAACTATGGGGAAAATAACAGAAAACATTCTGTAACCAAGCAACTCTCCCAGGAAATTTTAGAAATGAACTTTCTCAAAAATATGCCAAAAGCATGGGAGAATTGCAAGGGGGAACTTTAGAAGGCTAGGGGAGAGGAAGCACTGAATAAGCAGTGCAACATTTAGCAAGAATGACAACAAGAGGCCCATGCCTCGAAAATAGGCAACTTAACATAATTTCATCAAAAAATTTTAAGTACAGCCCTGATTATTTTTTGTCACTTCTTTTTCCTCTCCTCCTTCTATCCTCCTTAGAATCACATTTTCTCCAAAAATTACGTGTCTGGCATCCTTTAAACTGAGATTTACAAGCACAAAGATCAGTGAGATGTTGACTGATGAAGGGCCAAACAGAGAATGATAATTGGCGCCAATTTCGGGACGTCTGCGTCACTGCGCATGCGCAGTAGAGGCGTAGTATGGAGGTCCTTTAGGACATGATTTCTTTTTGTTTTGGATGCAAATTTTGGGGATTGGGGGGCAAAATTTGTGTTTGGCCCTGGTTTTGTTAGAGTTAGCGCCAGCTAAGTCTGGGTCATTGGTACAGTATAAAAATATCCAATGTGGCACCCCCAGTCGGCTATCTTGAAACCAAGCAGGAAAAAAATGATGTCACGCCTTCCCCTCATCATGTTGATCATTTTTGTGAAGTTGTATGAAAAAGCGGCTAAAACTGTGGAAGTAGTTTGCTCCACAAGTTTACATAAAACAAAATCCAATATGGCCACCAGTCAGCCATCTTGAAACCAAGCGGGAAAAAAATTATGTCACACACTGCTCCTCATCATGTAGATCATTTTTGTGAAGTTTCATGAAAATGCGGCTAAAACTGTAGAAGTAGTTTGCTCCCCAAGTTTACATAAAAAAAAAATCCAATATGGCCACCTGTAGGCCATCTTGAAACCGTTCGGGAAAAATATTATGTCATGCACTTCCCCTCATCATGCTGATCATTTTTGTGAAGTTTCACGAAAATGTGGCTACAACTGTGGAAGTAATTTGCTCCACAAATTTACATTTGCAACAGACCGACGATGATAGGCGGACAAGTGGACTCCTATACACCCCCCCCCCCCCCCCCACCCAAACTTCATTTTGTGGGGGTATAATGACAGTGAACAAGTAAAAAGTTGGTATAGCCAACAGATTCTCCCCAAACACCAAGGGTGGCTTTTTTTGTGAAGTTGTATGAAAAAGCGGCTAAAACTGTGGAAGTAGTTTGCTCCACAAGTTTACATAAAAAAAAATCCAATATGGCCACCAGTCAGCCATCTTGAAACCAAGCAGGAAAAAAATGATGTCACGCCTTCCCCTCATCATGTTGATCATTTTTGTGAAGTTGTATGAAAAAGCGGCTAAAACTGTGGAAGTAGTTTGCTCCACAAGTTTACATAAAAAAAAATCCAATATGGCCACCAGTCAGCCATCTTGAAACCAAGCGGGAAAAAAATTATGTCACACACTGCTCCTCATCATGTAGATCATTTTTGTGAAGTTTCATGAAAATGCGGCTAAAACTGTAGAAGTAGTTTGCTCCCCAAGTTTACATAAAAAAAAATCCAATATGGCCACCTGTAGGCCATCTTGAAACCGTTCGGGAAAAATATTATGTCATGCACTTCCCCTCATCATGCTGATCATTTTTGTGAAGTTTCACGAAAATGTGGCTACAACTGTGGAAGTAATTTGCTCCACAAGTTTACATTTGCAACAGACCGACGATGATAGGCGGACAAGTTGACTCCTATACACACCCCCCCCCCCCCCCCCCCCCCACCCAAACTTCATTTTGTGGGGGTATAATGACAGTGAACAAGTAAAAAGTTGGTATAGCCAACAGATTCTCCCCAAACACCAAAGGTGGCTTGGCCCCCACTGCCAAGCATGAGTTTCTAGTCATTTGTCTTTGTTGATACAGAATTAATAAATATCTTATCTTATCTCCATTAAACCACAGCACCGATACAGCAGGCCACCAAAATGTGTCCATGGGACTCTAATACCCCTTTTATGACAAACTATATTTTAGTGGTTAACAAAGTGGCCATAACTCCTGTCTGGCATTTTGTCTAAAGTAAGCTATAATCGAAGTTTGATTGAAATTGGACACCTATAACTCAAGTAACCATCAGGAATATTTTCTCAGGAAAACATTGTGATCATGTACAAAGAAGCTGACCTTCCTTTCTCAAAACCTTTCCTTGGGGTGAGCACCATACCCCATCAACAAACGGGAGATATGCCAACCCATGCTTCTTTCCAACTTGCTTCCATGAGTGTTGATATTTTGCCTGGTAACCAATGACTGAAATCTAGTAACCCCTCAAACATTAAATCATGCATCTGTCACCGAGATGTTAAAACATATTTAATTTTTTTTCAAATAACTCAAAGCAACACTTACTTCCCTTCCTCATCCTGCATGGCTGGTGCAGTACCAGCTTTACGAGCCTCCTCCAGTTCTTTCATTTTTCTCCAGTCTTCCCTAGACTGCTTTTTGGGCTCTTCTCCCTCCTCTGATTTCGTCATTTTTGTAATGACTGATGGCGGCAATGTCACTTGGAATGCCATGATGGATATCAGCAAACTAATGTAATTAAATTATCTTGTCCTTTCCAGTCACTTCCTGCAAATAAAATGAGATTATTTTAAGCCTACAGTAAAAACACTTGAAAACATTTTGATCTGAGACAAAAATGCTTCGCTGCACAATCATGCAGTCTTCCACATACAGTATGTGGAGAGTGTATTGTCACTAACTCACCTGCAGAGTGGAGATTCCACCCAAGCAATAATTGCAAATTTGTTGCAAAGCATAACCAGCACCAACAAATTTCAGCCAATAGACTTACTCACAGTGATTTCTATAGTTGATACTAGTAATCTTTTCACTGCATTGGGCACTGTTTTGAAGAGATAGCGCTGAGTACATGTGTAAGTGCACTTTTTGTCCCTATCAAGCTCAAACTGCCCCATTAGCGTAACTCAATTCCTGTAGAAAACCAGTGTGTCCAACAATTCTATACCAGTAACTATCCTCATTAACATCATTCCTAACCTGTATTGCAATACAGGTATATATAATGATGTAAATAGACATTAAAATTTGACAGCATATACAGAACAAAGACAGTGCCTTAATACTTAATCGCAGCGCCATATATTCTCCACTCTATATTCTCCACTCGACAAGAAACAAGAAATACTTGCAAACGTTCATCACATGGACCACCGGGTGCCGGTGGTCCTTGTGATGAAAGTTTGCAAGTGCTTCTTGTTTCTTGTCCTCAAAAAATGCAACAAATAACAAAAGGCGTTCTCGGAACACCATATCAACTTGATATACCTTCTAGGAACACCATATCAACTTGATATACCTTCTCGGAACACCATATCCACTTGATATACTTTCTCGGAACACCATATCAACTTGATATACTTTCTCGGAACACTATCTCGACTTGATATACCTTCTAGAAACATCATATCGACTTGATATACCTTCTCAGAACACCATATCAACTTGACATAACTTCTAGGAACACCATATCGACTTGATATACCTTCTCAGAATACCATGTCGACTTGATATACCTTCTCAGAACACCATATCCACTTGATATACATTCTAGGAATACCAAATCAACTTGATATACCTTCTCAGAATACCATGTCGACTTGATATACCTTCTCAGAACACCATATCAACTTGATATACCTTCTAGGAGCACCATATCAACTTGATATACCTTCTAGGAACACCTTATTGACTTGATATACCTTCTAGGAACACCATATCGACTTGATATACCTTCTAGGAACACCATGTCGACTTCATATACCTTCTCGGAACACCATATCAACTTGATATACCTTCTAGGAACACCATATTGACTTGATATACCTTCTAGGAACACCATATCGACTTGATATACTTTCTAGGAATGCCATATCGGCTTGATACACCTTCAAGGAATGCTATATCGACTTGATATACCTTCTCGGAACACCATATCAACTTGATATACCTTCTCAGAACACCATATCGCCTTGATATACCTTCTAGGAACACCATATCAGCTTGATATACCTTCTAGGAACACAGTATCGACTTGAGATACCTTCTCAGAAAACCATATCAACTTGATACACCTTCTAGGAACACCATATTGACTTGATATACCTTCTCGGAAAACCATATCGACTTGATAAATATACCTTCTAGGGACACCATATCAGCTTGAGATACCTTCTAGGAACACCATATCAACTTGATATACCTTCTAGGAACACCATATCGACTTGATATACCCGGTACCTTCTCGGAACACCATATCGACTTGCTACAAGTCGACACAAAGTGGCGATGGGGTCTGGACATTTTGTCCAAAAAGGACATTTTGCCAGAAAAAAATTTAGGACAGTTTGACAAACTTTTGGACTTCTTGCTGTAAATCACAGGACAGTTTGCCGAAATTTTGGATGTTTCACCCCAACTTTGGACACTTTGCCAAAAAAAAGACTGGCTGCAAGAAAATATCAGACAGTTTGCCAAAAATTGTATTTTTCAGTAAAATATCTTATATTTACAGCATAGTATTTTTTCAATATAGTGAGTGTTTTTTGAAGGAACAAACAATAACACAATATACTGGTACACACACGTCCATTTTAGGTTATTTTTATATACAACAATTTCAAATAACATTTTTGCAAATAGTAAAAGTTTACAAAAGTTAAAAAATTTATAGTAATTTGTATATTTTTTACTTACCAATGACCCAGACTTAGCTGGTGCTAACTCTTAAAAATCTAGGGCCAAACACAAATTTTGCCCCCCAATCCCCAAAATTTCCATCTAAAACCAAAGAAATCATGTCCTGAATGGCCCTCCATACTTCACCTCTACTGCGCATGCGCAGTTTCAAGGACGTCCCGAAATTGGCGCCATTAATCATTCTTACAATCAGTGCCTGGTAAGCGCTATGTCCTCAGCGGGGAGGTATGAGTTCCCAACTCCTGGGAGGGCCATCCCCATCTGGGTCATTGGTAAGTATAAAAAATATATAAATTACTATAAATTTTTTAACATTTTTATACTGTACCAATGACCCAGACATAGCTGAATAGTAAAAAGGCTGGAGGGCCCAGGACATAGAGGAAAATCCAATAAGCTCAACTATATAAAATAGAGTAATCCCCTCGAGGAGAAGAGAAGTATTAGGCTTTACCTTATCTTTCTTATTTATGATAAATTAGAAAGATACAATACCTTCTATAATTGAGCATCATAACATCCATATTCTCTATTAATATCCAGTATAATTCTTATACTCATTATTTTTAAAGTAAGCCAATAAATAAAGTTAGTCCAGAGAATTGAGACTCTTTATACTATTTTAAAAGTGTCCGAGGATAGTATAATAATGCCTGTTTGACACGTGACATATTCAAATGCTATACTTTAAAACTATGACATGAATGAATTTTTAAAACATAACTTTTCACTTTAAAACCATCCAAGTAACAGCTCAGAATTACTGACTACGGAGGAGGTATCCCCTTGTTTTCATAATAAAACAGGTGACCCAAGGGTACACGCTCCCCCCCCCCCCCTTCCCCTTGCCCTGGGTCAAATAGCCCAGAGCGAAGAGGGCAGCAGGACAGAGTCACTGCCGGAACAAAAAGCTTACATATCTATAGATGCAATAGTTAAGTGATCGACATTCTGAGCAGCCGATAATGGACCTAAACAATGCAGGCCTCCAGAAATGGACTCGATATTTCTGAGATAAAAATTCGTGAATGTGGATGGCTGAGACCAATATGCAGCCTTCTTTAAATCTATAATAGCAACACTATTTACGTAAGCCCAAGATGTAGAAGAGCTCTTACTTCATGAGCCGAAATCTTAAGCACAGCCTGCTGAGTTAAGGATAGATTATCCTAAGCAGTACCGATAGTTAATTGAATGCATTTAGCAATAGAATGGACCGTAATGACCTTTCTATTAGGCATCAGAGCCAGAAGAAGCTTTACGTCCTTACTGATAAACTGAGATCTGTTAATACATAAAGGTCTAGCCGGACAGAGTAAAGGCCTATGCCCGTTCGAAGACGGAAGGACCTTGAAAACAATAGGTTCTGGATATTTATTAGGAGCCTGATTCTTAACCAAAAATCCAACATTAGTAGTAAAGGTAATAGAGTTTCCGATACTACGAAAGTGAGAATCGTCCACCGATAGGGCATGAAGCTCACTGACTCTTCAGCAGAAGAGAAGACTAAGAGAATTGCTATCTTAAAAGGCCAGAATTTGAAACTACTGTCTCAAGAGGTTCAAATGGTTGCTTTAGTTTAATAAGAACCCAAGCTAAATTCTGTATAGGAATTAATCTAAGGATTCTAGGTCTATTTATCAAAAAGTTTCAAACTAACTTAGATAAAGAGACATTAGGCTCAATTGTAAACTATCATGGTGTGCATAGGTATCAGATAACATAGCCCTATAACCTTTAATAGTAACTGGTTGCAGATGATCTCGTCAAACAAGTACACTAGAAAGTTTGCAATGTCTGGTATGGAGGGATAAAAATATCAACATAAAGATCCCTACACCAACGACGGAAGACCCTCCACTTTAGCCGCATAGTATAGCGAAGAGGAGGTCCTCCTACAGTTAGAAATCGCGTCCAGTGCTCGTCCTGTACAATGCTTGCCATGCAAGAAGGACCGCCCAACGGAATACGTGAAGGTTGAGACCTTGCGGGTTGTGATGAAGTTGACACGATTTCCCCAGCGAAAAAAGATCCTCTCGTGGAGGAAGTTTTCGCGGTAAGTCCCACAGCAGACACCTAAGTAAATTTATCCACGGTCTCTGTGGAGACAGAGATACTACCAACAGAATTGTATTGTGAATGTATAATCCTAGCAATACTTGCTGAATCAACAGCGCTGGAGGATACGCATACCCTATCATCCCGTCCTACTAGATCGATAGAGCGTTAACTACATATGCTCGGGGATCCGGACACGGTGACACATACGTCTGCAATAGATTGGTGAGTTGTGTCGCAAATAAATTCATCACTGGGCGCTCCCATTGGTAGCAAATCTGATTGAATACCTGTTTGTTGAGAGTCCATTCTGACGGCAACAATCGACCCTTACGTGAAAGGGAGTCTGCTAATACAATCCGACGACCCAGAATAAGACGGACCGAAACAGAACTTGGTGTTTTATAACAAACAGAAGGATTCTTTCCGTTAAATTCAATAACGGAACCGAATGAGTGCCTCCCTGGTTCCGGATATACGCAACTACTGTCGTATTATCGGACAGGATTTGGACATGCGTTTCTGAATAATGTTCATCCAATGACGTAGTGCAAGCCAAAATAATATCATTTCTTGGAAGTTAAGTGCTTGCCTAAAAACTGCGGAACCCAAAGACCCTGGCACTTCGAATCCGTTGGGATCAATATTGTGCCCCAACCTGTTTGACTGGCATCCGTCATAATCGAAAAACTCGGATCCAGCAACTACAGTGGAACTCTCTGAGTCAACCACCGAATGTTTGCCCAAGTCTGAATCTCTTGTTACACTTGATTGACAAGAGAACGTGTATATCGAGCAATTCATAGATTGCTGAAAGGTTGTCGTCGAAGAGAAGCTTCTCCGAGACCGAAGCAACTCTGAGAGAGTTCTTCACCTTACTATCCACGCGCGTGGATGTAGCTAGGGCTGCGTCACGTCTAACCAACTCCAGGTTGCCACTGAAGGGCGGAGTTATACGTGGAAAACTACTGCCCTTGAAAGAAATCTCATTAAGAATCATATCCTGGAATTCTTTCTCTTGAAGACGTAATGATAACGCCTCGGTAAGGTGGTCTACATATGATGAAGCCTCTAAGTTAAGTCTATTAGACATCATTGTCGTTTCCAACGTCGTGGTTGGAATTGACATAGACGGCGAAAAAGACAATACCCAGTCTTCAGCCTCGTCGTCTAGACGCAGAGGATCTCTCAGTATGCCCTATCCTGCCATTTCAAATTATTCCTAGAATTGATGAAAGGCAGATTAGAGCATTTGCAGACAAGAAACTAGACTAGTGTGTTTTGGTAGCAAGCTTATATATATATACCAGTTTTGGTAGCAAGCTTATATATATATAGCGTCGTTCAATAATTCGAAAGTTCTAGTGACATTATTGGACTGTGTCGGCAACTCAGGGATGATGTCCCTGAACCAATCAAAAACTCTGTGTCCAATGACGCTATTAGTCTCTTATCCAGCATCGCAGCATTCTAGTCCGACGGAACAACCTCTGGAAGATAATGCCGGAAGAAATGTATGGCGTCTTCTGTTGTTCCGAAAGGGAAAGCTTGAAATCGTTCGAATCCCTTTCGCCATCCTGTCAGACCCTATGAATTGTTCGGTCGTCCGTACCTGCATCAGCGGAGCGACCCGACCCAGCATCGTCGGATTATTCCTCATCCGACAGAGATTCTGTCGTTTGCTGGGATGCTGCGATAAGGTATGCTATTTTGGATAGTACGTCCGTCACTGAGGCCTGTGGAGAAGCGGTCTTACGATGCTTTGCCGCTGGAAGCTCCGTGTTCGTTACCCCGTGTATACTTCTATTATGCGAGCGACCGGAGTGTACAGGCCTCGTGTCCCTTGGCTACCGGATGGCGTGACCTGTTCGCCGTGGAATCACTGAATGATGAAGCTAGCAGGATACACGAGGTCACGTAGCCAAGTTGCGGTCGTGTGCGCTGCCGTGAGGATGAGGAAGCATTATCGACAGTCTCTCGGACTGTCTATATAACGGAGCGTCCCGAGCGGCGGACATATGCTCCGAATGCGAAACGTTTGTACCACAACATCTGGTCCCAGATGTTGTTGTACGAGAGAGGGACCTCTCTCGCTCGCAGCCCGGACGGACCTGGACGAGCTAGGAACCGGACTAACAGGCTTCCTCCGATCTCTCCTCTAATCCGTCGTCACTGGGTGTGTACTATTGTCTATTAAAGTGCTCGCCTCACCCAAATCTCCTTCCTGGACCGCAACGGACGAACCTGGCTGCCGAACCATTCGATGAATGGACACTACGCCGGTGAGCTAGCGAATGTCAACGCTGTCGATCCTACTAGGAACCTCTTAGGCGATTGACGTATTCCATGAGCACCGGAGTGTACAGGCCTCGTGTCCCTTGGCTACCGGATGGCGTGACCTGTTCGCCGTGGAATCACTGAATGATGAAGCTAGCAGGATACACGAGGTCACGTAGCCAAGGTGCGGTCGTGTGCGCTGCCATGAGAATGAGGAAGCCTTATTGACAGTCTCTCCGGACTGTCTATATAACGGAGCGTTCCGAGCGGCGGACGTATGCTCCGAATGCGAAACATTTTGTACCACAGCATTTGGGACCAGATGTTGTTGCACGAGAGAGGGGCCTCTCTCGCTCGCAGCCCGGATGGGCCTGGACGAGCTATGAACCGGACTAATAGGCTTCCTCCGTTCTCTCCTCTAATCCGCCGTCACTGGGTGTGCACTTGGTTGTTTTATAGTGCTCGCATCACCCAAAACTCCTTTCTAGACCGCAACGGACGAACCCGGCTGCCGAACCATTCAATGAATGGACGCTACACCGGGCGAGCTAGCGGACGTCAAAGGCCGTCGATCCTACTAGGGACCTCTTAGGCAATTGACGTATTTCCATGAGCACTTTTCCGCTAGCTCTTCATTAATTGTGATGAAGGAGGCACACTTTTGGAAGACATCACGGATACATCACCCTGTTCTTGATCGTCTGAAATAGAGATTGATAAACTAGAGTGACCCTGCGGGGAAAGGACCGGCAAGGCCATTTCCCCGCTAACATACCGTGACACACGCTTCCCATGTTGTCATCGAAAATAACACATACTGAACAGGAGTTAGTGCGAGTACACTGACTACATTTATGCAATGATTATGAAGTCAGAGGAAGATTTCCTCTTAATCCAATTGAACAATATCCTTTCATTGTGAAAAGAAAACAAAGTCCTAGTACTCGCACCAACCCCTGGAAATCAAAATACATAATAACATGATCCATTAACATAGAAAAAATAATTGAAATCAAAATAATTTTTTGAAAAAATATTTTTTCAGAAAAGCCCAAGTTTCTGAAAAGTAACATTGAGCCCCAATGGATCCCAAGCCTAAGTGTGGACAAAATTTTAAAAGTATTTTAAAAAATTTAATGCACCACTTACGAATAATAATAATGTATCTAGATATGATTAAACTAACATCAAGATATTATTTTCAAGAAATCCCCCTCACACAGAGGCTGTTGTCAATGTAAACAAGAAGTGTAAAAACACCAGAAACATGACTCCAGGCACTGATAACCCTGGCCTGAAATCAGTTACCAATAATACACTATCAGATGCAAAACAGAGACTTCCAGGGAAGAAACTACAGAACATCAGATGGTAGATGCAGAACACTATGCCTAAACACCCAAGGGTGAAGACGTAAACATGGGGAAAAGAACAGAATTCATTCTGTTATCCAGCTAAAACTCCCAAGAAAATTTAGTAATAATATTACAGAAAATATGCCAAAAGCATGGGAGAATAGCAAGGGGGGACTTAAAGGAAAGGGAGAGAGGAAAACACTGAACAAGCAGTGTAACTTTATAGCAAGAATGACCACAACAGGCCGTTGCCTCGAAAATAGGTAACTTAACACAATTTCATTAAAAAATTTTAAGTTACAGCCCTGATTATTTTCTGTCACTCATTTTTCCTCTCCTCCTTCTATTGAATAATGTGTGTGCCAATTTTTCCATTATGTAGCTGAATGTCGTACTTTTTTCAGTCCCAATATTAATACCTTGAAGTGCATATAACCAATACAGCATACAACTTTTTGCATTGAAAATTCCAGGTGCAATTGCACTCCCAAGCAATCTGAGAAGGGCAATTGTTTTGCACTCCTTGCTTTTCTAGATTGCCAGGCCTGGAAATGTGAGAGTTGAGAAACAGCAGCCAGGTAAGCCTGTAACGACTTAGAAAAAACATTTGAACTCTGTCCAAAATATACTTATGTACTTATGTACCCTGTAGCGTGTCAACTGTAAACAATACAATACTGCAGTTTATTGAAGAAAATCACTGATATAGACAGATTTTACTTCATTTTATAAAGAAAAAAAATGTGATTAGGCCACACAAAGTTGATCTTCTGTTTCTCAGACTATTATTTGTAAAATTGAATGCGGGCGAGTGGTTTTTTATTTTATATTTTATTTCTGTAATTATTTCTTTGCCAACAAAAGTTCATGTTCTTGGTTTATGTTTTAGGCCTCATAATCTACGGAATAGCATGGGTGGCAGTCTATTTCATCCCTTGAGAGCAAAAAGGCTTTGCAATGCTAAAGCATGCAAAGCCTTCTTGCGATCAAGGGACAATTTGTTTTAACTTGGGTAAAATATGAGACATAAACCATTTAATTTTTATTTTATTTAAGTTTACATTCGCTATAAAAAGAGCACATGCAGCTGCCAAAAGGACCATGTAGGAGGGCCTGAGAAACAGATTTTTAATTTTTTTTAGGCCTTATCTGTAAGAAATTATTACAATATTTGCAGTGTGGTAAGATAAAGTTACACTTTATTATTTTTAAAAAAAAAAAAAATTCAGCGTAGTATCTTTTTCAAATTTCATGTTCCAGCAAACTGTCTTTCCCTGCCAAATGTACTTTCGGTAAAAAGTCCAGGATTCATGGTGATAATGTGGTGAAAATGTACATGTATATTTATCAATAGCAGAATTTGTAATTGCAGCTAATTCATAACAAGTAAAGTCCATTCCCACAGATAATTATTAAACAAAAATAAAATAAAAACGATATGTTAAATGAATAATCTGACAAACAATCAATGGATACATGACGATGGTTACATCGCATTGCTTCCATTACAAATTAAAATTGACAAAGTATTTGTATTGATGGATTTATTTAGGCGGAAAAGTGGCCTTCAAGAAATTTGCCCTTCCGGAAAATAGTCGTTTGGAAATGTTCCCTTCTGGAAAATTGCCCTTCAATAGAAATGAGGGGGAGAAAAAAGCCCTTCAAATTACAAAACATGATTTTTGAACACATTCGACAAATTAATGAGGTGTATACAACAGTAATTTGACAGTTTTAAAATATAGTTAGATTTATGAGGTAATACAGGTTACATTTACTTTCAACATTTAAAACACAATACATACATGTAGCACATATTAACCCTTTACCCAACAAATCGCCTGCATCTGCCTGCGGAATATGCAAATTCAGCAACTGAAAAAATGCCGGTACTATTTTTCAAAACATTTCAACAAAACCATATCATGTGACACCTCTCTGGAACAAGCTAGTTGAGGGGTCACATGATATGGTTTTGTTGAAATTTTTTTAAAAATGACAATTAAAATAATAAATTTTGATATCATCTGCATTGGGTAAAGGGGTAAAACACAATACATAGCACACTTGTACTTACAGCCTCTGTTTATAGAATGAATAAACTGAGCAGGTTATTTCTTTATAAACATTCTTTTAATCAAGCATAAAAGTAATCAACAATCATGATAATCAAAGAAGGAGTCCCTTTGATGTATCTGGGTGCTTACCCACTGCTTCTGCTCAGCTGAAAAATGAGTAGGTTATTTCTTTTTCAACATTCTTTAATTAAACATCAAATTGGTCAACAATCATGATAATCAAAGAAGGAGCCCCTTTGATGTACCTGAACTTCTGCTCAGGTACCCAAAGTTGTTTTTTAATCTTAAGACGTATATTGAATAGATAATGTTTCTATAATATAAAAATAAACAAATCATTTTTCTGTAATATATTAATAAATCATGTTTCTATTATGTGACAGGCACCCCCCCCCCCCCCCCCCCCCCCCCCACCCTCGCCCCTTCACCACCATTTCTATTGAAAGGCAGTTTTTCAGAAGGGTACACTTTCTAAGGGCAACTTTCCGAAATGGCAATTTTCCTGAATGAAGGGCACTTTTCAGGAATTCATTAATTTATTGGTAGAAGATGATGGTTTCATCTCAATGACAAACAATATTATTTTTTATAAAGTGGTGCTACAAAAAAGAATTTCTTTTAATCTGAGGGAGATGTTTATCTTAGACATCGACAAATTAACTTTAATACGGTAGCCATATTTGCAGTAAGTTCCTGAATTGCAGTAAGTAACTTTGTGGAAGTTCCTCAGCATGCTCGAAGGTGTTATTAATCCTTTGTCTTGTTGGTATTTAATTGGGTTACATTGTTGTCACCTACACTAGTCTATTGTTAATAAGTGATTTTTTCAGGAACTTACCGCAATTTGGGAACTTACTGCAAATGCACCAACCCACTTAAGGTGCTAGAAAGTAATGGAATTTTGTTTACTTGGAAATTCTCACCTCTGCTGATATTCCTTAAATTCAGATTAAATATACACAAATTATACATCAAAATGAAGGCTGGGATGTATAGAACATGAATCACATATGTAATCAACTCACAGAGTTGGTTCCTAGAAGTTTACCATCGTATTCGTACCAGAACCAATAATAAAGTTAAAAAATTTATAGTAATTTATATATTTTTTATACTTACCAATGACCCAGACTTAGCTGGTGCTAACTCCAACAAAACCAGGGCCAAACACAAATTTTGCCCCCCAATCCCCAAAATTTGCATCCAAAACAAAAAGAATCATGTCCTAAAGGACCTCCATACTACGCCTCTACTGCGCATGCGCAGTGACGCAGACGTCCCGAAATTGGCGCCAAATATCATTCTTACTGGCAGTGCCTGGTCAGCGCTATGTACTCAGCGGGGAGGCAAGAGTTCCCAACTCCAGGGAGGGCCATCCCCATCTGGGTCATTGGTAAGTATAAAAAATATATAAATTACTATAAATTTTTTAACATTTTTATACTGTACCAATGACCCAGACTTAGCTGAATAGTAAACAGGCTGGAGGGCCTAGGACATAGAGGAAAATCCAATAAGCTCAACTATATAGTAAAGAGGTAACCCCTTAAGGAGAAAAGGAGTATTAGGCTTTACATGTATCTTTCTTATTTAATATTAAATTAGAAAGATACACTACCCTTAATAATTGAGCACAATAACATTCATGTTCTCTATTAACATCCAGTATAACCCTTATACTAATTATTTTTAAAGCAAGCCAATAAATAAAGTAGTCCAGAGAATTGAGACTCTTTATAGTCATTTAAAAGTGTCCGAGTATTGTATATTAAAGCCCGTTTGACACTTGACATATACAAATGCTTCACACCGAGCTACACTTTAAAAATAAGACATGAATGAATTTTAACATTACACTTTAAAACCATCCCGGAAGCGACTCAGAAATACTGACTTGGAGGAGGCATTCCCTTGCTTTTCACTATAAAGCAGGTGACCTAAGGGAACACCCCCCCCCCCCCTTCCCCTTGGTCAAATAGCCCAGAGCGAAGAGGGCAGCCGGACGGAGTCACTGCCGGAACAGAAAGCCTGCATAACTATAGTTGCAACTGTTTAGTGGACGACATTCTGAGCAACAGATAACGGACCTAAACAATGCAGGTCTCCAGAAATGGACTCAATATTTCTGAGATAAAAATTCGTAAATGTGGATGGCTGAGACCAATAAGCAGCCTTCATTAAATCTGTAATAGCAACACTATTAGCATAAGCCCAGGAAGTAGAAAGAGCTCTTACTTCATGAGCAGAAATCTTAAGCACAGACTGTTGAGAAGAAGATAAACTCTCATAAGCAGTACGGATAGTTAATTGAATCCATATTGCAATAGAATGGACTGAAATGTCCTTTCTATTAGGCATCAAAGACAGAAAGAAACGTTTCCGTCCCTTTCTGATAAACTGAGATCTCTGTTTATAGATACGTAATGCTCTAACAGGACAGAGTAAAGGCCTACGCCCGTCTGAAGACGGAAGAGCCTTAATAACAATAGGTTCCGGATATTTATTAGGAGCCTGATTCTTAGCTAAAAAACCCACATTAGTAGTGAAGGTGATAGTGTTCCCAACACTACGATAATGAGAATCATCCACCGATAGTGCATGAAGCTCACTGACTCTTCTAGCAGAAGAGAAAGCTAAGAGAAAAGCTGTCTTATAAGATAAGAATTTGAAATCTACTGTCCCAAGAGGTTCAAATGGCTTTTCCTTCAATTTAAGAAGAACCCAAGCTAAATTCCACTTAGGAATTAATCTAAGAGTTCTGGGTCTATTTATCGAAAAGTTTCTAACCAACTTAGATAAAGAGACATTAGATCCAATTTGTAAACTATCATGATGTGCATAGGTATCAGATAACATAGATCTATAACCCTTTATAGTAACAGGCTGCAGTTTGATTTCGTCAAACAAGTATACTAGAAAGTTTGCAATGTCTGGTATAGAGGGATCGAATATATCTACAGAATGATCCCTACACCAACGACGAAAAACCTTCCACTTAGCCGCATAGTTTAGCGAAGAGGAGGTCCTCCTACAGTTAGAAATCGCGTCCACTGCTCGTCCTGTAAAGTGCTTGCCATGCAAGAAGGACCGCACAACGAAAAAACGTGAAGGTTGAGACCTTGCGGGTTGTGATGGAGTTGGCGCGATTTCCCCTGCGAAAGAAGATCCTCCCGTGGAGGAAGCTTCCGCGGTAGGTCCCACAACAGACACCTGAGTAGATTTATCCACGGTCTCTGTGGCGACAGAGATGCTACCAACAGAATCTTGCATTGAGATTGTTTCATCTTTAGCAATACTTGTTGAATTAACGGCGCTGGAGGATACGCATATCCTATCATTCCGTCCCAAGGGATCGACAGAGCATCTACTGCAAATGCTCTTGGATCCGGACACGGAGACACATACGTCTGCAACTGATTGTTGAGATGTGTCGCAAATAAGTCTATCATTGGCCGTTCCCATTGGTAGCAAATCTGATTGAATACTTGTTTGTTGAGAGTCCACTCCGACGGCAACAAGCGACCCTTTCGTGAAAGGGAGTCTGCTAGCACATTCAGACGACCCGGTATGTGACAGACCGAAAGAAGAACGTGATGTTCTAGCGCAAACAGAAGGATTCTTTCCGTTAGACTGAACAACGGAACTGAATGAGTGCCTCCCTGATTCCGTATATACACCACTACTGTCGTATTGTCGGATAGGATTTGGACATGAGCATCGTGAATAATGTCCATCCAGTGACGTAACGCAAGCCAAATTGACATCATTTCCTTGATGTTTATGTGCTTGCACAGGAATTGCGGATCCCAAAGACCCTGGCATCTCGAATCCGTTGGGATTAATGATGCACCCCAACCTGTTTGACTGGCATCCGTCATAACGGTAAAACTCGGATCCGGCAACTGCAGCGGAACTCCCTGAGTTAACCACTGAATGTTTGCCCAAGTCTGAATCTCTTGTTTCACTTGATCTGACAAGAGAACGTCTACATCGAGCGAATGAATTTTCACACTCCAATTCTGAGTCAAGAAAATTTGAAGAGGACGTGTGCGTAACCGCCCCATCGGAATGAGATCCGCGGCGGCTCCGCATGGACCTATCAGTCTCATAAATTCTCTCGCCGTGACTTTGTCTGCGTGCAGACAATAGCGAGCGTAACAACTGACTAATTTCGCTCTGGTTAACGGCAGACGAACGAGATCGTTGTGCGTCTCGAAGCTCATTCCCAGATGAGTGAATGACTTGGACGGCACCAGATCCGACTTCTCCTCGTTTACTATAAAACCGAGACGTCGGAGCAATAGAAGAAGATTCTGAACATCGTTCTGAAGCCTTAACTCGTTGCCGTACCTCTGAAGAATGTCGTCCAGGTAGGCCGACGTTACCGCAGACGAATGAGCTCGGAAGTAGATCATTACCGAGTTCATTACCCGAGTGAAAGCCCAGGGTGCTAGATTCAATCCAAAGCACATCGCCCGGAATTGATACACCACTCCTAGGACTGCGAAGCATAGATACTTTCGGAATGTCGGATGTACCATGACGTGAAAGTACGCATCTTTGAGATCTATGCTCGTTGCATAATCGTTCACCCGAATACTCGCTCTGACCGATCGAATCGTCTCCATATAAAACTTCGGAGTGACGATCAGCTTGTTTATCCAGCTCAAATCTATGACTGGACGGAATGAGCCGTCTGGTTTCGGAAACCAGAAACAGATGGCTGTAGAATCCCGGAGATTCCTGGTTTTCTACGACCTCTACCGCGTTCTTCATTAAAAGAGACTGCACCTCTGATAACAGAACGTCTCTTTTCTGCGGATTTGACGGAAGATGAGTCCACTTTGAACTTCGAGTTAATGGAGGCTTTCGTTTGAAGGATATCTTTAGACCTTCCGAAGTCCCTCCTCTCACCCAAGGGTCGTCCGTAATCGACGCCCATTCTTGTGAAAAGCTCGACAACCTTCCGCCAACCGGAACGCGATAGAGGTTTAAGCCATCACCTCCTGGACCTGCGAGGCCTGCAGTAGGAGAAACCACGTCTTCCACGGCCCGCATCTCGCCCCGTCGACCTCGGGGCGTCCGACCGATTGTCCCGGCCTGAAAGACGTCCCGAACGAGAGTCGCTATCCTGACGGTCTCTCGAATAAGACCAAGAGGACGCACCGGAACCTCTATAGGAACCTCTCTTGGGTGCTTTAGACCCAGAAGTGCCTGTCTTATTCGTGTCTGCTGTATCCGACTTCTTAGGAGCAGATTTGAACAACAGAGAATCCTTAGCTGTCTTTGTAATTTTATCATAAATAGCAGAAAGCTTGCCGTCAAAGAGAAGTTCTCCTGAGACCGAAGCGACTCTAAGAGAGTTCTTCACCTTAGAATCCACTAGTGTGGATGTAGCTAGGGCTGCGTCACGTCTAACCAACTCCAGATTTGCCACTGAAAGGGCGGAGTTACACGTGGAATAAGCTACTGCCCTTGAAAGAAGTCTTAAAGAGGATTGTATATCCTGAAACTCTTTCCCCTGAAGGCGCCTTAGTAAGGTGATCTGCGTAAGATAAGGCATCTAAATTGGCTCTGTTAGACGCAATAGCTGTTTCCAACACCGCGGTTGGAATAGAAGCTGACAACGGTAATGATAGCTCTAAGTCTTCCGCCTCGTCGTCCATACGCAGAGGAACTCTCGGTATACCCTGTCCTGCCGTATCGAATTTATTCCTTGCATTAATGAAAGGCAGGTTGAGAGTATTAGCGGACAAGAAACCTGCTTTCCCCGTCCTGAAAGCAAGTTTAAATATAGCGTCGTTCAATAATTCAAATGTTCTTGCAACATTATTGGACTGCGACGGAAACTCGGGAGCGATGTCCCTGAACCGCTCAAAAAATTCAGAGTCCAATGACGCTATAATTCTCTTGTCCGGAACCGCAGCAGTCTGGCCCGACGGAACAACTTGAGGGAGAAAGTGCCGAATGAAGTCCACGACAGCTTTATCTTGTTCCGAAAGGGATAGCTCCAAGTCATCCGTATCCCTTTCACCATCCGGTCGGACCTCATGATGTTCCCGGTCGTCCGCCCCCGATGCTTTGGCGGAGCTTACCGACCCAGCGCCGTCGGATAATTCTCGATCCGACACCGTCTCTGTCGGCTGCTGGGATGCTGCGATAAGCTGTGCTATCTGCACAAGAATGTCCGGCGTCGAGACCTGCGGAGGCGCAGTCTTTCGCTGCTTCGCCGAGGGCAGCTCCGCATCAGATGGCTCCCGCATACTTTTCCTATGCGAACGTCCGGAGTCCATCGGTCTCGAATCCCTGGCTGCCGGATGGTGTGACCTGGTCGCCGAAGAATCCTTCATCGGCGAAGCTGGTAATATATCGGCGGTCACGCAGCCAAGGTGCGGTCGTGTGCGCTGACGAGAAGAGGAAGCCTTAACAGTCTCTGCGGACTGCTTATACAACGGAGCGTCCCGAGCGACGGACGTATGCTCCGCTAAAGACACATTTTGTACCACAACATCTGGTCCCAGATGTTGTTGTACGAGAGAGGGGCCTCTCTCGCTCGCGGCTCGGCTGGACCTGGACGAGCTAGGAACCGGACTCAAAGGCTTCCTCCGTTCTCGCTTACTATCCGCCGTCACTGGGTGTGCCTCTATTATGTTTATAGTGCTCGCATCACCCAAAACTTCCTCTTGGACCGCATCGGACGAACCCGGCTGCCGAACCATTCGGTGAATGGACGCTACACCGGGTGAGCTAGTGGACGACATTTGTCTAATCTCCATGAGCACTTTTGCCGCTAGCTCTGAATTCATTTGTGACGACGGACGCACACTTGTAGAAGATAACATGGAAACATCACCCTGTTCTGGTTCCTCTGAAATAGAAACTGAGAGAGTAGAGTGACCTTGCGGAGAAAGAGCCGGCATCGCCCTTTCTCCAGAAACAACATATCGTGACACACGTTTCCAATGTTTCTCATCCCAATATTCACATATAGGACAGGGATTAATGCGAGAACACTGACTACAATTAATACAATGATCATGAAAGTCAGAGGAAGATTTCTTCCTATTACAATTTGAACAACGTCCCTTCAATGTGAAAGAACAACAATAAGTCCTAGTTACTCGCAAAAACCCCTGACACAATGATACATAATAACATGATCCATTAATAAATGAAAAAACAATTGCAAATCAAAATAATTTTGAAAAAAATTTTTTTTTCAGCGAAGCCCAAGTTGCTGAAAAGTAACGTTGAGCCCCGATGGATCCGATGGCAAAGTGTGGTCAAAAATTTAAAATTTATATTAAATAATTAATGAGACACTTACGGATAATATAAATGTATCTTATAGTGAGATAAACTACAGCAAAGGCAAACAGCCCCCCTCAAAAAAGGCTGTTGCCAATGTAAACAAACAGTGTAAAAACACCAGAAAACATGACTCCAGGCACTGAAAAAACTGGCCCGGAATCAGTCATCAAATTACACTCTATCTGATGCAAAACAGAGCCTCCCAGGGGAGAATCTGCAGAACATCAGATGGAAGATGCAGAACACAAACGTTATACACCCATGGGTGAAAACGTAACTATGGGGAAAATAACAGAAAACATTCTGTAATCAAGCAACTCTCCCAGGAAATTTTAGAAATGAAATTTCTCAAAAATATGCCAAAAGCATGGGAGAATTGCAAGGGGGGACTTTAGAAGGCTAGGGGAGAGGAAACACTGAATAAGCAGTGCAACATTTAGCAAGAATGACAACAAGAGGCCCATGCCTCGAAAATAGGCAACTTAACATAATTTCATCAAAAAATTTTAAGTACAGCCCTGATTATTTTTTGTCACTTCTTTTTCCTCTCCTCCTTCTATCCTCCTTAGAATCACATTTTCTCCAAAAATTACGTGTCTGGCATCCTTTAAACTGAGATTTACAAGCACAAAGATCAGTGAGATGTTGACTGATGAAGGGCCAAACAGAGAATGATATTTGGCGCCAATTTCGGGACGTCTGCGTCACTGCGCATGCGCAGTAGAGGCGTAGTATGGAGGTCCTTTAGGACATGATTTCTTTTTGTTTTGGATGCAAATTTTGGGGATTGGGGGGCAAAATTTGTCTTTGGCCCTGGTTTTGTTAGAGTTAGCATCAGCTAAGTCTAGGTCATTGGTACAGTATAAAAATATAATATTCCGCGAGAACAACTCGTGGCCAAATATTCAACAACAAAGCTAGACATTCAAAACACTTTCGAGTGCAGTGATAGGGCTGCATTTTGGAAAAGGACAACACTGTCTGTATTTCTTATTGAAGATGGTTTCCATGCTCAACACACATGAGCAAATCACTTGATACCACGAATTTCCATCGAGAAAAAAAAAAAATCGTAATTCTGAGAAATTTCAACAGGTATCATGATACCTTGAATTGAATATGACAACTGTGCAGTCTCCATATAATAATAGAATATTGTATTAATGCGATCTTTCTCCTTATTTGATTTTAGAGGGGGCTGTGAATAGATACTTTTTTCGTCTGATGATGTCGACCAGAAATCGAAAGTACATTCATCTGTAAACGAAAGAAAATGTTTTGAAATTTACCCCCATGCAGCTCTGTCGCTGTGTTCTGAAGAATATTGATACCCTAGCTTTGTTCTTGGATATGTAAAGCACATTTGGCCACAAGTTGTTCTCATGAAATTATTATTAAATTATCAGTTCTGGTACAAATACAGGAGACTTCCAGGAACCAGTGGTGCCTACAGTCGACTCTATGAGTTGATAACACACGTCTCGTGTTCTATACATCTCAATCTTCATTTTGATGTACATTTTGTGTATATTTAATTTGAATTGAAGGAATATCAGAGCTGAGAATTTCATTACTTATATAGCCCCTGAATAATAAAACCCTTGCCCTTGCCTTGGCAATGCGCAGAGTGAACTTATCTCGTGGACGGGTTGACTTACCCTTGGGGCGAGTGAACTCTGTTTTGAATCGAGTAGGCTCTGGATGGAGCAGGTAATAGGCGGAGCCGACTGAGTACTGTTGTTACCACGTCAGAGTGACTGGTGTGGTTCTATTCAGCTAATTGAATTATTCTATCTACCGTGGTTCGCCTTAGTATTGTACCTCCGCCTTTGATAGTAATGTTACATTCGGTTATTTGGAATTGCAGAGGTAATCGTTTTTGAGAGCCCTGATGCAAGTAAGATTGAAACTGTACAAAATGTGATAAAGTCACAAAACAGCTACAGATGAAATAATGTTAACTGTTGGTTGCTTCAATTCCGTATATGTTTTCCCTACGTCTTGTCGCTTATGCTTTAGAAAAATCAGAAAAAAGTACGCATCTCGAGGAGGAAAAGATAGGGACACACTAAAAAGTATAGTCCGTGAACCGTGTCGGGGGGAAAAGTGTTGTCGGGAATTAAATTGTCATTTTCTCATTTATTTGTTGGTTGTTTTCTATGAAATTTGGAAAGTATACTAAGGGGACGATACGAAATAACAAAAGATATATGCAAAAAGAGAAGTTTGTACGATGTTATTTTACGATGTTCGAAGACATTTTCGGTTTCAAACACACTAAAAAGTGTAGCTGAATCGGCGCCGTGTTAGCTAATTAATTGGGAACGGGTCAAGCCGGGGACATACTACTTTGAGTAGCCAGAGCCTGAGATGGGTATTTCGAGGGGAACGGGAAGATTCGGCCTCGGGAAGATTCGGTCCCGGAAAGATTCGGCCTCGGGAAGATTCAGCCCGAGACTGAAAATTCACAAGAGACGGGGAAATGAATTTCTTGATGCGAGAGTATAGAAATAACGTAACATTGGTCAGAAATGAATCAAAATTATGATTTTATTTTTTTTTCAAATTAAAATCTAGTCATAAATTATTCATTTGGAAACTTTAAACCATACATAACGAATCATAATAACAAATTAAAATCTAGTCATAAATATACATTTTATACATAAGGAATTATAATAAGGCACCTTCATGCAATTTTGTAAATCTACCCACATAATGATGTGGATATCTGGTTTTCTCTGTATTTGTCTCAGACCTCGTCCAATTTCTTTGCTACTTTTGTGTATTTCTGTCTCGTTTATGTCTCTAAATCAACCGCGACAACATTCATTTTAACTAGATGGGCCTCTTTCATTAAAATTGGGACTAATTTATAAAAGCTGAGGCCAGTTCCATTGCAGTTTAAACGATGATGCCAGGCTGAAATACAAATGTGCAATGAATCAGGTAAGTTGTTATTTTTGTAAATGCATAGAATGAGAGAAGGAATGAACGGATCCATGAATGAAACAAAGTGAAATATAGTTGCATGATTCCTTTGGAACGACGGTTGATTCAATAATTTACAAGAATAAAAAACAAACTGGTGTGACTAGAAATCCATATCTGCGTGTTATTTTTGTAAATGCAGAGAATGAGAGAAGGAATAAACGGATGCATGAAGAAGAATAAAAATCATAAAGTTAAATCACAATCTCCTGTTCATCAAGCTGTAAAAATGCGCGTTGTTTCAACATTTTTTTTAAATTATCAGTGTGACAAGAAACATTTAGTCAGTGTCTCTCTTCCACTACACACAGTGGCTTAAGTTATCTGAAGTGTGAGAATGGACTTTCTTGAATAAATAGGAATTTATTTTTTCTGATGTGTTGGAATTTACTTTCATGAATAAATAGGAATTTATTTTTGTGGTTGTGTTTGGATGTGTTTATTTTCGTTTCTGTAAAGGTGAGTCGATTTTTCCAAAATAAATAAAATAACATAAAAAATAAACGTCATCAAATCTGAAAAAAAACTGGGAAGATTCGGCCTCAAAAGTCGGGAAGATTCGGCCTCGGGAAAGGCCGAATCTTCCCACCTATCGGCCTGGGGCCGAATCTTTCCGATGCCGAATCTTCAAGGACCCATTTCGAGTAGCTGAGAAGTAAAAGTTCCTTTTCTCTCTTATTTATTTTCCAATTTCTCCAAATTTTTCTATATATATTTAATATGATAATATAATATCTATTAAGCTGAATTGAAGTTTTATTGCAATATCACATACATTATCCATTGAAACTTGAATTTTGAGTAGCTGGCTCGGGATGAACAGGTGACGGGTCGTTTCGTTCCTTTTCCTTTTCGTCCCCGGGTCGTTTCATGCCTTTACCTTTTCGTGCTGGGTCGTTTCGTACTCTTTTAGGTACGAAACGACTCACCAAAATAAAAAGGAACGAAGCGACTCACATAAAAAGGGGTGGGGGGGGGGGGGCAAACTACTCAGTTTTTAGAGGGAAGTAGCGAGCGGACCTAAATGACAGCTAAAAAATGAACGAAACGACTCACTTAAAAAATGATACGACAAAAAGGAGATATTCGAAGTATTTAATTTGTCGGAGCGGCAGAAGATTGTCAATAGAGAAGAGTCGGGGAAAACGGATTAACTTAATACGCTAACACTTTAAATAATGAAGGCCTGTGTCGATCGTAGACAGTAAGGAAAACGGGGTGGCTGGGGGGGGGGGGGGGTTAGGTGTTTGGGAGCGACGCTCCAGAAGGGACCTTGGGTGAAATCATTTTATTTCTTAATATTGTTGTGCATTTAACTAGTGGAATATGAACACAGGTTGGTAGTTGGCCTAAGGGATTTTCCCAAGCATATGGACTATCCTAAACTAGGTAACTGGCTTTTGAAATCGTTTGATGTTTATTTAACTTGTGAAGAATTATTAGAAGCGTATTTTGAAAAATCGCTACGCTCAATTCCTCAGAAGCTAAATACACACGCAGAACTAGGAAACAATTTAAAAAGTCAAGCTTCTAATTGATGACATAAATGAAGTAAATCTGGGCTGTAGAAGAAGAAACAACAGAACGATGTGAATACATGTTTTTATTTCAACAGAGTTTCAGCATTTTTTCAATTTTCACAAAAAGAAATAAACAACGGAATAGCACTTTCGAAATTTTACAACAACAGTGTTTTTCCAGTTCATTCTGTTTAACAGTATCAATTTTCATTTTCTTGATAATTCCAACCCTTGACGTCCTTTCGTAGTAAGCGTTTGATGTTGAGCGTCCCAAGAAATGACGTCGAGTGTTGGAATTATCAACAGGGGAAAACTGTGAAGAAATTTCATTGTGGGTATCCTACAGCTCATTCCTGCTGATACTATACCATATTCTTTTACTTCTTTCGCATCTTTAGTTCTCAAAGAAATATAAAAAATAAGAAACAAAATAAGAAACAAAAGGCATAATTTTTACAAAAGCACTACCTTGAAAGCTCTATTGTAAACCATATAAGAGAAGTTAAACACAAGACGCCGAGAATGAATGGTTTCGCACGTCGAAGGCGCGCAGGGACGGAGTTGGGGAACAAGCCCCTTTCGACCCTCGTTGACTGCATAGTTTTGTCATGTCAGAGCGTGGCAGAGGAGGGAAAGAGTAAAGGTGTCCAGCGGCGTCTGTGTCTCCTGCGGTTTTTCTTGGTGGGAGGAGGATGTGTTGGAGAGATAGATGTTGGCGTTGTTGGATCTGGAGGATTGGTAGGTTCCTTGGTAGTGAATGGCCTGGTCCTAACTGCTGTTTCTTCTTGAGGTTTCCTATACTTTTGTAAATTTATTGTGAGGATTGTCCTGATTGAGTTTGCTGGAAATTGTTTGGATACATAGAAGCTGTAGTTGTTTTGGACTGTGGCTCGAGTGTTATCGTCTCGATCTCCTCCCCAAGGAATGCCTCCGCGGACTCCGGGAAGCTCTCCTCCTGGTCGGACTCCTGGCCCAAAGAAGCTGGAGAAGCAAGAGCTGGAGGGGTGAAAGGTGCGTCATCAGAGACAGCTTCCTGCACCATTGACAGAGCATCCTCCTCCATCTCCTCTTCAGATGAAGAGTCTGATGAGCTGGAGAATCAACTGTCACCTGACGACCCATGGTCCTCCGGACCCTCCTCCTGGGAGAGGGGTGCCGGTCTGGACAAGGGTTGTTCAGGGGTGACAGGCGTTGTCCCCTTGACGCCCTCACTTGCCTCCTTCTCTTCCTTTTCCTTCTTCTTCTTCTCCAGGAACTCCGTCATTCGGCGGGCATCTCGTCGTCTGGCGGAGGGTCCCTTCTTTCTTATTCTCTTCTTCTTGATGGTGGCTGTGGCTGTACTACTCCGGCTGCCTTCATCCAGCTTTTCCGTGTCACTAGGAGGGTGACCAGTGTGAGGGGAAATCCCCTCACGAAAGGTGCTACACCTCTCCGAGGACGGCGGTTCCGATTCTTTATCAAAATCCACTGTCAGGTGAATTTTACCCCTGAGCACCTGGATACTCCAGGTGGTGGCAAGGGTAGCCTTCACTCTGACAAGTGTCTCTTGGATTACCAGTGGGAACTCCATTGATCAGTTGTTAGCACCTCGGAGTCCAAGGTGCGAATCGTCGTGAATAAGAGAAGTGTCAAATACGTTCTACATTTATATTATTCACATTTCACGTGTTGTTACTAAAATATGATACCACGGTTCTACTAATTAATAATCAAAAAACATTACGATTAATCGTTTATTTTATTATCAAAGAGATTGATTGCTCTATCAGCCAATAATTGACATTCTTTTTAACACCCCTAATAATCCTACAAACAGATCGATTGAATTAAAACAATGCAGTGATGTCTTCGACAACACTGCATTGTTTTCAGTTTGTTCGACCTGTTACCCACCTTCCTATCTTAAGACGTCTAATACTCTACGCTGCCTCAGAACTTTGACCCCTGTTACAAAAAGTAGTGTATAAATTTACCAGTAATGTCGAAATCGACCAGTAATGTCGAAAAAATGAACCAGTAATGTCGAAATCAACCAGTAATGTCGAAAAAATCGACCAGTAATGTAAAAATCCGTAATGTCGAAACATTAACCAGTAGTGTCAAAAAGTGACGACCAAAATGAGGAGCACTAACACTTGCCGAAAGGGGAGGGGGATGTAGCCCCCCCCCCCCCCCCCGATGACAACCCTGGTCGTGTGCTTTGATGACTGACTATTATAATGTCAATCAATCAATCAACCAACCAATCAATCTTTGTATGTAGGTCTGCCTATCTTTCCGTCATTCAGTTGTCTATCCACGTCTAGGGGTTATTTTTTACACGCCACATTGCTATCTGTCTCTCTGGATTTCTGTCCGTCTGCCTGGATGCTGCTAATCTGCCTGCCTACACACTTGCCAGCCTACATGTGTGACTGGACTATATGTCTGTCTGTGCGAGCGCTAAATACTAGACTAAATATTTCAGCGTCGTATCAATTCATTATATATCCAGAGAGAGAGGGGGAAGGAGGGAGAGAGAGAGAGGGAGAAAGAGAGAGAGGGAGGGGAGAGACAGAGAGAGAGTTTGACAAAGACAGAGGGAAAAGGGGATAGGGAGAGAGCGATAGAGAGAGAAAGAAGGGGAGAGAGAGAATGAGAGATAAAGGTAGGAGCAAAGGCAGAGGGACAGGGGATAGAGAGAGAGGGGCATAGATAGATAGATAGATAGAGAGAGAGAGAGAGAGAGAGAGAGAGAGAGACAGAGAAGGATGGATGGATGGGGAAAGAGAGCTGTGCAAAGACAGAGGGAGAGGGGATAGAGAGAGAGAGAATGATGGAGAGAGAGGGGGGGGGCAAAGGCAGAGGGACATGGGATAGAAAGAGGGGAGATAGATAGAGAGAAAGAGGAAAGAGAGAGAAAGAGAAAGAGATAGGGAGAGAGAGAGAGAGAGAGAGAGAGAGAGAGAGAGAGAGAGAGAGAGAGAGAGAGAGAGGGGGATGGATGGATGGGGAAAGAGAGCTGGGCAAAGACAGAGGGAGAGAGGGATAGAGAGAGAGAATGATGGAGAGAGAGGGGACAAAGGCAGAGGGACATGGGATAGAAAGAGGGGAGATAGATAGAGAGAAAGAGGAAAGAGAGAGAGAGAGATAGGGAGAGAGAGAGAGAGGGAGAGAGAGAGAGGGGGGATGGATGGATGGGGAAAGAGAGCTGGGCAAAGGCAGAGGGAGAGAGGGATAGAGAGAGAGAATGATGGAGAGAGAGAGGGGGGGCAAAGGCAGAGGAACATGGGATAGAAGGAGGGGGGATAGATAGATAGAGAGAGAGAGAGAGAGAGAGAGAGAGAGAGAGATAGAGAGAGAGAGCAAATAGGATGGGATATGTTGTGCATATGAACGAGGGAAATAATTGTTAAACACAAAATTCCATATTTACTGGGGTAAATGTGTTCAAACTTGCGCGAAAATGGTTAAAATTCGATAAATATAGGCAAATGTACAATTTGAGCAACCCGAAAAAATATTGAAATTTTTGCGAAAAATCGTCATTTTGGTCGTCACTTTTTGACACTACTGGTTAATTTTTCGACATTACGGATTTTTACATTACTGGTCGATTTTTTCGACATTACTGGTTGATTTCGACATTACTGGTTAATTTTTTCGACATTACTGGTCGATTTCGACATTACTGGTAAATTTATACACTACTGGTTGTAACAACCCCCCCCCCCCCCGCACCCACCCCTCTTATTAGAATTCCACACAAAATCGTGCCAGTGCCTGTGTTTTATAACAGTAACACAGGTGGAATACTATTCATTCATTGAAGGGTTTGTGTTTATTACGAAAACTTTCATTCCGTTTTTACAAGTGAATGTGGCTTCATCAAGGGCTAAGAGGTGTTTTCACCGAAATTGCCATTTTAGGCATAATGTTCTTTAAAAATCTATATGTTATATTTACTTTTTTAAAGTTAAAAACTATGCCTAAAACTTTCGAATAAAAATTTGGAAAAATAGAAGTGAAAATTATCCGAGTCGTTTCGTTCCTTTTTAGGTACGAAACGACTCAGTACGAAACGACCCAGTACGAAAGGAAAAAGGTATGAAACGACCCGTAACCGATGAACATGACTCTGCGATATTGATTACTTTACTGTGTTTTCTTTGTCAACAATAGACGGGTGAATTTTCATTGGTTAATTTCTATTACAGCATCACACGAATTAAGTTGTCATTTAAACGCAAACATTTTGTATCTATATTTTCCCCTCATTGATAACATTAGTCTCTGATAACTTTTTCTTGGGGTCTTTGTGTCAGAAAATTTTCCGGAGTTCGGTGCTATCAACGAATTGGTAAATATAATAGAAAAATGCGTTTGAATGACAACTTATAAGGCTCGGGCAACAAAAAGTGAATTATATGGGCATAAATAACAAACATGGGTAGAAAATTTTGTATTTATTTCTATTATTTAAAATCGAGTGAACAATAAAAATATATCTAACAGTGATGATACACATTTACACTTTACAATATTTAGTACAGGACGTACCAAACCAAAAAAGTATATTACGGACTCTGGGTCCAAGTTGGGACTACCTCATAACAAAGTAATGATATGATCATTTACGTATTTGCCCCCCTTCATGGGAGTCTGCCCCCCTAGTTGCCCCCCCCCCCCCCACAAAAAAATTTCTGGCGCCGCCACTGCATTTATACTTTACAACATTTAGCAGAAATATAATCGACTTTGCCATGAGGCTCACACCTGTAATGGGCCCAAGATTCACACCCTTCTACCATATTATCGTATAAGTTTGGAAGCCTGCACTCCTCGCAGTCCAGGTCTGAGTCATATATTGTCCTGTGTTTTTTCTTCAGAAGTAGTCCTTTCACCTTCTTTGAGGGAAATTGAGAGAGTTCTTTTTTCTCTAGACACTCTATAAGGTGTGCCTTCATCTTGTTGGTGTCAAACTGGTGTTTTCCAACTGTTTTTGTCAAACAAAATTCAACCAGGAAGGCCAAAGCAAAAACACCACAATCCAAGCCGTTTGTTTGCTGCTGCACATCAACAATTTCAGCTTCTCTGGACGGATAATACAGCTGCCCTAACTGAATATTCAGGAAAGCAGAGAGCGTGTTAATGAAAAAACTATCTGCTCTTTTCACAGATTCACTGTCTTTGAATGAGCACACCCAGTGGCGTGTCCCAGTATGATGTATTTGCACAGAAAGATCTTTGTCTGCTGGATTAAAACGTGTACTATAATCCCATGTCTCTGTTAATTCATTGAACACTGGAACAAGTTCCGAGTGCTGTAGACCACGAACATTAGGAAACTGTAACGTGGCAATCTGCATGCCGGCGTTGATAATATCGCTGTCCAGTTGGGCACCGCTGTTGTTCTTCTCTTTGTGTGAAAGTTTCAATTGTATGCCGTCAATTTCTATCCAGTAATTGCCACATGCATCATTGCTCTCATCTAAGTCCGATTCAGTTATTGTAATTGGCACATCAGCTGGTTCTTCCTCTATATTAGGCACGTCACCAGCTGGTCTAGATGAAAACTCTTCCTCAATACATGGCAGGCCTGTTTCATATTGTTGCACATGGTCGAACTTGAAAAGTGTTCTGCTTTTTGATAAAAAGTTTGCTTTTGTTACACTACTAGACAGAAGTCCCGAAAATTAGGGGTATAGTCGTGGGTGTTGCTGCAACAGAATCAGGTGCCGGATTGACGGCGAGTTCTTCATCTTCTGTATCACAAGGCCGGGGTCGTTTTCTTCCTGCGATCTTGTTTGGTTTTTTGTTTGGTTTTTCGTTAACTGACTAAGGTTGAAAACTCTTTTCTCGTCCAGGTTACAATGTCCGATAGACATTTTCATAGCAATCAGGTGCCAACATGTACCTAATGCCGGGCATGTACAGGCATCAGGAAACAAAGAGACGGCATATTTATCATCTTTCAATCCGATAACCCTAAAAGAAGATGCTTGTGGACAGTGATAGACCTTGCCGTCACGGTTACGAACAGCATTAGCTGCGACTGAATGCTGTGAAGATTTTTTGCGAGTGAGTGAGTGAGATAAATGAAAATTTTTAGTATTTCAAGCTTCATTATAGACGCATCCGAAATTTAATTTTGTTAAATGTCGATATAATAATTTACGAAAGAGCATTAGTCGTGGAAAACAATTTTTAAATCTACAACTCGTTATAGCGACATGTCATCTCGTTATAACGACTTACACAACTCGCTATAACGACTTGTCATCTCGGTTTAACGACTTCCCAACTCGTTATAACGACTTCAGAACTCGTAATAACGACTTGTCATCTCGTTATAACGACTTCCCAACTCTTTATAACGACTTCACAGCTCATTATAACGACTTCAACAACTCGTTATAACGACTTGTCATCTCGTTATAACGACTTCACAACTCGTTATAACGACTCCACAACTCGTTATAACGACTTCACAACTGATTATAACGACTTCACAACTCGTTATAACGACTTCAACAACTCGTTATAACGACTTGTCATCTCGTTATAACGACTTCACAACTCGTTATAACGACCTACCATCTCGTTATAACGACTTCACAACTCCACAACTCGTTATAACGACTTTACAACTCGTTATAACGACTTCACAACTCGTTATAACGACTTCACCAACTCGTTATAACGACTTGTCATCTCGTTATAACGACTACACAACTCGTTATAACGACTTCACAACTCGTTATAACGAATTCACAACTCGTTATAACGACTTCAACAACTCGTTATAACGACTTGTCATCTCATTATAACGACTTCACAACTCGTTATAACGCTGTTTCGCAGTAATAGCCACCAAATGGTTAGGCGTGAATGGGTGCCCATTCACGCCTAACTATTTTCGAAAGAGCATTAGGGCCAGCCGTGGAAAACAATTTTTAAATCTACAACTCGTTATAACGACATGTCATCTCGTTATAACGACTTCCACAACTCGTTATAACGACTTGTCATCTCGTTATAACGACTTCCCAACTCGTTATAACGACATTACAACTCGTTATAGCGACTTCACAACTCGTTATAACGACTTCAGCAACTCATTATAACGACTTGTCATCTCGTTATAACGACTGGCCCTAATGCTCTTTCGTACAGGAACAAATTTGCCATTATAAACAGAACAAAAAATGTTCTCTTCATTACTTCCAGACATCAGACAAATTATGTGGAGGCATGCGCGTACTCTGTACAAATCTGTTCGTATGCACGAAGTATTCCCGGCACTGCCATTGCCATGCGTTCAGAAGAGACAGAAATCTGTTAGACACCCTAGTGCATGGCAAAAGAACAAGAGTGTTAGAGCGCGACACGCGGGAATGTAACTGTGACATATGCCAATTTATTGCAACAGAAGGGATGGTAGATACAATGTGGAAGAAATCATTCGTGCCCGTGAAGGAGGGAAACTCTGGAGACGGAATATAATTTACGCACTAATTTGTAAGCATTCCAATAAGTTAGTATATGTGGGAGGCCGAGACGAGCGTGAAAGAAAGGATCGCCGAACACAGACGAGACATGCGATTGCAGAAGGACAAACCCATTGTGCGACATTTTAGCAATCGTGATGAAAAGGATTTGCAAGTAGGCATAATGGAAAGAACTTATGGTGAAGGGAAAGTCTCTCGTGTGTTATGTGAGAGAAGTTGGTAAGGCTCCTGGGCACAAAAATCCCAGAAGATGTCAAATTAATTGTTGGCTATTGCGGGCAATGACATCTCTCATATTCCCAATTATGGATATATGGGAGATGTGGTTGCCCATATAACATGTACTACCTCAAAAAACTTAAAAGTTGGACGGTTATTTTAATTATGATAGTTAACGTATTCGTTTTGTTACTTTTTATAGGGTGTGCATGTATTGGCACTCTACAGTAAATTGTGATAAAAACAGCACCATTAAGTTACAGTTCTTTGCATTTCACCATATATATGGTACCTGGATTTTTGTTGGGACTTCACTGTGACACTTATATTTCATATTTCATTGATTCATAGGGGACAATGTACCGTGTTCACTTTAAAAGTTGATATGGAGCTTGTGGGAACCCCTTGGGGTGGGGTAGTGTTTGTTCACCTCGGTAAGCAAACACAGCTTCACATCACTTGATTCCCCTTATCCGTAACTAAAACCAATATAAGCTTTTTCAGTGGTGCAATCTCTGTGTTGCAGCATGGTAAATGCTAAATTTCACCTGATCACCATTAACGAAAAGGAATATCCAAGCTGTTCGACACTGTCATCTACTCAAAGAAAATATATCATATTTAACTTTAATCGCCATCGATATTCGCAATCATTTTTGTACTGGAAATGATATTCGTATCAATATTCATTTGGCTTGCCCGAAAATGACCAATGACATTGCCCCAACAAGCTCCCAGTATCTTTATCATCCAAGTCAGTAGTGTTTTATAGTTCTTACCTGACTCTTTATATTTTTTTTTTAAAATGTTGTTTATTATCATACTTTTAAATAAGTTACTATTGTCTTCCAATTGCATAACAGTGTTTGTCATACATTATTTGCGCTATTTGCTAGCCTGAATACAATCTTGTTTATATAGAAACAATTTGCCTTAACTGCGTCACTTAGTTACGAATAGCTCACCATGTGTTCCCTTGAATCTTATCGTGCTTGGATTGGTACATTTAACTTCAAAGTTTTTTGTAGGAGTTCGAAGTTCTTCTTATCGAAGAAGAGATCTATTTGTGTCCTAATGTATCTTTGCTTGCGCCTCAGTGGGGTTGGGCTGCATCAAAGTCTTAATGTTGTGGTCACTTTATTCTTTGGACTGTCCAATAAATTGTTAATATCGCACTTAGATAATCCTCTGGATGAAACTTTATATCCCTACAGCACTGAAGTTTCAACGACTGTACTCATAAGGAAAGTACATGTACTGATACTTTTTGCCCTCCTTGTCATTTCGCTGTTCAATGTGACTGTGATTCTTCTACTGTCTGGTGATATTGAAACTAACCCTGGCCCAAATTCTGTCAACTCCGATTACAACCAGAATACCTTAAACATTGTCCATCTGAACATTCAGAGTTTAAAACCCAAAGTTGACATTATCCAATATGAATTTGCATCATTTGATGTCGTGGCTTTGTCTGAGACATGGTTGGATGATAATGACTCCACATCCGATATTCTTGTTCGCGGGTTTCAGGAGCCATTGCGACTTGACCGTTCGACAAGGGGAGGTGGGGTAGCTATTTATATCAAAGATGGAATATCATTTCGACCGAGACCAGATCTACATAATTCGAACACAGAGTGCCTGTGGGCGGAGGTGTTTACACAACGAACTAGATCGTTACTGTTGGGTGTGTTCTACCGGCCACCAAGCAGTCCCCGCGAAACATGGGAAGCCATATCAGGATCCGTTGAAAAGGCCCGAGACTCCTCAATTGCCGACCTAATTATAACATGGGACTTTAATGACAATCAAGTGACTCCCTCAAGAAGTGGCGTTTCTGAAATACTCCGCTATTTCAATCTGAGACAAGTCGTGAGTGAGCCGACTTGTTTCACCGAGACTTCGGCTTCGTTATTAGATCTATTTGTTCTCAGTGATTCAATAAACATGAAAACCTGTGAGGTCCTTGAACCAATCATCCCAGACATGATCCGATACCATTGTCCAATCTCACTCGAAGTAGAATTCTTGAAACCACCAACCTTATCATTCAAGAGGAGAATTTGGCTTTATTCCCAGGGTAATTATGAAGCGTTGAATGAGGCCTTCTCCCATGCCGATTGGAATGCCCTCTTTGATGACCCATGTCTCGACAACATAGTGTCCACGTTTACTGACAAAATACTTGAAACTGCATCCGCCCACATACCTAACAAACTCATTACCACGCGAATAGACCAGCCGAAATGGATGCATCATGAAATAAGATTACTGCTCCGACAGCGAAAACGTTTATATCGCATTGCTAAACGTACCAATACCCCGAATGCCTGGGCAAACTACAAACTAAAACGGAATAATGTTGTATCTGCTATGAGGAAGTCCAAAGCTTTACACTTGTCGAAAATCCAGTCTACGCTAATAAGTAGTAAAACACCGTCATCACAGTGGTGGAAGACCTTGAAAACAGCAGTCGGGAGCAGTTACTCTGGAATTCCTACTCTCACCCATTCCGACCAAATATTCTCGTCAAATGTTGAGAAAGCTGAAGTGTTTAACGAATACTTCAGTTCTATCTCAACAGTTGATGATTCGAATGCTTCCTTGCCATACGCATCAACACATGTTTCTGCAATTATTGATTGTATCACTTTAGATTGTGATGAAGTGCATACAGCAATGAAATCGTTAAAAATTTCTAAGGCATCCGGTCCAGATTTAATTAGCCCGCGTTTTCTAAAAGAATGCAAATCATCCTTATGTGAGCCACTCTCCATCTTATTCAATATACTATTGAACAACTCGTATTTCCCATCATTGTGGAAAAAAGCTAATGTCTCCCCGATTTTGAAAAAAACACCTTTCCAATTCTGTGACGAACTATCGGCCAATATCTTTGATTAGCTGTGTTGGAAAATTACTTGAAAAATGTGTATTCAAACGACTGTGGGAGTTTTTGATTGTCAATAAAGTTCTCAGCCAATTTCAGTCAGGCTTTACACCCGGTGATTCAACAGTCCTCCAGCTTACTGACATATACGATGAATTTTGTCACGCCCTTGATGATGGCAAAGAAGTTAGGGTTGTCTTCTGTGATGTCAGCAAGGCCTTTGACAAAGTATGGCATGTAGGTCTTATCCACAAGTTGGAAAGTATTGGTGTTTCGGGTGAACTTCTGCTGTTCCTCAAATCGCATCTTACAGATAGATTGCAACGAGTTGTGATATCGTCTGAGACATCGTCCTGGAGAACCATAAATGCAGGTGTTCCACAGGGGGTCTATTCTCGGACCCTTGCTGTTCCTTATATATATCAACGATATAACCAAAGATCTTCTGAGCAGTATACGCCTATTTGCAGACGATACTTCTTTATATCTAATTATAGAAAACCCCGAACAAGCCTCGACAATAATTAATCAAGATCTGGCCACAATTGAACATTGGGCCAAAACATGGTTGGTAGAGTTCAATCCAAATAAAACTGAGAGTATGCTAATATCTCGAAAAAGTAGCCCTACTTTCCATCCACCATTATTCTTTGGTGGTTCTCAGATATCTGAAGTCGTTAATCATAAACATCTGGGAGTCATATTAAATAGCACGTGTACATGGAATGATCATATCGACCATATTTGCGCAAAGGCCTGGTCTCGGTTAGACTTACTTAGGAAGCACAAATTTAACTTAGACCGCAGTGTCTTAGAAAAAATATATTTTGCTTTTATCAGGCCCCTCCTTGAATACGCCGATACTGTTTGGGATAATTGCTCTGTAACTAAAGTGGAGGAAATGGAAAAAATCCAGATTGCTGCGGCAAGGATTATTACTGGGGCAACCGTCAGTGCTAGTAAGTCCTTACTTTATACAGAAACAGGATGAGAACCGTTGCAAGATAGACGCTACAAACACAAGTTAATCCAGTTCTTTAAAATGTACCACCGTATGGTTCCTCCGCACATCTCCAGTAAAATCCCGTCACGTGCTTCCTGGACCAATCCTTCACTAAGTCTTCGATCAGGTCAAAACCACCGTGTTCCGTTCTGTCGGACTGAGCTGTATAAATCTTCCTTCATACCCAGCGTTACTGACCAATGGAATAATTTGCCCTTGTCCGTGCGTGAAAACTCATCATTGACGAACCTCAAGACTTTTCTAAACGATGGCAACCGACGACCGCCAAGGTTCTAATGTAGATCGAAATCTCGCACAGCCCAAATATATCATTGTAGATTGAGACTAGGATGTAGTAACCTCAATTTTCATTTATATCGCAACCACTTATCACCAACCCCTCTATGCCAGTGTGGAGAGGAAGAGACTCCCGCTCATTTTCTCCTGCATTGTCCAATTTTCTCCGATGCTCGTAATTATTCAATTAATCTCCTTCCGTTTGGAGCGGACTCCTCTACACTTCTATTCGGTTCAGAATTCCTGAGTAATGACAACTTGGCACACGACTTTATTTTATCAAGTAAGCGATTCATTAATTAACCCCAATGTAGTACTAGCCCATTTTATATACTTACTATAATAAATACCAACTCACAATTAATATCAAGATGATCTCCGTGGGAATGCCAGTAAATTAATCTACACTTGTTTACAGTGGTAAACAGGCGAAGCCATACTGTTCTACCGTGACTCTGTTATCATTGCTTGGGTGAAAGTCCTCCAAATGGGCGTCTTGGGTGGCAAATAATTGGAGTTACCTTGATTATACTTCTATCTTACGTCACGCTTCGTCATTTCGCATAGGCGTGTGACTTTAGACACAAACAAATAACTCTGCGCAATGAATGCATTCACCCCGCATTTTCCAACTTTTCTTGCAGCCCAACCCATCCCTAACCCATCCCTGACTGTTTCCATACAAGATTAGTTACTGTCGCTATTCAAACGCTTGTATAATGCAGATAAACACTGTTTGTACTTGATACTCATACCTGCTATTGTCATCGACGATTGTTTGTGATCTTGTGTAGGTGGAAACGGCCTTGTATAAGCTTTCAACTTACTGCCGAATTCACATTAATGTTGGCAATTTATCTGTTATCGTTTGTTTTTTTTGCAATAAATACTGTTTAAACTAAAAGTTGTTTTTCTTATAACATACACGTGCCCCCCTGCCCCCCCCCCCCTCCAATTTTTTCCTCTATTTTGGGCCACTGGATACCTGTTTTTGCCATGCTTGTATTACGATTTATAATCAGTATTGACATACTTGTGGGATGGAAGGAGTATAAAACAGAGGGGTAGTGTGTTAGTAGAGGGGGTGGAGGCGAAGTACGCATGATGCATTGTCCTTCTGTTTAACATATACTTGATTCTACTATACGTAACGTTACGTCGCTCATGCGTCCAACGTTCTTTCTCGCTCATAACTGCTAAGACTATCAATTGTGATTATGGACTTTACATTGTAAGCAACCTTTTATGAATTTTCTGCTTGATAAACGCCAAGTGTCCGAAGATTTGTGAATAATTGTGTGATGATATTGTTTTTTGTATATGTTTAAAAAGTTTAAAAATCCAAAATGATTTACCAATATGACACATTTTGCTTCCGATGACGGGTAAGACTTAAAAATGGACGGTCCAAGACAGGAACAAATTGGCACATTTGTCACTAGAAACAGAAAAATAATTTTCTGCAAATTCAAAAGTGATTAACCAAAGTGACACAGTTTGCTGCCGATGGCGAGTAAGACTAACAAATGGGTCACCCGAGACAGAAACAATTGACACATTTAACGTGGCGTATGGAAGCAAAAGTTTCTAAGCAGGGCAGAAACATTTATGAACCTTTTAGCTCCCTATTCAAAGCTCTGTAGTAATCCAGGTAGTTCAATAACATAACTGCAAGTTTGAGCGGTTCTTGTATATTAACATGGCAATGTGAATACACACATAACCTGGGTTCCACCTGGGTTTTCAATTAATGATTATCAATATCACAGAACTAGAAAACAGGGGGCTCGTTATAATTCTGATGGGTGACTTTAATGGACACATAGATGATAAGGAAGAAGGCACAGAGGTCGGGGACTAGAAAGTCAACAGGAATGGAAGGAAGCTGTTGAACTTCACAAATGATCTCGGTCTGAAGATTCTGAACAGGGACGCGAGGTGTGAGAGGAAATTAACTTGCGAGAGGAACGACAGAAAATCAATAATCGACTACATTCTCACAGATATTAATTTATGGAGGGAAGTGATAGGGGTAGAAGTGGATGATGAGGGTAAAAGGGAGGTGGATAGTGATCACAACTTGATGACAGTGACGATCAGGGTCAAGGAAGCTTCAAGCAGATTTGGGAACTCAATAAAGATGCTGACTGGGTGGGGTTCGAAGAAAAATTGAAACCAAAGCTTGCAACCGTACACAAGAAGGGTGGGGGCAGTGTCCAGAAAATGGCCGACGCCATAGCTACGAGCCTAGTGGAGGTAGGGAAGGAAAGTGTAGGAAGGATTAGGGTGTCAACACGGGATCTTGGGTACAGAGTGAACGAAGAACTGAAAAGGGTCATAAAGAGTAGAAAAGCTAAATGTGCTGCTTACAGGAGAAGTAGAAAACTTAAGGGACGGAAAGCAACGAGGCCACGGTAGCAAAGGAAGAATACGAGCAAGCACGAAATAAAGTAAATAAGATTAAAGACGATAATCGGAGAGTGCGAAATAGCAGTCTTATTAGGACGATAAGAATGATAGTGGGGTCGAGTTCGAACGTATTTTGGAAATGGGTGAATAAACGTAGCAAAGGAAGTAAGACATGGAGTATTAAAGCAGATGGCAGTGTTATAGACGATCCAGATCAAATCGCATTAGAACTAGTCAAGCACAGGGAAAAGGTAAACGATAAGCGAAGGGGTATGGGGAACCCACCGGAGTGTCCGAACAAGGTTGAGGAAAATTTATCGAACTTCGTGTGCAGGGAAATTAAAACGGAGGAGGTGCGAAAGGTGATCTCAAAATTAAAGAATGGAAAAGTGGGAGGGGTGGACGTAATTCCTAAAGAGTTTATCAAAAAAGGGGGAGAGGAACTTATGGAAAGCCTAACTGCTTTATTCAATTTAACCATAGAAAAACAAGAAGTCTCAAATGAGTGGAGAGAAAGCAAAATGACATTTATTCACAAAAAGAAGGAAAAAGACGTTTTGGATAATTATCGAGGGATCTCTGTCAGTAGCAGCATTGGAAAAGTTTTCTGTATAGTCCTGTATGGGAGATTAGAGGAGGTGATTGAGGAGAATGTTTTTTGGGAGAGATCCAGAATGGCTTCGGGAAGGGAATGAGAGTCGCTGACCACATTTTCACGCTATCCCAAATGATAGAATCGGCGAAAGCAAAAAAGAAAAAGATGTTTATGGCCTTTTGGACGATAAAAGGGCATACAATAGAGTATGGAGGGAGGGTATGTGGCTCAAGCTTGAGGCTCTGGGCTTGGAAGGCGAGTTTGTTGGAATTATGAAAGCATTATATAAAGATGTACATAGTGAACTTAGCCTGGGTAACATAACAAAACGTGTGCACACGGAGATAGGCCTAAAACAGGGGTATATCCTTTCGCCAATTCTTTTTGCATTGTACATCAAAGGTTTAGGTGATGAACTCCTGCATAGCGACGAGGGGGCAGCAGTTGGGGACTTGAAGATCCCTGGGCTATTTTTTGCAGACGGTATGGTGCTGGTGTCAGAAAGCGAAGAGGGGATAGCGAAAATGCTGGGAATTGTTGGGAAATGTGGTAGCAAATTGAGTCTTGAACTTAATGAAAGCAAGAGCAAAGTTATACCCGCGGGCCACAAAGTGGACCCCATTCGAAGGTGGAGAGTGGGGGAGATCTGTATTCCAGAAGGTAGCAGCAAACTTCTTAGTGTGGGAGAGACAGGTGACTATGAGTATCTGGGGGTAAAAATAAACATCACAGGAAGAGGCATCTACCGAAACCACACAAATAAATTGATTCTGAAGGGGAGGCGAATCCTTAACCAAATGAAACTTATAGGGAGAAAGTCTCAATAAGGTTTTCGTGGGGAAAACCATTTGGGAAATGGTGGGTCTGCCAAGTATAACATACAGAACAGAAGTGGTACCCCTAAACCAGACGGGTGTAAAGAGCTTGGAAATCCTGCAGAACGATGCAGGCCGATGGATAACGGGGTCGAGTAATGCCGCTGCACAAGAGGCAATCAGGGGTGAGCTTGTGTGGATCAAGGACAGGATAGACTTATTGAAACTCGGTTATCTTAATTATTTGGTAAATATCACCGACAGCCGATGGTGTAAAGTAATGTTCCTGAGAATTTTCAACTCAAATATCAAGACAGGGTGGATGGTCCAATTGAGGGAACTAATAGAGAACTGCTCATTGGAGATCTAAGACCTAGACGTTGGGTCAAACCAGGGTAAAACAACGTCAGAGGAAGGGTCATTGAGGATGGTAACCTTAATTGGCGAGAGGGGGGCCAAATCAAAGAGGTCTTTGGGTGGCCTGCGCTATAAAGAAAAGCTTGGTTTTGAACAGTACCTTGATGGCACCTTTGGGGGGTCACTGTTGTTCAAGCTGATGTCGCGGTCCCTGGAGCTGAGGGAAAAAATTGGAAAACAACAGTGAAAAGGAGTGCCATATGTGTACGTTGGGCGTGGTGGATACCCTGGAACTTCTAGAATGTCCCCCAAAACAGGCTAAAAGAATAAGATTCACTGGGAGTCGGTGACGTAGGTTGTCCCAGATTTTGACCACTCTCTGGCTCAATGAGTTCTTCCTAACCTTAGTTCTTGAGTTTTCTCTGTACAGCTTGTATGCATGTGAGTATGGCCGCTGGTTGTATCACTTATGCTAGTTTTTAGTACGTCTGTGACTTCCTTGTCGTAGTGGTCAAACAGTTTATAGCGCTCAGTTATATCGCCACGACGTCTTCTATACTGGAGTGTTGGTGATTTTAGTTTTCTTGGTCTTTCTTCATATTTTAGTCCCTTGGCTTCTGGGATTAACTTAGTTGCCCTTCTCTACATTTTTGTTCAAGTTCATCTATATGCTTTCTTTTTGTGGTTTCCATATACATTGTACATATTCAACATGTGGGGTGGGGTGGAGGGGTGACGCAGTAGGTAGAGGTGCAAGCTGAGAGGTCCTCGGTTCGAATCCAACCTACAGCAACCGCGTTGTCCTTGGGCAAGACACTTTACCCTCATTGCCCACGTGGGGGAACGGTGGCGGTGTGTACTAAGGCGTACTGCACATCGACGGTGCACTTGTTTTCATCTAACGCTAATCCTGCTTGTGTGGAGTTAGTATGTTGGGGATCCTGATAGTTGCTCGCCGTTTCTCGGTGGTTCTTTCCGGGAACTCCGACTTCCACCACCCGTAACACTGTCCGACACGAGGTGACCCTGGATGTCGAAAGTGTCGTTAAACCCCGATAGATAAATAATAAATAAATTTAATATGTGGGAATATTGGTGCGCTGCCTAAGTATGTGAAGGTTCTTATGATCGCGCCGCGTATTGAGTTTGCCTTGTTTATTTCCTCGTTTATATGCTTTTCAAAGTTCAAGTTTTCATCTATTATTACACTAAGGTGTTTCGCTTCTTGGGTAATTTTTAATGAACACATACTTCCATTTTTAGTGAGGATTGATGAGAAAATTGCTTCTAAATTCTATTTTACAGAAAAACTGCTATTTTATCCAGTATCCATTGGGTAACTTAAATTCAATAAACAGGAGGAAATGTGGAGGATTTCATTGTGTATTTTGAGAGTTAGAGTGAAAAGTCCTTTCAACTCGCCACATTTTGAATGTGCACCGGCCTCGGCATACACGTTTTTGTGACCACTCTCAGAGGGTGACCAGAGTAAGAGGACATCTCCCACGAAAGGCGTTACACCTCTCCGAGGATGGTGGTTTAGTTATTCTGTAAAAATCCACTGCTGGATGAATTTTGCCCTTGCGCAGTTGAAAATCCAACTGGTAGCAAGAACAACCTTCAGGCTTAGCTGTGTTTCCATGTATTTCAGTTGGTAATTCCACTCGAGTGTCTGATATGAAAGCTGAAATACTTGTCATTAATTACTCGTTGTTTTTTTTTTCGTCGTCTATATATCTGTCTCCCCATCATTTGGTAGTATGACTTTCAGACGATTAATTCTGCCTCTTGTTCAATGAATGAAACCAGTGTGTAAAATGGTAATTTTTTCCTCGGTCCCCTGCTCGCTGATTCATTCTTCTGTGCAATGCTCCCAAGTCATTATTGTTTCTCACGAATACGCCAAACATCAATTAATTAGCCATTTTCCAAAGTCCAACGGAATATTACTTAAGGTGACGAAAACGCTCAAATTAAAAACGGACAAATCTGCCCCCACCCATCCACCCAGCAGACCGAGTCGCTGCATGCTATCGACCGCCAAGGCTCTATTTTGGACCTGGAAAATATGATAAAAGGGGGTTAGCGCCCCAAAATCTCCCTGCGCGTTTCTGGCCCGCAGAAATCACGACGCCACCCATCGTCCCCTAAATCGAACCGTTCCATTTCTTTGTCACATTCGTGACGAGAATTTGTTCAAACTTATGCGTTTTTACTTGTTTAAAAAAAAACAAAAAAGGAAATAAAATAAAATGTTTTTTTCTTTTATTTAATTTTTAAAAAAAATCGTTCGATGAAACTTTTTTGTTTTTTCTTGTTAGTTTGATGCACTTAAATATACAACAAGTATCACAAACTATCAGAATAAAGATAATAAACTTGAGTCCGAGTCCTTAATTCAGTGTGTGATTTCAGTCCGAGTCCTCAGTTCACATCTGTGCTTATTTTCTTGCTATTCCAGGTATTTCAGAAAGTTAGAACTTGACCCATAATGAAACTCATGACATGAAAACTAAAGGTTTGTCGTGTCTTTTTTCATTTAAAACAATTGTTATCGTTACTAAACCCACACAATAGCAAAAAAAAAATAAGTAGAAAGTATATATAATTAACATTTTGGGAGTGAGATTCGGTGTATAGTGTTACCCATTTCTTTCCAGTGTTTTTTCACAGTAAAGTTCTTTCATAATTTCAAATATACATCTGGATGCAGTAGAACTGCCAAAATTCATAAGAAGATCGCAAGGAAACCTGGGGTAAAATGAGTGGGGAACAGTTCAAGCCACCTGAATTACAGTGACTTCGGACCTCTGCAAAAGCGGACCAGAGTGACTTTGGCCCATTTTGGTGATTTCGGACCAACTGACTTCGGACCCGTCGGAAGTGACTTCGGACCGTCGGAATACTGGGATGAGTATAATTTTTCTGAAGAATGAATTCTTCCCCTGTTTGCTTAACAGTGGCGGTGCAATTCACAACGTTATTTCTAACTGAAACCGCCAGATTGTTGATGTCTTCCTTTTAAATGAGTAGAAGGAGACCGTACCACACGTACGATGTTGCCAACGTCCGCAAATTTCACATTCGATGAATGAAAGGTTTTAGCGCGCCAAATGTGGGATTTACAAATCCCTTGCGACCCGGTTAGCTTTCTTTTATTTCACTTGGATCACACAGGCCTCACTTTCCTATTGCGTCAAATGGGGTCTGAGGGGACATGCGCGCGGAGCCACGCGCAAGGCATGATTGTTACCTCTAATCATTTTCAGGAAATTGATGCGTTTTGTGGCTTTGACAGTCACTGAGTTTACGTGATTATTTAGATTGAGACTGCTATCCAGGATGAATCCCAGAAACCTTGCCCTATTACTAGCTTCAGGTTTATGGCCGTAAAGCTTAAGCTCAATATTAGAGACAGGATTTTTCTTTTTTCACATTCAAGAACTTGTTGCCGAGGTCTAACTTCCTGACTACAGTGGATATTGACTATTCTTTAATAAACAAATCTGTTTGATCATTCTTTTCATGGTTGTTTTAACAACATTTGCAACATCGACTCATGAATCCAATTTCCATGAGTGTTTATCTAAACTTTCAAAACAAATTAATAAAACAAACAAAAGATTTGTTCATCATTACAATTAAGTATTATTATTATAAAAAAAAAAAAAACGAGACACAAAAATTTAGAACAAACATAACAAAATAATGAGCTTTTATCACATTACAATTGGGTGTTATTATTATGAAAAAAACAAAACATAGAAATTTAGAACAAACATAACAAAATAATGAGCTTTTATCAAAAGGAAGCATTTGGTACGAAGTAACTTTGGGAGGTCCGAAGTCACCAGTCGATTTTTAGTCCGAAGTCACCAAATTGAGCCGAAGTCACTCTGGTCCGAAGTTACCTACGTCCGAGGTCACCTAATCCCAAGCGGGTCCTACTAGAAACCGGAATCGACCGGAATCGACTTTAAAGACCGGAAGCGACCGGAATCGACTCATATTTTACTGATTTTTCGCAATGTTTTGTACTTTTACCAATGGCATTCTATCTAATAAGTTCCCACGTGCAAGATTTAGTAAATGTCAAAGGATTTCAGGGTACAGGAAGAGGTTAGCAAAGAGTCAACCTCGTTTAAAAGCTTTTTTTCTTTTGATCGAAACATTTTCCAAGGGAAGTAACTTGTCGCGTCATTTTGAACTCGATGTTTTATCATGCATGGCCAATACAACTCAAAATTAATTATTGCTCGAGAAGCGAGAATATCAAACTTGAAGCTGACTGAAATGTGTGTGTGTGTGTGGGGGGGGGGGGGGGGGGATTGGGAGGGGGTCGGGCATCAAAAACGCAAACTAATCAAGATTAAAATTTGCTCAATTTGAATGAGAAATTTAGCGAATCATCATCTTGGTTGGTTCATGATTGTTCAAAAAGAAACCCGCACAGAACTCGACCCTGCGCTCTCTCAGAGAAAACCGCCAAAGTCGGCAAGGGTCGTTGAAAGTTGGGCGAGGTGACAGGGGGGGGGGGGGGCAGAAAAGAAGGCCCATAACTGCATGCCCCTCTCCTCCTCTTGCGAAAAATCAGTAAAATATGAGTCGATTCCGGTCTTTAAAGTCGATTCCGGTCGATTCCGGTTTCTAGTAGCACCGTCCCAAGCCACCTCCGAGGCGAGTCGACCCAGGGATAAGTCACCCCGGCAAGCCGCCCTGGAACAAGTTGCCCTGGGACAATTCGCCCCAGAGAATGGAATTCAGCACTCATGCTGGGATGAGGGAAAGGAAACAAGTCGACCTAGAGAATAGAATTCAATGGGCACATTTGTTTTCAAATGGTTTAATTACGATGGAGTTGCTTGGCCCCATTTGTTTTCATGGTGCACTCCTCTTTATTCGAACATGACTTTTTACGTACATAGAAACATTTTCCTCTGCTTCATTTGCTTTTGAAAATTATTTGATCAAAATATTTACACAAATAGTATTCTCATTCACCAATACTTAAAAAGGCGTTAAATAAATTTGTTTTGAAAGGATTAAATACTTGAGCATTTTCTGGGTGACTTGTTAGACTACTCGATTACAGCCCTTTTCGTATTTTTAAAAAAGATGTTTCTATTAGCCTAAGCGACAAGCTCCTCGATAAAATCGCAAACACATGACATGTGCTGCTCGTTTCGGCGATCAACCGACATACCAGTAGTTCATACTCACAGTGACACAAATGTATGCACTTTCATTATTTTCTGTAGCTTGCGTAAGAGAAATCCCTTGAGGTGTTATAAAGTTAAATTGAAATTTTAGTGAAATTAGGTAACAGGTTATCAATGTTGTCAAAAATCTGTACAACATGATAATTTGAATATCGGTGTTTGGAGCGCGGTGGCCCAGTAGGTAGAGGTGCAGGCTGCAAGCCGAGAGGTCCTCGGTTCGAATCCCACCTGCGGCAACCGCGTTGTGTCCTTGGGCAAGACACTTCATCCCCATTGCCCGTGTGGGGGCACGATGACGCCGTGTACTAAGGCGTACTGCACGTCGATGGTACGCATGTCTTCAACCAATCTAACCCTGCCTGTGCTGCAGTGCGGAGTTACGATGTTGGGGAGCTGGCAGCTGCTCGTCGTTGCTCGGTGGTTCTCTCCGGGTACTCCGGCTTCCTCCGCCCGTAAAACTGTCACGGTCATGATTAGCCATTGTGCATAAATATGTGACCTTAAACCTCAATAAATAAATAAATATCGGTGTTTACGCAATCGAGCGATTTCGTAAGTAAATCCCAATGCATTGGACTCTGAACGCTTGAGGCCTCTCCCCGTGATATTACTGAAATGGTTGCAAACATAAAATATAAGCCATCATTCCCTACCAGTACCAGGGCCAGATATATTGTCCGGTTGTGCCATGCCATGGGTACCGGGACGTTCGTCACAAAACTAGTTCGTCCCGGGACGATTCGTCCAAAATACATTTCGGACTGGGACGATTCGCCCCCAAAAAGTGCTTTGGAGGGATAAATGGTTACACAAGTATGATTATTTCAAAAAATGAACTGTCACGAAATCGACATTTTGCTGGTGGGGTGGAGGTAGGGGCGTAATTTCTTATCAACCTACCTCAATTGTTTACAACAGGCTTGCACTACAGTGGAAGAACCTAACCTGGATAAAATACTCTCTATTTTAATCTTTCCCAAGATTTGGGAAAGAAAAGTGGTGTAAAAAACACCACGAAAAAAATAAGCCAAAACTGGGCCGAGCGCCATCGGCGCACACCCAGTATGGGACGCTCTTCCATAGTACAAATCCATAACTTCCGTCACAGCGCGCAATGCATTAATTCGTCATTCTTTTTCTATCCGCGGCACGAGCAGGATGTGTTTCTGCCATTTCCATTATGAAACAGTGATAATTCAACTGGTGGATAATGGTTTTCCTGTGACTGGAATTATGGATCTGAAGATCGTATAATAACAGGACTGTGTTTTATATATTCTCGTTTATATTTTCAACCACATTCTCATTGTTTATTAATTACTATTCCGTTTTCGCGAATGTTTTGTGACATCGTGTCATCGCGATTCGACAATGAATTTTTTCGGTTGATAAAAAAAAAATATTGGAGTCGGTGTCGGCCTTCTGGGTTCTGCCACCTTCTCTCGTAGTTGAGGGTGTTCTTCTACTTTCTGTTTCTGTTGAGTTCACCTTTTTCTTCTACTGCTCTCACCTCTGTTCTTTCAAGTTCGGTTCCTTTAGGGCAATTCCTTTTGCCCTCGCCATTGGTGCGTTCTCGTGTCCTTTTCGTCCGCACACGCGGGTGGTGTGGAATGCAGTCGTTTCAGGAGCCTCCCGACTCGACCACGTCTGATGTGAGTTTACCCCCTCTGTGGGGGATGTGCAGCTCCTCCCGCACCCGCGGGGAGGGGGGGGGGGGGGGCACTGCCATTTCGGGGCCCCCCGACTCGACCACTTCTGGTGTGAGTTTGACCCCCTCCGTGGGGGATGTGCAGCTCCTCCCGCTCCCGCGGGGGGTGGTGAACGCTTTCGTTTCGGGTCGCCCGATTCGACCACGTCTGATGAGAATTGCTCCTCCTCCGTGGGGGATGTGCAGCTCCTCCCGCACCAGCGGGGGGTGGGGACCGCTTTCGATTCGGGGCTTCCCAATTCGACCATGTCTGGTGAGAGTTATTCCCCTTCCGTGGGGAATGTGCAGTTTTTTTTTTACCGTGGTGGATACTGCGGGAGCTGTTGGTTTTCTGGTGTAGAGATGCCTGGTTCCGGGACTATGCGCCCTCTCCAGTCGACATCTGAGGCTGTCACTAAGGTTGTGACTCCTCCTTTGGAGGCCGAGCTTGGTGGCTCTCTCCCCTTTTCCACCAGTTCCAACAGCTCCCGTCGTATCTGCTGCTACTGCTGTTCCGTCTACAACGTCATTGGGCACCGTTTTTAGCCGGGCTCGGCTTCTCCCTGCCAGGGTCTGCAGGGATGTCTGTAGTATGGTTGTGGGGTTTCGGCCTCAGCCTTCCAAGACTTCCACGAAGTTAATTGGGGCTGCCGACTGAACCCCATACTGTGTCCTCTGAGCACAGTAGTTTATACCTGCAGTGGTCTGCTGCGGTGTCTGGTTGTGTAGACGTGGGGGTATCTGCCTCAGCTTCCCTGACTTCAACTCGGCGAAGTTGGAAGTGGCTGCCGGCCGGCCCCTCTCCTGTGGTCTCTGCGCCGTCGAGCACCACAGTTGTCTTTGGACTCGGTTGTTCTTAGTGGGACACTATGAACTCCGTGGCGTTTCCGTCCCTCATTCTGGCCACACGACCAGTTTTGGGGGTCCAACGTCTTGTGCAGCCTGGACCTTCTGCCCTGCAGAGGTCAGCGGTGACTCTCATGAGTTCCTGCTATGTTGATCCTCGTGGTGTGTCACACCCCTATACACGTCTGGCTTCAGACGTTTTCGGCTGCCGCCCGTCGTCCCATGTCGGGTCTTTGGAGGATCGTGACCCTTCGCTGGTTCAGAGGGTCAGTGGTGAAGCCACTTTGCCGGTTCGTTCCCCTGTCGAACCGGCCAGTACGGGCAGTGAGCTTAGGGAGGCCCTCTCCTTACTCACTCAGGTTCTGTCAACGAGCCTTCCTGTTGCTTCCAGCGAGGCAGCGAGTGGTTTCCAGGCGCCTCCTATGGCGCCGCCTCCCGGGATTGGAAACAGGCAGCTTTCTGATCCCCTGGTGTTCCGACACCATGGGAGGCGTCGGCTGGTTTGCCCACGATGGGCTATGTGTCTTCCGACTCAGGGGAAGAGTCAGACATGCTTGATGTCGAGAGCCAGCAGTCTTCGGACTTGGGGGCAGCTCTTGATTTCGTGTTTGGGTTCTTTCCGGATCTCAAACCATCTAACCAGTCGACAGTGTCAGCCAGGCCGCAATCATCGGTCGCGCGCCAACAGTCTATGAAGCAACCTGCTTCTGGGCGTCTTCGACCGTGCCCTTCGGTACAGTTGGTTGAAGCATTTTCAGCCTTGGACTCCAAGCTAAGTTCCAAGGCTATGAAGGCTCTGTTCTTCACCAGAGTTGACACCTTTTTGCCTCCGGCGAGTTATCGTTCCTACGATTCCGCCAGTCCATCGGTCTACCGGACTTTGACGGTTTTGGATCAGGACTCCAATTCCCTCGGGCTTTCCAAGTCCAAGTCTGCCGTCATTCCGATGACGACTCTGGAGTCCACATTGGGCTTATCGAGAGAGATGCATGGTATGCTTTCTCTCTCCGATCACGTCGTCACAGCTTTTGTTGCTTATCTGCCTTCAGATAAGATTGACGAGGTACAGGCTTCTTTGCGTGTGCTGTCCAAGGCGCTCATGCATCTTACTCACACGCATGCCTGTAACACGGCTGATCTGGAATTAGTTCGAAGGGACTCTGTGCGGGACACAAGCCGATCCCTTCTTGAGGAGCAGTACGCTGCTCTTCGATCTGCTTTTTTGACAGGTCCGCAACTTTTCCATGATTCTGTGTTGACGGTCCGGGATGACGTCCTACGTCATTCCAACGATCAGCTGCTGTTTCTTCAGCTTGATCAGCCTTCTAGGGTAGGCACGGGCCGTTCCAAGCCTAACAAGTACCCTCTGCTTCCTCTGCGAAGCAAAAAGGGTCTGATCCTTCTGCCACCGCTTCTGCTTCTTACTCAAGGGGTAAGGGTAAGCATCGGCAGTCTTGAGGGAACTCCCAGGATTCTTCATTCAGTAGAGGTGTTTTCTCCTCTCGCGAGCCTCGTCGGGGTTCGCAATGAAGGTCCTCACCTCGACTCGTCCCAGGTTGGAGGAAGGATAGCTGAGTTCGCAGACTGTGGGCCACCATCACATCCGATCCTTGGATGTTAGATGTTGTTTGGTCCGGACTGCGAATATCCTTCCGACGGCACTCCACTCTGTCCGGGGTGCCTTTTCCAACCACAGTTCCTTCAGACATTTTACGTTGGGAACTTTTGTCCACGGAGATAGACAATCTCCTGACACAGGGGGCGATTGAGGTCATCAAGAACATTGGGTCAGTAGGTTTCTATACCAGCCTGTTCTTGTTGCCGAAGATGGATGGCCGACTCCGACCGGTTCTCGATCTGAGTTTCCTGAACCAGTCTATCATTGCTCCCACGTTCAGCATGGAGATTTTCAGGTCGGTCCTCCGTTCTATTCACCAGGGAGATTTCGCTTCCAGCTTCGACCTGCGAGACGCTTTCTTTCACGTTCCGATTCATTGGGCGTTACGGAAGTATCTCAGGTTCTTTTTCTGGGGCGAGTTTACCAGTTCAAGGCCATACCTTTCGGCCTCAACCTGGTTCCTTGGTCTTTCACCAGACTGATGTCGCTTGTGATAGCTTTCCATCGCATACAGTCCAGGGTGACTACTTCGGCATATCTGGACGATATCCTCCAGGGGCATTCCAATGCTGCCTTCCTGGAGTCGGATGTCTCCACTCTGTTGAGCTTGCTCACGTCGCTACGTTTCAGAGTCAACGAGGAGAAGTCGGACCTGGTCCCTTCTCAGTCATTTTATCATCTGGGGATGGCTTTCCGCACACAATTCAATTTGGTGGCGGTTTCCCCAGGCCAAGGCTGTGATTCTCTCAGCTTTTTCTCCGACTCTGTCCCAGTCCACATCCGCGATGGCTCGGGAGTTTTCTCCGGCTAATCGGTCTCTGCTGTTTGGTGACGGATCTCATTCCTCTTGGTCGGCTGCGTGTCAGACCTCTCCAACACTTTCTGCTCAGTCGTTGGAGGCCGAATGTAGATTTTCTGGATCTGGTGCTTCAGTTTCCAGACTATCTTTATCCTCACCTTCTCCTCTGGACGGATGTCCAGTGGCTTTCGCAGGGTGTTCCGTTGGACTTCCCCATGTCCGATCGCGTTCTGACGGCAGATGCCAGCGATCTCGGATGGGGTGCGATGTTGGATCCTCTAGGTCTTTCCATTCACGGGATGGTGGACCAGGATCATGCAGTTCTACACATTAACCAGAAGGAGCTTCTTGCTCTTCTTCTGCGTTTCAGGCAGTGGATCCCTCACCTATCGAATCGCCTGGTCCTTCTGTTGTCCGGCCATTCGATGGTGGTTGCTTACATTCGGAACCAGGGCGGCACGCACTCTGTTCCAATGTACGTTTGGCTTGGGATCTTATACTGCTCGCTCAGGATGTCCGCGCCGGGGTGGCTGTTCGTCACATTCCCGGTCGCCTGAACGTCCTAGCCGACTCCCTGTCCCGTCGGGGCAGGGTCATTTCCACCAGGAGGATGCTCCACATGGCGGGTTCCATCGATCTCTTGTGACTAGTTGGAACCATCAGGTGGACACTTTCGTGTCCCCGTGTCCAGATGCTCTGGCTTTCGCCGTGGACGCTCTGGCCCTCCTTTGGGATGGTCTTGTCGGCTACACCTTCCTACCGGTTCCGATTCTGCCTCAGGTTCTCACCCAGATATGAACCTGCAGTCGTCGAATCCTTTCGATCACACCCGTCGCTTCGGTGGGTGTGGATCATTCTGCTCCGCTCTCTGTTAGCGGCGGTTCCGGCATGTCTCCCTCTACCTCGCGACTTTCTTTGCCAAAGTCGCCCGGGAGGTTTTCAAGTTGACCCGACTTCATTGTGCCTTCGCACATGTCTTTTATCGGGTCCTGTCTCCTCCGTAGTGGTTTTTCGAGACACGCAGTGGAGTTGCTTTTCTTCAAGGAGGCACTCACTCCACTGGTTTAGCCTCTGTGGCTAAGTGGAAGGTTCTTCTGTCGATGGTGTGTGATCACTCTGTTGATTCTGTCACTCCTTCGTTCACCCTGCTTGCGGAGTTTTCTGGTTTATGTTTGTTTCTGGGAGTCTCCAGCTATGTGTACTTGTCCATGCTTCGGAGACATTTTTTCCTATGTGATACCGCATTGTTTCGACACTCATCCTTGCCTCTCCAAGCTTGTTCAGCTCTTTTCCTTGAAAAGGCCTAGGACTTTGCAGTTTTCTCCAAGATGGTCACTTTCTTGGGCGCTGCTCTGCTTGGGGGTGGGGGGCGTTCACGCCTTTATCCTGGATGAATATGCGTTTTCCCACATGCCAGATCTCTCCTGCATCCATTTCTTGATGGTCTTGTCTTGCTATTCGTGCAGCTTCCGCTCATCTAGCTACTGGTGTTTGTATTACCAATTGTTTTTTCTGCCAGGAGGTGCGTGCATTGTCTTCCTCTTTTAATAACTCTGTCATGTTGTCGGATGACTGATGTTATACTGGCAGCCTTCTGGAGAAATGCTACATTCTCCTTTTCTCTGCGACAGTTGCAGGAGCCGACAGAGACCCTTGGGGCCCTCTTTTTCAGCTCAGGATGTTGTCTATCCAAGCTTTTCAGCTTTTTTCTAGGTCGGTTCCAGCTTTGTGCTGTTACTGCCCTTTCTGTCTGTGCGTCGCACTTCACCATACGCCTCATCTTTCATTGGCTTTTCTAATGTTTGTGATGCTATGGTTTGATAGGCCTAGGGATCTCTTCCTCTGTCCATGGTCCCAGTGCTATTGAGTTATGTGTGGGTTGGTTATGTGATTCCCTCCAGCCTTTTGTCTATTCAGCCTGTTGTAAACAATTGAGGTAGGTTGATAAGAAGTATAAATTTTATAGTAAATTTCCTTTCTTATTATACCTACCGAAATTGTGTACATGGAGGCCCTCCCGTCTTCTTATTCGGGTAAGAATCCTTCCTCCCCGCTGATCACATAACTCCTGTGCTGTTCGGAATCAAAAGAATGACGAATTAATGCATTGCGCGCTGTGACGGAAGTTATGGATTTGTACTATGGAAGAGCGTCCCATTTTCGCTCGGTCCAGTTTTGGCTTATTTTTTTCGTGGTGTTTTTTACACCACTTTTCTTTCCCAAATCTTGGGAAAGATTAAAATAGAGAGTATTTTATCCGGGTTAGGTTCTTCCACTGTAGTGCAAGCCTGTTGTAAACAATTTCGGTAGGTATAATAAGAAAGGAAATTTACTATAAAATTTATACTTTCGGTTGGTCTATTTAACTCCACACAAGCACATTAGCATTGGTTGAAGATAAATGCACCATCGACCTGCAGTATGCCTCCGTACACAATGCCACTGTGCCCGAACGCAAAGTGTATTCCAGAGATGGGATTTGAACCAAGGACCTCTTGGCTTGTAACCTGCATTGTACGATTTTGACCTCAAAATTCATAATTGCTCCATCACAAAGCACACGACTGCTCCGATTGATCAACTGAGCATCTGACCCATTGTTTTCACTCTATAATATTTCCCATCATCCTCTACAGCATCCTTGATAACTGACTTTGTTTATCCGTCGCCAAGCATTGACAGCTCTTCTATTGAAATTTATTGTATTGAAATTTTTAGAAACAATCAAAAATTATTTAAATGGAGTCTGCTTGCTTCATCTATTTAATGACAACCCAATAGTATTTTGGGATGCCTTTACACTTAAATTGACTTTAAGGGGTATTGCAAGGAGAAATCCTCATAGGAAAAGGAAGGCTTTGCCTATTACGCCTAATTTGTTGATTCAAATGTCTCTTTTTATGGATTTTTAAAATCCATTAGATGTCACATTTTGGTGTTTATTTCTATTTGCTTTCTTTCTTATGAGTCGCAAATCTAATTTAGTACCCACCTCTTTAAAACACTTCGATCCTGACAAGCAGCTCTTGCGAAAAGAAGTTTTATTGAAAGATAATGTTTTAATGATTTTAATTAAATGGTCTAAAACAATACAGTTTGGAGAAAGAATATTACAAATCCCCTTAGTTGCCATTCCAGGCTCAATGTTATGTCCCATTTCAGCCTATAATAAAATGGTTGCTGTTCTTCCGGCTGCTGATAATTCTCCCTTATTTGGGTACTATAAGGGGGAGAATTTCACTCCAGTTACTTATACTCAGTTTCAAAATAAATTAAAGTTTTTAATAAGCAAAGTGGGTAGGAATCCTGATAATTATTCTTCTCACAGTTTTAGAAGAGATGGTGCTTCGTATGCCTTTGAATCTCAAGTTCCAAGTGAGCTAATTCAGCTACATGGGGATTGGCAAAGTGATGCCTATAAAGAATATTTAGAGTTTTCTTTGCAAGATAAATTAAGGGTTTCACAACAAATTAGGGATTCTATTTTGAATTGTAACCCTTGATTCATTTTACTTTTAGCTTCAGATTCAAGAAGGATGGTGATTATTTCAGACTCTATTGCTAAATATGTGAAGATTAGAAATACAGATATCATGGCATATAGAGGAGCTGGCATCAGTGATATTACTTACCACATATTGCAAGGAAAGAACAAGTTATTGCAATATGATATTATTTTATTGCATGTGGGAACTAATGATCTATTTAACTTTTCAAGAACTGAAATCAAAGCTGCTGTCTGTAATTTAATTTCAGTACTCAAGTCTCACTTTTCAAGTTCTATAGGAATATCTGCCATTCTTCCAAGGCCAGTAGATTTTCAAATTTCTCAACCTAAAATTCAGGAAATTAATTTAGATTTACAGTCACTTTGTTTTTCACAAAGGGTTGAATTTCTAAAGTCATATAGATACTTTGTATTTGCTGGCCAACCAAAAAGGGAATTATTTGCTGTTCGGGATGGAGGCTTGCATCTTAATGAGGAAGGTACCAAACAATTAGGATTATATTTCCAAAGGAGAATTGCACATTTCAAATGATTATCAATACACATTTAAAATTTGATTTTCCACATGCTTTCAGATGGAAGTTGATTGAGACGAGGATACCTTTTACAGTAAGTGTTTTCTTCCTGTAAGGTGAGTTAGATTTGTCAAGTGAGATATGTTTCTCATTGTGAGTCTTGATTAGTTCTTGAATGATATTTTTCTTTCAAGCTAATTTCTGTTTGTCCTGTTTTCAGGAATTATCCTATTCCTGTTCAGGATAGTGTTAAATTCTTACTGTGAGCATGTTTGAATATTAAATTGTATTACAGTTAAAACTAGAAGTCCTGTCATGAAATGCGCACAAATAGCACGTCGATTTGCATGTTAACCTACGCGTTATGACCACATTGAGGCTATCAAATTCTGTACATATGGCCTGTGCACAAGCAGTGTTTCAGCCAATGGACCTCCGGGTAACCCGGAGGTCCATTGGCAGAAACATTGCCTGTGTTTGCTATGTGTAAACAGGAGAACCTGCCGTGCTTTGGATGCCATTCGGTATGCCAATTGCGCACAATTCCTACGTGCAATTAAGCCTAGTTAAGCGCACATTTCATGACAGGACTTCTAGTTTTAACTGTATAGCATGTTGGGCGGCCGTTGGCTTGGGCAATATATGAAGCAAGCTTCATAATCAAACATTAGTCATTTACATAATTGACTGTTCATAAGAATAATTGTGTTGTTTGTGTTGTCCTTGTATTATAAATGCATGGTGTTATGTCTGAATGCTGATAACTATTTGTATGAATTTTGTGATGTTAAATGTGTAACTTCTGTACAATCATGTTTGCATGAATTTTGTTTGTATGCCTTGCATGAATTTGTTTACTACGCAAATTACTCAGTGTGGTATTAGCCTTAATAAAGTATGTAACAATTGAATATCTTCATGTGCTTTATTTGGAGGAATTTCTACCTACTGAGCCACTGCATTCCCAAATATAAGTTAATACAAACAAGAGTCCAAACAAAAACAAAGTAAACGAATATTCTTTGATCTTATCTGACAACATTCTTGTCAAATCATCATCTTTCTAAGCGATCATTCTTCAGTCAGGTAATTCAGCTGAACTAATGATTAAAAAACAACACTTAACACAAGCAGAAAATGTTACACAAAATAACTTTTACATCTTCATTATTGACGAGGTATTAAATTAAAAATAATTAATTAGAAAAAATTATTAGTAAATAAAAGTACAGTACGTGGAGAGTGTATTATCACTGAATCACCCTCAGAGTGGAGATTCCACTCAAGCAATAATTGCAAATTTGTTGCAAAGCATAACCAGTACAAGCAAAGTTTCAGCCAATGGACCTCCGGGTTAAATCCGGAGGTCCATTGGCTGAAACACTGCTTGTGTTTTTTGTCGATATGTACACAATTTGAAAGTTATAGCTTGGGTGACAACTCCACTCCGCGGGTGATTTAGTTATAATCCACTCTCCCTGTACTGTATATCTTTTTGCCCTGATACCATGAAAATAAATTTTGTGATGAACCGTCCTGATATTCGAAAAAATATCTATTTGGGATGGATCGTCGCTGTACTCTGAAAGAAAATTGTTGGGTCGAATCATCCTGACATTTGGGGTGAATCTCCCGGTTGTAATTTTGGGATGACACGTCCCAGTCAAGCTGTCCTGGGATGAACTAGTTTTGGGACAAACCTCCTGTAACGGTGCCACGGGGTCACCCAAAGTTGGGGAAACTGCCTCCTTTATTGTGTGATTATTAGCTCAACTTTGGCGAAACCAAATCTAAGTTTATGCCATGGCCCGTCGTCCTTCTGGCCGTCTGTCCGTCTGGCCATCTGTCCGTCAACAATTGGATACGGCTCGGACTAGTGGCCGTATTTATGAACCGATCTTTACGAAACTTCTTGGGTACCTTTGTTATGACCGTGGGACGAGAACAAGTGTTTTTGGGTGCGGTCTGAAATTCAAGATGGCTGCGAGCCGCCATTTTGTACCGACGATGCAGAAATCTGGTTTTTGTACAGAACTTCCATATGAAAGCTCTGATTTGAATAATTTTTTGTATGAATGTTTAGTACCATGGGATACATCACATATAATACAAGTTTTTTTCTCGTGCGTAAATTATGCAAATTAGACTAACTTTGATGTTTTTTGGTGTTACTTTCAGCACTGTTAGTGCAAATGCCAATACGGCTCGGGCTAGAGGCCGTATTTATGAACCGATCTTTACGAAACTCCTTGGGTACCTTTGTTATCACCGTGGGACGAGAACGATTGTTTTGTGGTCCGGTCCGAAATTCAAGATGGCCGATGGCAGCCATTTTGTACAAAATTTGGTGCAATCAGATTTTTGCACAGAACTTCCATATGAAAGCACTGATTTGAATAATTTTTTGTGTGAATGTTTAGTACCATGGGATACATCACATATAATACAGGTTTTTTTCTCGTGCAGAAATTATGCAAATTAGATGAACTTTGATTTTTTCAGTGCTACTTACACACAGTAAGTACACATGCCAATACGGCTCGGGCTAGAGTCTGTATTTATGAACTGATCTTCACGAAACGTCTTGGGTACCTTTGTTATCACCTTGGGACGAGAACGAGTGTTTCTGGGTGCGGTCCAAAATTCAAGATGGCTGCCAGTGGCCATTTTATACCGAAATTAGGTCTGATCAGTCTTTTGTACACAACTTCTATATGGCTCAGGCTAGAGGCCATATTTATGAACCGATCTTTACGAAACTTCTTGGGTACCTTTGTTATCACCGTGGGATGAGAACGAGGGTTTTTGGGTGTGATCCGAAATTCAAGATGGCCACCAGCAGCCATTTTGTACCAAAATTAGTGCAATCAGTCTTTTGTACAGAACTTCTGTATGAAAGTTCTGATTTGAATAAATTTTTGTATGAATGTTTAGTAACATGGAATACATCAGATATAGTACAGGTTTTTTTCTCGTGCAGAAATTATGCAAATTAGATGAACTTTGATTTATTCAGTGCTACTTATACACTGTAAGTGCACATGTCAACACGGCTCGGGCTAGAGGCTGTATTTATGAACCGATCTTCACAAAACTTCTTGGGTACCTTTGTTATCACCTTGGGACGAGAACGAGTGTTTCTGTGTGCAGTCCAAAATTCAAGATGGCTGCCAGTGGCCATTTTGTACCGAAATTAGGTCCAATCAGTTTTTTGTCACAACTTCTACACAGCTCATATTTGTGAACTGATCTTCACGAAACTTCTTGGGTACATTTGTTTTCACCTTGGGACAGGAATGAGTGTATTTTCGGGTGCCTTTGTTATCACTGTGCTATGAGAACAAATATTTTGGGGTTCAGTCAGACCCACTCTGGGACTTTTTCTAGTTTAGCATCTGACTGTCACCCACCTTTACAGTACTTTACCTATACATTTGTTACAGGCAACAGTCAGTATTTATGTACAGACCATTACAATACTTTATATGTACCTTTGTTATCAGGTCATTACCTAGATGTTTGTCATTGCTGTGTCACATACTATACATGTTCATGTCTTTGTCTTGACAAGTTGAGCTACAGTGTCATTGACTCTTTCATTGGGAAATATAGGGAGAATATCCCAGCCTCTGTGCCAGGGAGCATAGGGTGGGGGCTGGATGGTGACTCCAAGGCCTGGAACTTTGGGAGACCCATAAACCTGGACTCTTGGATCTGATCTGAGCCCCCATCCCTCACCATCTCTCCTTAAAAAAAAAATGTTCTGAGTGACAGAACTAAAATGTAAATTGATGATGAAGTTATCACGTCACGAATTGTGCACTGCAGTTCAAAGGTATAGCTCTGGGCTACTGGATAACCACTTGTGTACTTGTAAAATTGAGACTTGCTGCAAAAAATTTTATTTTGATGGGTAAAGAAATAAAGTAAATTTCTATTCTAAAATCTGTTAGAAATCTCCATTTAATAGCAGATTTAAAAATTTCTTTGGGGAGGAAACCAAATGTTAAAACTCCATTCCAGTATCTTGAAGGTGTCCCCATTTTCCGTTTTGAGTGGGTACATTATGATGGCTTATTTGCTTAATTTGTGTTTAACTTTGCAAAAGCATAGGTTATATGGACAGTTTTCTTCATATCTTACTCAGGGAGAAACTCTCACTGCAGTTAATGATTATTTCTTTACATTTAGGGTACCTGAAGTTCTCTGTGTATGGTGCATGTTTTTTCCTCCAAAGATAATCGTGACCACCACAATTCAGGAAAGACCAGTTGAAAACCAACAAACTGGAACAAGTGTTTTTTTTATTTGAATGGAACCTCATCAATAATGCAACTATGTACTCTCTTGCCACCTCCACAAGTGTTGGAGGTCCATATCAAAAGCCTTGCCATGACTTTCAGCTCAGACGTATCCATTGGTCAACTACACTTTTAAATTTTAGAACACCAGAAATCCCCAGCCCCAAGGCAGTTGCCCATGCCTCCCCCTTAACCTTTCCCCGTGCCAGTGAATACAATGCCACAAACTGCCCTATATTTTAATCCTGAATATCAAAGTTGGGGAAATGTGCTGCATAGACTCCCTCAACAGATGTACCCCTGTTGATGCACCCCCGAATAGGGCATAGGAAAGGGGGAGGGGGGGGGGAGGGTTACACTATATCCTATTACTAGAAGTTACAGGTAGATACTAGATTCCTCCCCTCTCTAAAATTCTGTGAATATTTTGAAAAGAAGTGGAATTCCAAGTTGGTTTTTAACTAAAATGTACCTTTTAATTTTGTTACTCAATGTCGATTTGTGATAGAGAAATCCCACAATTGAGCTAGTCAACTCGAAACTGTCCGGAGAATGGCTCAAAACCATAAAACAGCCAGTTTTAAAACATATTGACAACTATTGTTTGATCAGGTAACGAAAAACTAGGCGATAACTTTGGGCAGCTCATCGTTGGCCCATTTGATGAATTGTGTAATTTACCTGGTTCGATACCGATCAAATAGGCTACCTTTTCAAACACACAATTTCTGATGTAAAAATACTATAGCCAGTTTCAACAGTTCTTGTACTAAAAGGCATGTGTTTAGTGTTCAACCGATGATCGGAATCGGCCTCCCCAATCGGTCGATTGTGGGCCATCGGATGACAACTGCAATGGCTCCTCGAACATCGGTTCAACCTATTGTTGCCAAGCATTTTGTGATGATTTATAAAACGCATTTTATTATCTTCTGCAGTTATTCAATTGTTAATGTAAAATGATGTCAATGATACCATTCAATACAGTTGAGAAACAACCACAATATGTATGCTTAATTTCTCAAGACGCCCTTTTGCAGGATATACAAGTTAAACTACATGTAAAGCTTATACCTGAGCGAACTTGCGGCACTCGCCAGTTCATACCGGAAAAGTGAAGGTTGCAATCCATTGACTCAGGTCGCAATAAAATTACCAAATGCACGCACTTGGGCGGTAAACGTGGCTCCAAGAACCACGTTTACCGCCCAAGTGTGTGCGACTGGTAAATTTTACTGGGACCCCAGTCAATGAAGTTTAACACCGAAAAATGTTCAGTTTAATGCAGTTCTTTCGAGCCTCGACTTGTTTAGTAGTGCACGGTATTACAATCGGAATTGGCGTCGGAATCGGCCGATTGTGAGCTCAAATAACCAGTAATCGGTCAGCGACCATTTTTGGTATTCTGTTGAACACTACATGTGTTATGGCAAAACACATGTACATTAAATAGTTAAATTAAATAGTATAAATACATAGAATCTAAAATTTTATGTATAGTGGAAATAATGAAAAGATATAAGATACATTTATTTACAGTTAACCCTTTACCCAATGCAGACGATATCAAAATTTATTATTTTAAATATTATATTTTTATACTGTACCAATGACCCAGACTTAGACTTAGCTGGTGCTAACTCCACAAAAACCAGGGCCAAACACAAATTTTGCCCCCCAATCCCCAAAATTTGCATCCAAAACAAAAAGAAATCATGTCCTAAAGGACCTCCATAGTACGACTCTACTGCGCATGCGCAGTGACGCAGTCGTCCCGAAATTGGCGCCAAATATCATTCTCTGTTTGGCCCTTCATCAGTCAACATCTCACTGATCTTTGTGCTTGTAAATCTCAGTTTAAAGGATGCCAGACACGTAATTCTTGGAGAAAATGTGATTCTAAGGAGGATAGAAGGAGGAGAGGAAAAAAGAAGTGGCAAAAAATAATCAGGGCTGTACTTAAAATTTTTTTGTTGAAATTATGTTAAGTTGCCTATTTTCGAGGCAAACGCCTCTTGTTGTCATTCTTGCTAATTGTTGCACTGCTTATTCAGTGTTTCCTCTCCCCTAACCTTCTAAAGTCCCCCCTTGCAATTCTCCCATGCTTTTGGCATATTTTTGAGAAGTTTCATTTCTAAAAATTCCCTGGGAGAGTTGCTTGGTTACAGAATGTTTTCTGTTATTTTCCCCATAGTTACGTTTTCACCCATGGGTGTATAACGTTTGTGTTCTGCATCTTCCATCTGATGTTCTGCAGATTCTCCCCTGGGAGTCTCTGTTTTGCATCAGATAGAGTGTAATTGATGACTGATTCCGGGCCAGTTTTTTCAGTGCCTGGAGTCATGTTTTCTTCTGTGTTTACACTGTTTGTTTTCATTGGCAACAGCCTTTTTTGAGGGGGGCTGTTTGCCTTTGAGGTAGTTTATCTCATTATAAGATACATTTATATTATCCGAAAGTGTCTCATTAATTATTTTATATAATTTTAAAATTTTTGACCACACTTTGCCATCGGATCCATCGGGGCTCAACGTTACTTTTCAGCAACTTGGGCTTCTTTGAAAAAATATTTTTTCAAAATTATTTTGTTTTGCAATTGTTTTTTCATTTATTAATGGATCATGTTATTATGTATCTTTGTGTCAGGGGTTTTTGCGAGTAACTAGGACTTATTGTTGTTCTTTCACAATGAAGGGAACTTGTTCAAATTGTAATAGGAAGAAATCTTCCTCTGACTTTCATGATTATTGCATAAATTGTAGTCAGTGTTCTCGCATTAATCCCTGTCCTGTATGTGAACATTGGGATGAGAAACATTGGAAACGTGTGTCACGATATGTTGTTTCTGGAGAAAGAACGATGCCGGCTCTTTCTCCACAAGGTCACTCTACTCTCTCAGTTTCTATTTCAGAGGAACCAGAACAGGGTGATGTTTCCATGTTATCTTCTTCAAGTGTGCGTCCGTCGTCACAATTAAATACAGAGCTAGCGGCAAAAGTGCTCATGGAGATTAGACAAATGTCGTCCGCTAGCTCGCCCGGTGTAGCGTCCATTCACCGAATGGTTCGGCAGCCGGGTTCGTCCGATGCGGTCCAAGAGGAAATTTTGGGTGATGCGAGCACTATAAAAATAATAGATGCACACCCAGTGACGGCGGATAGTGAACGAGAACGGAGGAAGCCTTTTAGTCCGGTTCCTAGCTCGTCCAGGTCCAGCCGGGCCGCGAGCGAGAGAGGCCCCTCTCTCGTACAACAACATCTGGGACCAGATGTTGTGGTACAAAATGTGTCTTTAGCGGAGCATACGTCCGTCGCTCGGGACGCTCCGTTGTATAAGCAGTCCGCAGAGACTGTTAAGGCTTCCTCTTCTCGCCGGCGCACACGACCGCACCTTGGCTGCGTGACCTCCGATATCTTGCCAGCTTCGCCGATGAAGGATTATTCGGCGACCAGGTCACACCATCCGGCAGCCAGGGATTCGAGACCGATGGACTCCGGACGTTCGCATAGGAAAAGTATGCGGGAGCCATCTGATGCGGAGCTGCCCTCGGCAAAACAGCGAAAGACCGCTCCTCCGCAGGTCTCGACGTCGGACATTCTAGTGCAGATAGCACAGCTTATCGCAGCATCCCAGCAGCCGACAGAAACGGTGTCGGATCGAGAATTATCCGACGGCGATGGGTCGGTACGCTCCGCCGAAGCATCGGGGGCGGACGACCGGGAACATCGGGAGGTCCGACCGGATGGTGAAAGGGATACGGATGAATTGGAGCTATCCCTTTCGGAACAACACAAAGCTGCCGTAGACTTCATCCGGCACTTTCTTCCTCAAGTTGTTCCGTCGGGCCAGACTGCTGCGCTTCCGGACAGGAGAATTATAGCGTCATTGGACTCTGATTTTTTCGAGCGGTTCAGGGACATCGCTCCCGAGTTTCCGTCGCAGTCCAATAATGTTGCAAGAACATTTGAATTATTGAACGACGCTATTTTTAAACTTGCTTCCAGGACAGGGAAAGCAGGCTTCTTGTCCGCAAATACTCTCAACCTGCCTTTCATTAATGCAAGGAATAAATTCGACACGGCAGGTCAGGGTATACCGAGAGTTCCTCTGCGTATGGACGACGAGGCGGAAGACTTAGAGCTATCATTACCGTCGTCAGCTTCTATTCCAACCGCAGTGTTGGAAACAGCTATTGCGTCTAACAGAGCCAATTTAGATGCCTTATCTTACGCAGATCACCTTACGAAGGCGTTATCACTGCGTCTTCAAGGGGAAGAGTTTCAGGATATACAATCCTCCTTAAGACTTCTTTCAAGGGCAGTAGCTTATTCCACGTGTAACTCCGCCCTTTCAGTGGCAAATCTGGAGTTGGTTAGACGTGACGCAGCCCTGTCTACATCCACACTAGTGGATTCTAAGGTGAAGAACTCTCTTAGAGTCGCTTCGGTCTCAGGAGATCTTCTCTTTGACGGCAAGCTTTCCGCTATTTATGATAATATTAAAAAGAAAGCTAGTGATTCTCTGTTGTTTAGATCCGCTCCTAAAAGGTCTGATTCAGCAGACACGAATAAGGCGGGCACTTCTGGGTCTTATCCGCCCAAGAGAGGTTCCTATAGAGGTTCCGGTGCGTCCTCTAGCTCTTATTCGAGAGACCGTCAGGATAGCGACTCTCGTTCGGGACGTCCTTCAGGCCGGGACAATCGGTCGGACGCCCCGAGGTCGACGAGGCGAGGTGCGGGCCGTGGAAGACGTGGTTTCTCCTACCGCAGGCCTCGCAGATCCAGGAGGTGATGGCTCAAACCTCTATCGCGTTCCGGTTGGCGGAAGGTTGTCGAGTTTTTCTCAAGAGTGGGCGTCGATTACGGACGACCCGTGGGTGAGAGGAGTGACTTCGGAAGGTCTAAAGATATCCTTCAAACGAAAGCCTCCATTAACTCGAAGTCCAAAGTGGACTCATCTTCCGTCAAACCCTCAGAAAAGAGACGCTCTGCTATCAGAGGTGCAGTCTCTTTTAAGGAAGAACGCGGTAGAGGTCGTAGAAAACCAGGAATCGCTGGGATTCTACAGCCATCTGTTTCTGGTTCCGAAACCAGACGGCTCGTTCCGTCCAGTCATAGATTTGAGCTGGATAAACAAGCTGATCATCGCTCCGAAGTTTTATATGGAGACGATTCGATCGGTCAGAGCGAGTATTCGGGTGAACGATTATGCAACGAGCATAGATCTCAAAGATGCGTACTTTCACGTCATGGTACATCCGACATTCCGAAAGTATCTACGCTTCGCAGTCCTAGGAGTGGTGTATCAGTTCCGGGCCATGTGCTTCGGATTGAATCTAGCACCCTGGGCTTTCACTCGGGTAATGAACTCGGTAATGATCTACTTCCGAGCTCATTCGTCTGCGGTAACGTCGGCCTACCTGGACGACATTCTTCAGAGGTACGGCAACGAGTTAACGCTTCAGAACGATGTTCAGAATCTTCTTCTATTGCTCCGACGTCTCGGTTTCATAGTAAACGAGGAGAAGTCGGATCTGGTGCCGTCCAAGTCATTCACTCATCTGGGAATGAGCTTCGAGACGCACAACAATCTCGTTCGTCTGCCGTTAACCAGAGCGAAATTAGTCAGTTGTTACGCTCGCTATTGTCTAAATACAGACAAAGTCACAGCGAGAGAATTTATGAGACTGATAGGTCTGTGCGGAGCCGCTGCGGATCTCATTCCGATGGGACGGCTACGCACACGGCCTCTTCAAATTTTCCTGACTCAGAATTGGAGTGTGAAAATTCATTCGCTCGATGTAGACGTTCTCTTGTCAGATCAAGTGAAACAAGAGATTCAGACTTGGGCAAACATTCAGTGGTTAACTCAAGGAGTTCCGCTGCAGTTGCCGGATCCGAGTTTTACCATTATGACGGATGCCAGTCAAACAGGTTGGGGTGCATCATTAATCCCAACGGATTCGAGATGCCAGGGTCTTTGGGATCCGCAATTCCTGTGCAAGCACATAAACATCAAGGAAATGATGTCAATTTGGCTTGCGTTACGTCACTGGATGGACATTATTCACGATGCTCATGTCCAAATCCTATCCGACAATACGACAGTAGTGGCGTATATACGGAATCAGGGAGGCACTCATTCAGTTCCGTTGTTCAATCTAACGGAAAGAATCCTTCTGTTTGCGTTGGAACATCACGTTCTTCTTTCGGTCCGTCACATACCGGGTCGTCTGAATGTGCTAGCAGACTCCCTTTCTCGAAAGGGTCGCTTGTTGCCGTCGGAGTGGACTCTCAACAAACAAGTATTCAATCAGATTTGCTACCAATGGGAACGGCCAATGATAGACTTATTTGCGACACATCTCAACAATCAGTTGCAGACGTATGTGTCCCCGTGTCCGGATCCAAGAGCATTTGCTGTAGACGCTCTATCGATCCCTTGGGACGGAATGATAGGATATGCGTATCCTCCAGCGCCGTTAATTCAACAAGTATTGCTAAAGATAAAACAATCTCAATGCAAGATTCTGTTGGTAGCATCTCTGTCGCCACAGAGACCGTGGATAAATCTACTCAGGTGTCTGTTGTGGGACCTACCGCGGAAGCTCCCTCCACGAGAGGATCTTCTTTGGCAGGGGAAATCGCGCCAACTGCATCACAACCCGCAAGGTCTCAACCTTCACGTTTTTCCGTTGTGCGGTCCTTCTTGCATGGCAAGCACTTTACAGGACGAGCAGTGGACGCGATTTCTAACTGTAGGAGGACCTCCTCTTCGCTAAACTATGCGGCTAAGTGGAAGGTTTTCCGTCGTTGGTGTAGGGATGATTCTGTTGATATATTTGATCCCTCTATACCAGACATTGCTAACTTTCTAGTATACTTGTTTGACGAAATCAAACTGCAACCGGTTACTATAAAGGGTTATAGATCTATGTTATCTGATACCTATGCACATCATGATAGTTTACAAATTGGATCTAATGTCTCTTTATCGAAATTGGTTAGAAACTTTTCGATAAATAGACCCAGAACTCTTAGATTAATTCCTAAGTGGAATTTAGCTTGGGTTCTCCTTAAATTGAAGGAAAAGCCATTTGAACCTCTTGGGACAGTAGATTTCAAATTCTTATCTTATAAGACAGCTTTTCTCTTAGCTTTCTCTTCTGCCAGAAGAGTCAGTGAGCTTCATGCACTATCGGTGGATGATTCTCATTATCGTAGTGTTGGGAACACTATCACCTTCACTACTAACGTCGGTTTTTTAGCTAAGAATCAGGCTCCTAATAAATATCCGGAACCTATTGTTATTAAGGCTCTTCCGTCTTCAGACGGGCGTAGGCCTTTACTCTGTCCTGTTAGAGCACTACGTATCTATAAACAGAGATCTCAGTTCATCAGAAAGGGACGGAAACGTTTCTTTCTGTCTTTGATGCCTAATAGAAAGGACATTTCAGTCCATTCTATTGCTAGATGGATTCAGTTAACTATCCGTACTGCGTATGAAGATTTATCTTCTTCTCAGCAGTCTGTGCTTAAGATTTCTGCTCATGAAGTAAGAGCTCTTTCTACTTCCTGGGCTTATGCTAATAGTGTTGCTATTACAGATTTAATGAAGGCTGCTTATTGGTCTCAGCCATCCACATTTACTAATTTTTATCTCAGAAATATTGAGTCCATTTCTGGAGACCTGCATTGTTTAGGTCCGTTATCTGTTGCTCAGAATGTCGTCCACTAAACAGTTGCAACTATAGTTATGCAGGCTTTCTGTTCCGGCAGTGACTCCGTCCGGCTGCCCTCTTCGCTCTGGGCTATTTGACCCAGGGCAAGGGGAAGGGGGGGGGGGGGGGGGGGGGGCGGGTGTTCCCTTAGGTCACCTGCTTTATAGTGAAAAGCAAGGGAATGCCTCCTCCAAGACAGTATTTCTGAGTCGCTTCCGGGATGGTTTTAAAGTGTAATATTAATGTTTAATTTCATTCATGTCTTATTTTTAAAGTGTAGCTCGGTGTGAAGCATTTGTATATGTCAAGTGTCAAACGGGCTTTAATATACAATACTCGGACACTTTTAAATGATTATAAAGAGTCTCAATTCTCTGGACTACTTTATTTATTGGCTTGTTTTAAAAATAATTAGTATAAAGGTTATACTGGATGTTAATAGAGAACATGAATGTTATTGTGCTCAATTATTAAGGGTAGTGTATCTTTCTAATTTAAATATTAAATAAGAAAGATACATGTAAAGCCTAATACTCCTTTTCTCCTTAAGGGGTTACCTCTTTATTTTATAATTGAGCTTATTGGATTTTCCTCTATGTCCTAGGCCCTCCAGCCTGTTTACTATTCAGCTAAGTCTGGGTCATTGGTACAGTATAAAAATGTTAAAAAATTTATAGTAATTTATATATTTTTTATACTTACCAATGACCCAGACGGGGATGGCCCTCCCTGAGTTGGGAACTCTTGCCTCCCCGCTGAGTACATAGCGCTGACCAGGCACTGCCAGTAAGAATGATATTTGGCGCCAATTTCGGGACGACTGCGTCACTGCGCATGCGCAGTAGAGTCGTACTATGGAGGTCCTTTAGGACATGATTTCTTTTTGTTTTGGATGCAAATTTTGGGGATTGGGGGGCAAAATTTGTGTTTGGCCCTGGTTTTTGTGGAGTTAGCACCAGCTAAGTCTAAGTCTGGGTCATTGGTAAGTATAAAAAATATATAAATTACTATAAATTTTTTAACTTTTTTTTAATTTTTCAAAAAATTTCAACAAAACCATGTCATATGACCCCTCGTTGGAACGAGCTTGACGAGCTCGTTCCAACGAAGGGTCACTTGATATGGTTTTCTTGACATTTTTTTAAAAATAATATTTTTTCAACTGCTGAATTTGCATATTATGCAGGCGGATGTGGCCGATTCGTTGAGTAAAGGGTTAATATGAAAATAGGTGCACCTACACACCTACAAGTGAATGCAGTTTTGGGATAAAAAAAAATATGTCTAGAAATTCTGTTTATTTTTTCCAAAAGAATGTTTTTGGTAAAGTGTTAATTCATAGAGGCTGGAAAATAGATCAAAAGTTGAAATAATTCGTACTTTTTTGATCTTTGTGGAAGTTGGATGGGTGAATATGGAAATTAAATTGAATATATGAATAATAATAAGAAATAGGACAAAATGTGTGAACTATGTTTGCCTAATGCTTTTCTGAATATCTTAACAATAAAGAAGTATTGTCATTCAACCTATTCGAATGTAAGCGAGGCTGTAGTTCATTTCATAAAGTTATAATAAAATTACTTAGAATGCAAAAAATTAAAAAAAATTCGAATCACTTGTCCTCGATGTTTGTTGACAAACAATGCTGATGACTATCATGCCCATGCTGTGTCACACATCAACATGACTTGGAATCAACAGGCACCCTCACAAATCTCAATCACGGCTTTAGATCAGGGTTTTCGTGTGAGACTCAGCTACTTACAACAATGCAGGACTTCTTTACACACCACGAACATAACACACAAACTGATATAATCATACTCAATTTCTCAAAAGCCTTTGACACCGTACCACACAAACGCCTCTGATACAAACTGCAGTACTATTGCATCAAAGGCTCCATCCATGATTGGCTTACCACATTCCTCACTAAAATGACACATGTGGGTAGTTATTGATCGTGAAGTCTCCACGTCGGTCCCAGTTGAGTCGGGTGTACCTCAGGGTATGGTCCTAGGCCCCATACTGTTTCTATGCCACATCGGTGACCTACCACTTTCACAAACTGGCACATGTGAAAAGAAAAGCTGCCAGGTTCATCACAGTTGACTATCGCTCAAGGTACGAGGGCACCTCCACAAAAATGCTCACCAAACTAGAACTGGATGCCCTCCATATTAGGCACAGACACAAAAGGCTTACCCAATTTTACAAGATTATTGTGGGGGTCTGTGCCAGCCATCCCCAAATGAATTCTTCAAAAGCAAAACAAAAAGCAAATTAAAAGCAAAACACATACTGATTGTGTCACCCAAAACATCATTGATAGACACACACCAAAAAATACAAGAGCATACAGTACGTGGAGAGTGTATTATCACTAAATCACCCACAGAGTGGAGATTCCACCCAAGCAATAATTGCAAATTTGTTGCAAAGGATAACCAGTATAAGCAAAGTTTCCCGGAGGTCCATTGGCTGAAACATTGCTTGCATTTTTTGTCGGTATGTACAAAATTTGAAAGTTATAGCTGGGTGATAACTGAACTCTGTGGGTAATTTAGTTATAATCCACTCTCCACATACTGTTCATAGTTGGAACTGCTAAAACCATAGAATATCAGAACTCATTTGTTATCTGCACAGCTGTTGATTGGAACCACTTAGGCAACAATATAGTGCATGTGCAAACAGTAGAGGGCTTCCAATCTGCCCTCTCGAAAAGCCACTAACGGCTCCCCACCCGGTTTCTCTATGCCAAATGGTCCTACACCGTAACCAATACAGATACAGATACAAAAAGCTATTTTTGGAAACTCTTGCACCCAACTTATGGAGAGCTTCAACATGGTCACCAGCATAAAAACATGATATTTTATTTCATAGCCTATAGAAATTTCTGATGGAAATACTGAAAAATCTCCCACGTTATCTATAGAGCTCACTTTGTGAGCCACGCTGCCCGCAGCATTTACTATTAAGATTAAAACTTAATTAATTAATTAACTCAATTTAAAGGTTTGTTGGTAAGAGTCCTTTGGGGGCAAAAATCTTGGCACATTCACCCAGGAAAATGCATGTGTAATGCAACCTCTCGTTGAGTTCAGCGATCTGAAATTAGTGGCTACGCCCCTTTGTTCAGATTCCTTCCATTCAAATCCATTGTAAAACTGCCCTGTGAGTTTTGCAGGGAACTCAAAACACACAAATAGGAATATATGCCAAGCTTTCACCCTACTTACTGGCTACAATTGGTAGTACACGTATTTCTTTATATTTGTACAGGGTCTATTGATCCAAACTGCGATATTTTTATACTGTAACCAATGACCCAGACTCAGCTGGTGCTAACTCTTAAATATTCAGGGCCAAACACAAATTTTGCCCCCCAAATCCCCCAAATTTGCATCCAAATAAAAAAAACTGATGTCCTATATGGTCGTCCATACTTTTGCCTACTGCGCATGCGCAGTGTCAAGGAAGTACTGAAATTGGCGCCAAGCCTCATTCTTTGTTTGGCCCTTCTGTAAGTAGCATCTCACTGACTTCTGTGCTTATATATCTCAGTTAAAATAATGTCAGACACAATATCATGACGGAAGTGGTGGATCCAAGGATGCAATAAGAGGATGAGAGGAAGAAACAGTGGCTGGATGTGTTCAGGGCTGTAACTTATAATTTTTATTATAAATTATTTCATGTTCCCTAATTTTGGGACATGGGCCTGATGTTTTCATTCTTGCTATGAAATCTCCACTGTTTGTTAAGTGTTTCCGCCCTCTCCTTCCTTGAAACCCCCCTAGTTAATCTCCCATGCTTTTGGAACATTTTTTAAAATTTTTTGCTTGAAAATTTCTTGGGAGTTTCACTTGGTTACAGAATGTTTATTCTGTTATCCCCATGGTTACGTCCTCACCCTTGGTGTGTTAAGGCGTTTTTGATCATGAATCTTCCATCTGATGTATTGCAGTTTCTTCTGATGAAGATTCTACTTTACATCGGATAGTTTTAAGAATCTGTTACTGACTTCGGGCTGTGTTTTTCAGTGCCTGGAGTCTTGTTTCCAGTTTTTATAGACTTTTGTTATTCCCCCGAAAAAAATTCGGGGGAATCTAGCCGTGACGTCGTCCGTCTGTCTGTCTGTCCATCTGTCCGTCTGTCCATCCAGGCATAGACGGAATTCGTGTCCACTCCATAACTTCTTACAGCCTTCAAGGATATTAATGATACTTGGTATTATTATTGCCCACAACCAGAGGGTGTGTTGCGAATAAGGTTGGAATGGCTATCAAGGCTTTTTTCGGGGGAATCAGCCACCCTTTGGTGGCCATCCTCTAGTTTATGTTGACAGCGGTTACTTTCTTTTAGTAATTCCTTGTCATCCATTAGGTTAGATATGTAGTCAGATACATTAGTATACTCCATAAGTGTAACATTATTTTTTTAGTTTGTTTAAAAAAATTTGTCCACATATAGGCTTTTTTGGGATCCATTTGGGCTCATTGGTCTTATTGGGAACTTTGGCTCATGTCAACATTTTTCGAAATTTTAGTATTTTTATACTGTACCAATGACCCAGACTTAGCTGGTGCTAACTCCAACAAAACCAGGGCCAAACACAAATTTTGCCCCCCAGTCCCCAAAATTTGCATCCAAAACAAAAAGAAATCATGTCCGAAAGGACCTCCATAGTACGCCTCTACTGCGCATGCGCAGTGACGCAGTCGTCCCGAAATTGGCGCCAATTATCATTCTCTGTTTGGCCCTTCATCAGTCAACATCTCACTGATCTTTGTGCTTGTAAATCTCAGTTTAAAGGTTGCCAGACACGTAATTTTTGGAGAAAATGTGATTCTAAGGAGGATAGAAGGAGGAGAGGAAAAAGAAGTGGCAAAAAATAATCAGGGCTGTACTTAAAATTTTTTGATGAAATTATGTTAAGTTGCCTATTTTCGAGGCATGGGCCTCTTGTTGTCATTCTTGCTAATTGTTGCACTGCTTATTCAGTGTTTCCTCTCCCCTAGCCTTCTAAAGTCCCACCTGGCAATTCTCCCATGCTTTTGGCATATTTTTGAGAAGTTTCATTTCTAAAATTTCCTGGGAGAGTTGCTTGGTTACAGAATGTTTTCTGTTATTTTCCCCATAGTTACGTTTTCACCCATGGGTGTATAACGTTTGTGTTCTGCATCTTCCATCTGATGTTCTATAGATTCTCCCCTGGGAGTCTCTGTTTTGCATCAGATAGAGTGTAATTGATGACTGATTCCGGGCCAGTTTTTTCAGTGCCTGGAGTCATGTTTTCTAGTGTGTTTACACTGTTTGTTTTCATTGGCAACAGCCTTTTTTGAGGGGGGCTGTTTGCCTTTGTGGTAGTTTATCTCATTATAAGATACATTTATATTATCCGAAAGTGTCTCATTAATTATTTTATATAAATTTAAAATTTTTGACCACACTTTGCCATCGGATCCATCGGGGCTCAACGTTACTTTTCAGCAACTTGGGCTTCTCTGAAAAAATATTTTTTCAAAATTATTTTGTTTTGCAATTGTTTTTTCTTTTATTAATGGATCATGTTATTATGTATCTTTGTGTCAGGGGTTTTTGCGAGTAACTAGGACTTGTTGTTGTTCTTTCACAATGAAGGGACATTGTTCAAATTGTAATAGGAAGAAATCTTCCTCTGACTTTCATGATCATTGTATTAATTGTAGTCAGTGTTCTCGCATTAATCCCTGTCCTATATGTGAACATTGGGATGAGAAACATTGGAAACGTGTGTCACGATATGTTGTTTCTGGAGAAAGAGCGATGCCGGCTCTTTCTCCACAAGGTCACTCTACTCTCTCAGTTTCTATTTCAGAGGAACCAGAACAGGGTGATGTTTCCATGTTATCTTCTTCAAGTGTGCGTCCGTCGTCACAAATGAATTCAGAGCTAGCGGCAAAAGTGCTCATGGAGATTAGACAAATGTCGTCCGCTAGCTCGCCCGGTGTAGCGTCCATTCACCGAATGGTTCGGCAGCCGGGTTCATCCGATGCGGTCCAAGAGGAAATTTTGGGTGATGCGAGCACTATAAACATAATAGATGCACACCCAGTGACGGCGGATAGTAAACGAGAACGGAGGAAGCCTTTTAGTCCGGTTCCTAGCTCGTCCAGGTCCAGCCGGGCCGCGAGCGAGAGAGGTCCCTCTCTCGTACAACAACATCTGGGACCAAATGTGTCTTTAGCGGAGCATACGTCCGTCGCTCGGGACGCTCCGTTGTATAAGCAGTCCGCAGAGACTGTTAAGGCTTCCTCTTCTCGTCAGCGCACACGACCGCACCTTGGCTGCGTGACCTCCGATATTTTGCCAGCTTCGCCGATGAAGGATTCTTCGGCGACCAGGTCACACCATCCGGCAGCCAGGGATTCGAGACCGATGGACTCCGGACGTTCGCATAGGAAAAGTATGCGGGAGCCATCTGATGCGGAGCTGCCCTCGGCGAAGCAGCGAAAGACTGCGCCTCCGCAGGTCTCGACGTCGGACATTCTTGTGCAGATAGCACAGCTTATCGCAGCATCCCAGCAGCCGACAGAAACGGTGTCGGATCGAGAATTATCCGACGGCGCTGGGTCGGTACGCTCCGCCGAAGCATCGGGGGCGGACGACCGGGAACATCGGGAGGTCCGACCGGATGGTGAAAGGGATACGGATGAATTGGAGCTATCCCTTTCGGAACAACATAAAGCTGCCGTGGACTTCATCCGGCACTTTCTACCTCAAGTTGTTCCGTCGGGCCAGACTGCTGCGCTTCCGGACAAGAGAATTATAGCGTCATTGGACTCTGAATTTTTTGAGCGGTTCAGGGACATCGCTCCCGAGTTTCCGTCGCAGTCCAATAATGTTGCAAGAACATTTGAATTATTGAACGACGCTATATTTAAACTTGCTTCCAGGACGGGGAAAGCAGGTTTCTTGTCCGCTAATACTCTTAACCTGCCTTTCATTAATGCAAGAAATAAATTCGACACGGCAGGACAGGGTATACCGAGAGTTCCTCTGCGTATGGACGACGAGGCGGAAGACTTAGAGCTATCATTACCGTCGTCAGCTTCTATTCCAACCGCCGTGTTGGAAACAGCTATTGCGTCTAACAGAGCCAATTTAGATGCCTTATCTTACGCAGATCACCTTACTAAGGCGTTATCACTGCGCCTTCAAGGGGAAGAGTTTCAGGATATACAATCCTCTTTAAGACTTCTTTCAAGGGCAGTAGCTTATTCCACGTGTAACTCTGCCCTTTCAGTGGCAAATCTGGAGTTGGTTAGACGTGACGCAGCCCTAGCTACATCCACGCCCCGAGGTCGACGAGGCGAGGTGCGGGTCGTGGAAGACGTGGTTTCTCCTACCGCAGGCCTCGCAGGTCCAGGAGGTGATGGCTTAAACCTCTATCGCGTTCCGGTTGGCGGAAGGTTGTCGAGTTTTTCACAAGAGTGGGAGTCGATTACGGACGACCCGTGGGTGAGAGGAGTGACTTCGGAAGGTCTAAAGATATCCTTCAAACGAAAGCCTCCATTAACTCGAAGTCCAAAGTGGACTCATCTTCCGTCAAATCCACAGAAAAGAGACGCTCTGTTATCAGAGGTGCAGTCTCTTTTAATGAAGAACGCGGTAGAGGTCGTAGAAAACCAGGAATCTCTGGGATTCTACAGCCATCTGTTTCTGGTTCCGAAACCAGACGGCTCGTTCCGTCCAGTCATAGATTTGAGCTGGATAAACAAGCTGATCGTCGCTCCGAAGTTTTATATGGAGACGATTCGATCGGTCAGAGCGAGTATTCGGGTGAACGATTATGCAACAAGCATAGATCTCAAAGATTTTCACGTCATGGTACATCCGACATTCCGAAAGTATCTACGCTTCGCAGTCCTAGGAGTGGTGTATCAGTTCCGGGCCATGTGCTTCGGATTGAATCTAGCACCCTGGGCTTTCACTCGGGTAATGAACTCGGTAATGATCTACTTCCGAGCTCATTCGTCTGCGGTAACGTCGGCCTACCTGGACGACATTCTTCAGAGGTACGGCAACGAGTTAACGCTTCAGAACGATGTTCAGAATCTTCTTCTATTGCTCCGACGTCTCGGTTTCATAGTAAACGAGGAGAAGTCGGATCTGGTGCCGTCCAAGTCATTCACTCATCTGGGAATGAGCTTCGAGACGCACAACAATCTCGTTCGTCTGCCGTTAACCAGAGCGAAATTAGTCAGTTGTTACGCTCGCTATTGTCTGCACGCAGACAAAGTCACGGCGAGAGAATTTATGAGACTGATAGGTCTGTGCGGAGCCGCCGCGGATCTCATTCCGATGGGGCGGCTACGCACACGTCCTCTTCAAATTTTCCTGACTCAGAATTGGAGTGTGAAAATTCATTCGCTCGATGTAGACGTTCTCTTGTCAGATCAAGTGAAACAAGAGATTCAGACTTGGGCAAACATTCAGTGGTTAACTCAAGGAGTTCCGCTGCAGTTGCCGGATCCGAGTTTTACCATTATGACGGATGCCAGTCAAACAGGTTGGGGTGCATCATTAATCCCAACGGATTCGAGATGCCAGGGTCTTTGGGATCCGCAATTCCTGTGCAAGCACATAAACATCAAGGAAATGATGTCAATTTGGCTTGCGTTACGTCACTGGATGGACATTATTCACGATGCTCATGTCCAAATCCTATCCGACAATACGACAGTAGTGGCGTATATACGGAATCAGGGAGGCACTCATTCAGTTCCGTTGTTCAATCTAACGGAAAGAATCCTTCTGTTTGCGTTAGAACATCACGTTCTTCTTTCGGTCCGTCACATACCGGGTCGTCTGAATGTGCTAGCAGACTCCCTTTCACGAAAGGGTCGCTTGTTGCCGTCGGAGTGGACTCTCAACAAACAAGTATTCAATCAGATTTGCTACCAATGGGAACGGCCAATGATAGACTTATTTGCGACACATCTCAACAATCAGTTGCAGACGTATGTGTCCCCGTGTCCGGATCCAAGAGCATTTGCAGTAGACGCTCTGTCGATCCCTTGGGACGGAATGATAGGATATGCGTATCCTCCAGCGCCGTTAATTCAACAAGTATTGCTAAAGATAAAACAATCTCAATGCAAGATTCTGTTGGTAGCATCTCTGTCGCCACAGAGACCATGGATAAATCTACTCAGGTGTCTGTTGTGGGACCTACCGCGGAAGCTTCCTCCACGAGAGGATCTTCTTTCGCAGGGGAAATCGCGCCAACTCCATCACAACCCGCAAGGTCTCAACCTTCACGTTTTTCCGTTGTGCGGTCCTTCTTGCATGGCAAGCACTTTACAGGACGAGCAGTGGACGCGATTTCTAACTGTAGGAGGACCTCCTCTTCGCTAAACTATGCGGCTAAGTGGAAGGTTTTTCATCGTTGGTGTAGGGATCATTCTGTAGATATATTTGATCCCTCTATACCAGACATTGCAAACTTTCTAGTATACTTGTTTGACGAAATCAAACTGCAGCCTGTTACTATAAAGGGTTATAGATCTATGTTATCTGATACCTATGCACATCATGATAGTTTACAAATTGGATCTAATGTCTCTTTATCGAAATTGGTTAGAAACTTTTCGATAAATAGACCCAGAACTCTTAGATTAATTCCTAAGTGGAATTTAGCTTGGGTTCTCCTTAAATTGAAGGAAAAGCCATTTGAACCTCTTGGGTCAGTAGATTTCAAATTCTTATCTTATAAGACAGCTTTTCTCTTAGCTTTCTCTTCTGCCAGAAGAGTCAGTGAGCTTCATGCACTATCGGTGGATGATTCTCATTATCGTAGTGTTGGGAACACTATCACCTTCACTACTAATGTGGGTTTTTTAGCTAAGAATCAGGCTCCTAATAAATATCCGGAACCTATTGTTATTAAGGCTCTTCCGTCTTCAGACGGGCGTAGGCCTTTACTCTGTCCTGTTAGAGCACTACGTATCTATAAACAGAGATCTCAGTTCATCAGAAAGGGACGGAAACGTTTCTTTCTGTCTTTGATGCCTAATAGAAAGGACATTTCAGTCCATTCTATTGCTAGATGGATTCAGTTAACTATCCGTACTGCTTATGAAGATTTATCTTCTTCTCAGCAGTCTGTGCTTAAGATTTCTGCTCATGAAGTAAGAGCTCTTTCTACTTCCTGGGCTTATGCTAATAGTGTTGCTATTACAGATTTAATGAAGGCTGCTTATTGGTCTCCGCCATCCACATTTACGAATTTTTATCTCAGAAATATTGAGTCCATTTCTGGAGACCTGCATTGTTTAGGTCCGTTATCTGTTGCTCAGAATGTCGTCCACTAAACAGTTGCAACTATAGTTATGCAGGCTTTCTGTTCCGGCAGTGACTCCGTCCGGCTGCCCTCTTCGCTCTGGGCTATTTGACCCAGGGCAAGGGGAAGGGGGGGGGGGGGGCGGGTGTTCCCTTAGGTCACCTGCTTTATAGTGAAAAGCAAGGGAATGCCTCCTCCAAGTCAGTATTTCTGAGTCGCTTCCGGGATGGTTTTAAAGTGTAATATTAATGTTTAATTTCATTCATGTCTTATTTTTAAAGTGTAGCTCGGTGTGAAGCATTTGTATATGTCAAGTGTCAAACGGGCTTTAATATACAATACTCGGACACTTTTAAAATGATTATAAAGAGTCTCAATTCTCTGGACTACTTTATTTATTGGCTTGCTTTAAAAATAATTAGTATAAGGGTTATACTGGATGTTAATAGAGAACATGAATGTTATTGTGCTCAATTATTAAGGGTAGTGTATCTTTCTAATTTAATATTAAATAAGAAAGATACATGTAAAGCCTAATACTCCTTTTCTCCTTAAGGGGTTACCTCTTTACTATATAGTTGAGCTTATTGGATTTTCCTCTATGTCCTAGGCCCTCCAGACTGTTTACTATTCAGCTAAGTCTGGGTCATTGGTACAGTATAAAAATGTTAAAAAATTTATAGTAATTTATATATTTTTTATACTTACCAATGACCCAGACGGGGATGGCCCTCCCTGGAGTTGGGAACTCTTGCCTCCCCTCTGAGTACATAGCGCTGACCAGGCACTGCCAGTAAGAATGATAATTGGCGCCAATTTTGGGACGACTGCGTCACTGCGCATGCGCAGTAGAGGCGTACTATGGAGGTCCTTTAGGACATGATTTCTTTTTGTTTTGGATGCAAATTTTGGGGATTGGGGGGCAAAATTTGTGTTTGGCCCTGGTTTTGTTGGAGTTAGCACCAGCTAAGTCTGGGTCATTGGTAAGTATAAAAAATATATAAATTACTATAAATTTTTTAACTTTTTATGAATTATTTTTCGTAATTTTGTTATGGATTGTATTATTATTATGTATCTTTGTATTGATGGTTAGTGCGAGAACTACGGCTTAATAATATTCTTATAATTATGAAAGAATTTTGTTCAAATTGTAAATCGAGGAAGTCTTCCTCGGATTCTCATGCTCATTGTGTTTGCTGTAGTCATTGTACTCGCACTAACTCTTGTTAAGTTTGTGCCAATTGGGATGACAAACGTTGGAGACGTGTGTCACGGTACATTGTTAGTGGTGAGAGATTGGCCTGTTCTCTCACCACAAGGTCACTCTAGTTTTTCAGTTTCTTTTTCAGAGGAACAAGAACATGTTGATGTTTCCGTGATGTTGTCTGGAAGTGAGCTGCCGTCGTCGCAAATTAATGAAGAGCTAGCGGCAAAAGTGCTCAATGAAATTAGACAACTGTCTGGGCCCCAAAAGGGATTTACGGCCTTGTCGCCAGCTAGCTCGACTGGCAGATCTATCAACTAGCATATGGGCGGTGTGATGCCAGGTAAGTCCGTTGCAGTCCAGGAGAGGGAAAAAGGGTGTTGCGAGTACTATAATCTTGGATCACGCACACCCTGCGGCGATGGAACGTAGGAAGGAACAAAGGAAGCCAGTCAGTTCTGTAGTAAGCTTGTTCAGGTCGTCCCGGACCGCAAACGAGAGAGGTCCCTCTCTCTTACAATAGCATCTGGGGCCGGATGTTGTTGTTCAAAACGTTCATCAGTTGGAGCATATGTCCACACCTCCTGTTCAGGACACTCCGTCTTATAGACAGCGGGCGTCGGCTAGTCTATTGGCTTCCTCATCAACATACGACCGCACCTTGGCTTTGTGACCTCAGATATCCAGCCTGCTTCACCGGCAAAGGATTCCATGTCATCTACAGTTAAAACTAGAAGTCCTGTCATAAAATGCACACAAATAGCACGTCGATCTGCGCGTTAATATATGCGTTATGACCATGGTGAGGCTATTAAATTCTGTACATATGGTCTGTGCACAAGCAATGTTTTAGCCAATGGACCTCCAGGTAACTCGGAGGTCCATAGGCAGAAACATTGCCTGTGTTTGCTATAAGTAACCAGAAGAACCTGTTGTGCTTTGGATGCCATTCGATATGGCAATTGCATGCAATTCCAACGCGCAATTAAGCCTAGATAAGCACACTGTTCATCACAGGGCTTCTAGTTTTAACTGTACGCCATCCAGTAGCCAGGGATATGAGGCCTTAACAGTTGGGACGTTTGCATAAAAGGATTATGTCGGACACACCATCCCAGGAGCTTCCAGCAGCTAAGCAAAAGAGGGCCACAGCTCCACAGGCCTGCGTGACGGACTTGCTGTCACAGATAGCGCAGCTCATATCAGCATCCCAGCAACCTACGGAACATCCTTCAACAGTTTCTGATCAGGAACTGTCGGATGAAGCTGGGTCGGTTCGCTCCTATGCAAGGTCAGACAGGGACAACCGAGATTCTCATCTGGTCCAGTCGGATGGTGAAAGGGAAATTATGGAGCTGGATTTTTCCCTTCTGGAACAACATAAGGTGGCGATGGAGTTTATCCGTCAACACCTTCCAGACAGTGTTCCATCGGACCAGGTTGCTGCGACAAAGGATAAGAGACTGATAGCGTTATTGGATACTGACTTTTTTGGCCGGATTAAGGAACATGTTCCTGATTATCCGGTCCAGTCCAGGATTGTCTCACGGACGTTTGACTTGCTTGACAATTTTTAATTTAGCCTCAAAGACAGGCAAGAACAGTTTCTTTTAATCACATGCTCTGGATCTGCCGTTCATCAATAGTAGGAATAGATTTGTAATGGCAGGACAGGGCATACCAAGAGTTCCACTGCATTTAGATGATCAGGCTGAGGACTTAGATTTGCCACCTGCCTTCGTCCTTTTCTATTCTCCCTATGGAGACGACAATTTCGTCTAATAGAGTGAATTTAGATGCCTTGTCATATGCAGATCACCTTACCAGAGCATTGGCACGATGTCTCGACAGAAAATAATTCGAGGATGTTCGCCCCTCCTTAAGAGTTCTTTCTAGGGCTATTGCATTCTCCACGTATAACTCTGCCCTATCAGTGGCTAATTTGGAGTTGGTTAGACGTGATGTGGCCCTGGCTTCATCCACTATAGTAGATTCAAAGGTGAAAAACTCTGAAAGGTGAAAAACTCTCTTCGAGTCGCTCTGGTTTCCGGGGATTTTCTCTTTGATGGTAAGCTTTCTTTAATCTATGACAAGATTACCAAGAAGGCTTCAGATTCTCTGCTTTTTAAGTCAGTTTCTAAAAGACCAGACTCAGCAGTAAAGCAGGAGCTTCTGGTTCGAGTTTGTCCAGGGGAAGCTCCTATAAAGGATATAAAAAGTCCTCTAGAGACCATCAGAGTAGCAACTAAGGTAGGGGACGTGGTTCTGGCAGAGAAAACCGGTCAGACAGGACGAGGCACTGGACGGGGAGGACGTAGTTTCTCTTCCCGTCGGCCTCGCAGATCCAGGAGGTGATGGTCAGGACCTCTATTGCGGTCCGGTGGGCGGAAGGCTGACAAAGTTTTTGACCAATTGGTTGTCAATTACAGATGACCGATGGGTAAAAGAGGTTATCTCGGAAGGCCTAAAGCTATCTTTCCGAGAAAAACCTCCGCTAACACGAAGTCCGCTCGGGATTGAGCTTCCGTCCAATCTTCAAAAAAGAGATCCTCTTCTATCAGAGGTGCAATCTCTTTTGGAGAAGAATGCAATTGAGGTCATGGAAAACCAGGAATCCCTGGGTTTTTACAGTCACCTGCTCTTGGTACCGAAGCCAGATGGCTCGTTCCATCCAGTTATAGATCTGAGCTGGATAAACAAGTTGATCGTGGCTCCAAAGTTCTATATGGAAACCATTCGATCAGTGAGGGTGAGCATTCGAGTAGATGTTTATGCATCAAGCATAGATCTCAAGGATGCATACTTTCATGTCATGGTACATCCGACATTCAGAAAGTACCTTCGCTTCACGGTCCTAGGAGTTGTTTATCAGTTCCGAGCGATGTGCTTTGGACTCATTCTAGTGCCCTGGATTTCACTCGAATAATGAACTCGGTAAGGGCTTATTTCCAAGCTCATTCATCTGCGGTAATGTCGGCCTACTTTGACGACTTTCTTCAGAGGTATGGCAACAAAACAGTTCTTCAGAACGATGTTCAGAGTCTGCTTCAATTGCTCCGACGTCTCGGTTTCATTGTAAATGAAAAGAAGTTGGATCAAGCTCCGTCCAAGTCGTTCACTCACTTGGGAATGAGCTTCGAGACTCACAACAATCTGGTTTGTCTTCCGTTACCAAGAGCGATGTTAGTCAGTTGCTATGCTCATTTTTGTCTACACTCTGATGTAGTAACAGCGAGAAAATTCATGTGACTGATGGGATTTTGCAGAACGGCGGCGGATCTCATTCCGATGGGCTGCTTGCGCACACATCCACTCCAGATATTTTTCACTCAAATTTGGAGTGTGAAGATTCATTCGCTTGAAACAAATATCATTTTATCGGACCAAGTAAAACAAAGGATTCAGACTTGGGCAGATATTCAGTGGTTGACTCAGGGAGTTCCACTGCAGCTGCCGGATCCGTTTTTTATGATTATGACCGATGTGAGTCAAACAGGTTGGGGCACGACATTGAGCCCAACAGATTCGAGGTGCCAGGGCCTTTGGGATCTGTTGTTCCTGAACAGGCACATAAACATCAAAGAGATGATGTCAGTTTGGCTTGCGCTATGTCATTGGATGAACATAATTCAGAATTCACATGTTCAAATACCTTCTGACAATTCGATGGTAGTAGCGTACATTCAGAACCAAGGAGGCACTCATTCGATTCCATTATTCGACCTAACAGAAAGAATTCTTCTGTTTGTTCTAGAACATCACGTTCTTCTGTCGGTCCGTCATATTCCGGGTCGTCTGAACGTTCTAGCAGACTCGCTCTCTCGGAAAGGTCGCATGTTACTGTCAGAATGGACTCTCAAGAAGCGAGTATTCAATCAGATTTGCTACCAATGGGATCGACCAATGATAGACTTGTTTGCAACACACCTCAACAATCAGTTGCAGACGTATGTGTCGACATGCCCAGATCCTTGTGCGTTTGCAGTAGACGCTCTCTCAATTTCTTGGAACGGAATGATAGGATATGCATATCCTCCAACTCCGTTGATTCAACAGATCTTGCTAAAGATCAAGCAATTGCACTGCAAGATACTGTTGGTAGCATCTCTGTCGTCTCAGAAACCATGGATAAATCTACTCAGGTGTCTGGTATGGGACTTTCCTCTGAAGCTTCCTGCATCGGAGGACCTTCTCTTTCAGGGGAAATCTCGCAGCCTGCATCACAACCCTTCAAGTATTTCCATTGTGCAGTCCTTCTTGCATGGGAAGTGCTTTACAGGACGAGCAGTGGACGCAATTTCTAACTGTAGGAGGGCCTCCTCTTTGCTAAATTATGCAGCAAAGTGGAAGGTTTTCTCTTGTTGGTGTAAGGATCATTTTATTGATATTTTTTATCCTTCCATTCCAGACATTGCTAATTTTTTGGTCTACTTGTTTGACGAACTCAAACTGCAGCCAGTAACCATTAAGGGTTATAGGTCTATGCTATCGGACACACATGCTCATCATGATAGCTTACAGATTGGATCTAATATTTCTTTATCTAAATTAGTAAAAAACTTTTCGATAAATAGACCTCTTAGGTTAATTCTTAAATAGAATTTAGCTTGGGTTCTACTGAAGCTCAAAGAAGCTCTCACCTCTGAACACTGTAGACTTCAAATTCTTGTCATATAAGACAGCTTTTCTCTTAGCCTTTACATCTGCAAGAAGAGTTAGTGAGCTTCATGCTCTGTCTATTGATGATTCTCATTATCATAGTATTGGTAATACTATTACTTTAACTACTAATGTAGGATTTTGGGCTAAGAATCAGGCTCCTAATAAGTATCCTGAACCTATTGTCATTAAGGCTCCTCCATCCTCAGATGGCTGTAGGCCTTTGCTGTGTCCAGTTAGAGTTATGCGTATTTATAAACGCAGATCAGAGTTTATCAGAAAGGGGTGAAAATGCTTCTTCCTGTCTTTAATTCCCAACAGAAAGGACATTTCTGTTCATTCTGTTTCTAGATGGATTCAGTTAGCTATTCATACTGCTTATGAGAGTTTATCTTCCAATCAGCAGTCCGTGCTTAAGATTTCAGTGCATGAAGTTAGAGTGCTGTCAACATCTTGGGCTTATTCTAACAGTATTGATATTACGGATCTTATGAAGGCTGCTTATGAAGGTCACAGCCTTCTACTTTCACTGATTTTTACCTTAGAAATATTGAGTCTATTTCTCGTGACCTTAGATGCTTAGGTCCGTTATCTGTTGCTCAGAATTTCGTCCACTAAACGATAACAGCTTTAGTTATGTAGGTTTTTTGTTCCAGCAGTGACTCTGTCCTGCTTTCCTCTTTGTTCTGTGGTGATTTGACCCAGGGCAAGGGGGGGGGGGGAGGATGGTGCTCCCTTATATCACCGGCTTTATAGTGAAAAGCAATGGAATACCTCCTCCTGAGTCAGTAATTCCGAGTTGGTGCTGTGATGGTTTTAAAGTGTCAAGCTAATGTCTATCTCATTTATGTAATATTTTTAAAATGTAGCTCTGTGTGAAGCATTTGTATATGTCTTGTGTCATACGAGCGTTAATATACAATCCTCAGACACTTTTAAATGAGTATAAAGAGGTCTCATTCTCTGGACTATCTTTATTTATTGGCTTTCCTTTAAGGAATTAGTATAATGGGTTATACTGGATGTTAATAGAGGTCATTGATGTTATTGTGCTCAATTATTGATTGGTGATGTGTCTTTCTTATTTTTAATAAACAAGAAAGACATATGTAAATCCTTTCTCTCCTTTTCTCCTTCAGGAGATAATTCTTTATACATAATTGAGCCTATTGGATTTTCCTTTATGTCCTTGGCCCTCCAGCCTTTTTTCTATTCAGATAAGTCTGGGTCATTGGTTACAGTATAAAAATATGAAAAAATTTAAAGTAATTTATATATTTTTTATACTTACCAATGACCCAGACGGGGATGGCCCTCCCATGAGTTAGGAACTCATACCTCCCCGCTGATTATATAACATTTAGCAGGCACTGGTTGTAAGAATGAAGCTTGGCACCAATTTTGGTACTTCCTTGACACTGTGCATGCGCAGTAGGCAAAAGTGTGGAGGACCATATAGGACATCAGTTTTTTTGATTTGGATGCAAATTTTGGGGATTTGGGGGGCAGAATTTGTGTTTGGCCCTGAATATTTAAGAGGTAGCACCAGCTAAGACTGGGTCATTTGTAAGTATGAAAAATATATAAATTACTTTAATTTTTCCTTTACTTATCAAGATTTAAACATGGGTGAAGCGACAACTACCGCTTCGATGTCATCCATGTTTTCGTATGCAACCCAGAGTTGCTGCCAAAATGAAAATCGGAAATGGAAACGCCTAATAAAATGTCCCCACTCAATGATCATTAATCAATATCCTTTGCATGAATGTGATAGGATTTTCCATTTTTGCATCAATATTTGTTTTGTCACAACTTGGGGTTATTATTTTATAGCCAATATAACCGTACAGTAACATGGACAATATCCAAGCAGTGGTTGATGCTTCACCCACATTCAAATTTGATAAGTAAAGGAAAAAACACAGTTGGGATCAACAGACTCTGCCAAAATGTAAAGAAATACGTGTACTATCAAATGCTGCTGGTAATAAGGACCAAAGCATGATATATATTCCTTTTTTCATGTTTTGAGTTCCCAATAAAACTTATTGGCGAATTTTACAACAGATTTAAATGGGAGGAATCTAAACGAAGGGGGGGGGGGGGGGGGGGGTAGCCACTACATTCAGATTGCTGATCTACCTCTCGTTATATTTGACCCATAGCAGCATCCGTTTTCCCTGTATTTCCCTGGTTTCTTTTAGTACTGAAATGGTTAATCGGATAATCGGTTTGAAACCAGTTAGCTACCTAACCAATTAGAAAAACTGTCAACCGGTTATCCAAAATATCGATAGTGATCGTCATTCCACATTTAAAACATAGTAAATCTGCTGCTTCTCCTTTGTGATAGATTACACATGGAAGCTGTGTTGTATATATTGAGAAATAATCGACATTGGTGTTCAAGACTTTGTTAATGATCGGCAGTTTCCGTGTATAATAAGTAATCGCAGATACTATTCTGTAGTGTGCATACAAACGGATGTTGTCGAGTACTTGACAACATTCGTTTGTATACACACTATGGAACAGTTTGAGAGTACAGCTTTCCAATTCCTATAGTTTTGATCCCATATATTCAGTGAAATAATGGCCATGGATAACCGGATATTATCCGGTTATAGCTCTTGGTTAGTCGGTTACAAAAATGAGACAACTGTTTCAGCCCTAGTTTCTTTCCTCTGCCCTCTTCGCAATTTTCCTTTGACACCATTTTCACACAGATGGTATTGTCTTTGCTTCTTGGTGAAGGACAGTTAAAAGTAAATAAAAAGGTAGGTTTCTCTGAAAAGGAAGAAAAAAATACGTGCTTCATTGAAAGATCAATACGTTCCCTTTAGGCTGGGCATTTGATAATAAGTCTGTTGCCAATCATTCACAATTTACTTATAACTAGTCTTTTTCCATATAGACATTGTGATTACTCATTTATTTGTACAGTGGATCCCACTTAATTGGATATCTCTTAATTGTTTATCCCTGTTAATCGAATATAATTTCCCAACACAAAACTATTTACCATACCTCCAGTACAAATTTGACCTGTTAATTGAATATAGGTTATAGACTAAACTCCTGTTAATTGAATGAAAAATCTTGTAACCTGTCGAGAAATTACCCTGACTCTCCCCAGTTTTTCTTTGTTTATAGACCTATTTGGCCTCAGTACATTCAATACAGGCATTTATCTATTATGTCTTGTTTGACAGAGCCCATGGAGCTCTGTCAAACAAGATATAATAGAATAAATTCTAAGTTTATCTCTAGAATACAGGAAAGTGACAATCCCTGTTAATTGAATACTCCTTTTAATTGAATAATTGGAGCACGGTGGCTCAGTAGGTAGGGGTGCAGGCTGCAAGCCGAGAGGTCCTCGGTTCGAATCCCACCTGCGGCAACCGCGTTGTGTCCTTGGGCAAGACACTTCATCTCCATTGCCCGCATGGGGCACAATGACGCCGTGTGCTAAGGCGTACTGCACGTCGATGGTAAGCATGTCTTCAACCAATCTAACCCTGCCTGTGCTGCAGTGCGGAGTTATGATGTTAGGGAGCTGGCAGCTGCTCGTCGTTGCTCGGTGGTTCTCTCTGGGTACTGCGGCTTCCTCCACCCGTAAAACTGTCATGGTCATGATTAGCCATTGTGCATAAATATGTGACCTTAAACATCAATAATATAAATAATTGAATAATTTTCATTGGCAAAGTGGCTATTCAATTAACAGGGTTCCACTGTATTTTGAATGATATATTTTGCAGATAAGTATAAATGTGTGAGTATTATCTGAGTTATCTCACCTTGGATGCTCGTTGATTCAGGGCGTTGTGATATCCTTCACAATCATTATTTGTTATGCCCCCCCCCCCCCCCCCCCCCTCCCCACTCCCCGACTTTAGTCAGGTGGCTATAGTGATTGAAGTGTGCGTGTGTCCGTGTATGTTACCTTAGTAACATTTTTCTTGTTCTTACATACTCTTGCCATAAACCAACCATGCCTCCACACTGCCGGTTCAAAAATGTGATGTTTTGCTTCCTTCTTCAGTTCTGTCCTAATTTTAACTGACACTCCAATGCCAGGTTTTGCTCATGATCAGGCCTCTTGTTTTTGGAATTTTGCATAACCCATTTATCATTCATCTGGTCTGAGCTTTTGTAACCTATCGTTCGTTCCCCTGTACTTATTTCAGGTAACACGTTAGGTAACCTGAATATATATATATATATATTACAATTATGCTGATATATGAACTGTTGTATCAGCCAAGTTCTTGCTCCTAAAGGCAATGTCCTGAAGAATAGAGATGAATTCTAAGGAACAATAATGAGACTGCAGCAGCAATCCAGACACAAATTAGTTGCAATTATAGCCTAATCTTGGCATGGGCTAGCATGCTGCAGAAGAGTATGGCACCTCTGCAGCTGATGATTGGTTGATGCTCAATATCATTCCACCATTCATTTGTACTAGATCATTCAACTTGGCAAACATTTTGTGTGACTGCAACAATTTGGTGCAATCCATTTTTAGTTTGCGTGTTTTTTACCCAAACGGGCGTCCGCCTCAAATGGACAGGCCTGTTGTTGCATGACTGTGTGAGTCTCTTTTTTTTGTCTTGAAACCATCTTCATTCTCATTCATTGTTTCGGAACAAGCACCATCCTTCCCATGCACTCTACATCTCCATACATTATTACCATTCTTCAAAATCTTTTTATGGGTGAATGTGTACCCATCACTTGACACAAGTTTTACTTTTCCTCTAGATGAACCATTTTCCACAACTTTAAATGTTACATATGATTTCATCATACTTACATCAGCTTGTTATCTATGTCTTGAGAGGAAAGTTATTACAATCAGCTATGAGTGGAAGTTATGTTAATTTATAAATTGGATTTTAATATAATAAATAGAAAACAGTTATTTGTATCAATTTGTTTTGCAAGGAATATTTCTTAGGGTGACGAAAATGCGGGGTGGCAAAAAGGCCAAGTGATGAAAATACTGGGTGGCAAAATCGCCAAGTGGCGAAATTGCTAGGTGACAAAAATGCTGGATACCAATAATTTGTACCTGTTTTGGCAATGACCAACTATTTTTTTCAGTAACATTTTCCTTGGAGATGATATTTCTACTTTCATCTTGGCATAAGAACTGAGGAGAAAAAACAAAAACATCACCCCCACCCCCCCACATCACAACAAAAAAAAATTAAAAAAAAACATTAAGAAGACCTCTTTGCTCAAAAATTGAACGATGGAGAGATGCTCAGAAAAAGAGTATTTTTATACTGTACCAATGACCCAGACATAGCTGGTGCTAACTCTTAAAATTCTAGGGCCAAACACAAATTTTGCCCCCCAATCCCCAAAATTTGCATCTAAAACCAAAAGAAATCATGTCCTGAAGGTCCTCCATACTTTGCCCTCACTGCGCATGCGCAGTGTCAAGGACGTCCCAAAATTGGCGCCAATTATCATTCTTTGTTTGGCCCTTCATCAGTTAACATCTCACTGATCTTTGTGCTTGTAAATCTCAGTTTAAATGATGCCAGACACATAAATATTGAAGAAATGGTGATTCTAAGGAGGATATAGAAGGAGGAGAGGAAAAAGGAGTGACAGAAAATATTCAGGGCTGTAACTTAAAATTTTGTAATGAAATTATGTTAAGTTGCCTATTTTCGAGGCATGGGCCTGTTGTTGTCATTCTTGCTATGAAGTTGCACTGCTTATTCAGTGTTTCCTCTCCCCTTGTCCTTTAAGTCCCCCCTTGCTATTCTCCCATGCTTTTGGCATATTTTTGAGTAAGATTACTACTAAAATTTCTTGGGAGATTTAGTTTGGTAACAGAATGAATTCTGTTATTTTCCCCATGTTTACGTTCTCACCCATGGGTGTTTAGACGTAGTGTTCTGCATCTACCATCTGATGTTCTGCAGATTCTTCCCTGGAAGTCTCTGTTTTGCATCAGATAGTGTATATTTTGGTAACTGATTTCGGGCCAGGATTGTCAGTGCCTGGAGTCATGTTTTCTGGTGTTTATACACTTCTTGTTTACATTGGCAACAATCTCTTTTGAGGGGGGCTTTTTGCCTTTGTACTAGTTTATCTTATTACAAGATACATTATTATTATTCGTAAGTGTTGCATTAATTATTTAAAATAATTTTAAAATTTTTGTCCACACTAAGGCTTGGGATCCATTGGGGCTCAACGTTACTTTTCAGAAACTTGGGCTTTGCTGAAAAATTTTTTTTTTCAAAAATTATATTTGATTTCAATTGTTTTTTCAATGTTAATGGATCATGTTATTATGTATCTTTGTTTTCAGGGGTTCGTGCGAGTACTAGGACTTATTGTTGTCTTTTCACAATGAAAGGATATTGTTCAAATTGTAATGGGAGGAAAATCTTCCTCTGACTTTCATGATCATTGTATTAATTGTAGTCAGTGTACTCGCACTAACTCCTGTTCAGTATTTGAATATTGGAATGACAAACATTGGAAACGTGTGTCACGGTATGTTGTTAGCGGGGAAAGGACTATACCGGTCCTTTCTCCGCAGGGTCACTCTAGTTTATCAGTTTCTATTTCAGAGGAACAAGAACAGGGTGATGTTTCCATGTTATCTTCCAAAGGTGCTTTTCCGTCGTCACAATCAAATGAAGAGCTAGCGGCAAAAGTGCTCATGGAGATACGCCAGTTGCCTAAGAGGTCCCTAGTAGGATCGATGGCGCTGTCGTCCGCTAGCTCGCCCGGTGTAGCGTCCTTTCACCGAATGATTCGGCAGCCGGGTTCGTCCGTTGTGGTCCAGGAAGGAGTTTTGGGTGATGCGAGCACTATAAACATACTAGGTGCACACCCAGTGACGGCGGATAAGAGGAGAGATCGGAGGAAGCCTTGTAGTCCGGTTCCTAGCTCGTACAGGTCCAGCCGGGCCACGAGCGAGAGAGGCCCCTCTCTCGTACAACAACATCTGGGACCAGATGTTGTGGTACAAAATGTTTCGCAAGCGGAGCATACGTCCGCCGCTCGGGACGCTTCGTTATATAGGCAGTCCGGAGAGACTGTACAGGCTTCCTCATCCTCCCAGCAGCACACACGACCGCACTTTGGCTACGTGACCGCGGATATTCAGCCAGCTTCGCCGATCAGGGATTCAACGGCGACCTGGTCATGCCAGGGACAAGAGGCCGGTAGACTCCAGACGTTCGCATAAGAGAAGTATGCGGGAGTCAGTTGATGCGGAGCTTCCGGCGGCTAAGCAGCGAAAGACCGCTACTCCGCAGGCCTCGATGACGGACGTGCTAGCTCAGATAGCACAAATTATCGCAGCATCCCAGCAAACGACATAATCGTTGTCGGATCAGGAATTATCCGACGGCGCTGGGTCGGTACGCTCCGCCGAAGCATCGGGTGCGGACGACCGGGAGCATCATGAGGTCCGACCGGATGGCGAAAGGGATACTGAGGACTTGGAGCTATCCCTTTCGGAACAACATAAAGCTGCCGTAGATTTCATCCGGCACTACCTTCCTCAAGTTGTTCCGTCGAGCCAGACTGCTGCGATGCCGGATAAGAGACTGATAGCGTCATTGGACACTGAATTTTTTGAGCGGTTCAGAGACATCGTCCCTGAGTTTCCGTCACAGTCCAATAATGTCACAAGAACATTCGAATTATTGAACGACGCTATCTTTAAGCTTGCTTCCAAAACAGGCAAAGCTGGTTTCTTGTCCGCCAATGCTCTTAACCTGCCTTTCATCAATTCAAGGAATAAATTCGATACGGCAGGACAGGGCATACCGAGAGTTCCTCTGCGTCTAGATGACGAGGCAGAAGACTTGGAATTGTCATTACCGTCGTCTGTGTCCATTCCAACTGCGGCGTTGGAAACGACAATTACATCTAACAGAGCCAGCTTAGACGCTTTATCATACGCAGACCACCATACAAAGGCGTTATCACTGCGTCTTCAAGGGAAAGAATTCCAGGATATACAATCCTCATTAAGACTTCTTTCAAGGGCAGTGGCTTATTCCACGTATAACTCCGCCCTTTCAGTGGCAAACCTGGAGTTGGTTAGACGTGACGCAGCCCTAGCTACATCCACACGCATGGATAGTAAGGTGAAGAACTCTCTCAGAGTCGCTTCGGTCTCCGGAGAGCTTCTCTTCGATGGCAAGCTTTCAGCAATCTATGATAAAATAACTAAGAAAGCTTCGGATTCTCTGCTTTTTAAATCCGCTTCCAAAAAGTCGGATTCAGCAGATAAGAGTAAGACAGGCACTTCTGGGACAAATACGCCCAAGAGAGGTTCCTATAGAGGTTCCTTTGCGTCCTCTTGGTCTTATTCTAGAGACCGTCAAGGCAGCGACTCACGTGCGGGACGTTCTTCGGGCCGAGACAACCGGTCTGACGTCTCGAGGTCGACGGGACGAGGTGCGGGTCATGGAGGATGTGGTTTCTCCTCCCGCAGGCCTCGCAGGTCCAGGAGGTGATGGTTTGAACCTCTATCGTGTTCTGGTTGGCGGAAGGTTGTCGAGTTTTACAGATGAGTGGGCGTCAATTACGGACGACCCTTGGGTGAGAGGGGTGATTTCGGAAGGACTAAGAATATCCTTCAAACGAAAGCCTCCATTAACTCGAAGTCCAAAATGGACTCAACTTCCGTCAAATCCGCAGAAAAGAGACGCTCTTTTATCGGAGGTACAGTCTCTTTTGATGAAGAACGCGGTAGAGGTCGTAGAAGACCAGGAATCACTGGGGTTCTACAGCCATCTATTTCTGGTTCCGAAACCAGACGGCTCGTTCCGTCCAGTCATAGATTTGAGCTGGATAAACAAGCTGATCGTCGCTCCGAAGTTCTATATGGAGACGATTCGATCGGTCAGAGCGAGTATTGGGGTGAACGATTATGCTACAAGCATAGATCTCAAAGATGCGTACTTTCACGTCATGGTACATCCGACATTCAGAAAGTATCTACGCTTCGCAGTCCTAGGAGTTGTATATCAATTCCGGGCGATGTGCTTCGGATTGAACCTAGCGCCCTGGGCTTTCACTCGAGTAATGAACTCGGTAATGATGTATTTCCGAGCTCATTCGTCTGCGGTAACGTCGGCCTACCTGGACGACATTCTTCAGAGGTACGGCAACGAGTTAACGTTTCAGAACGATGTGCAGAATCTGCTTCTATTGCTCTGACGTCTCGGTTTTGTTATAAACGAGGAGAAGTCGGATCTGATGCCGTCCAAGTCATTCACTCATCTGGGAATGAGCTTCGAGACGCACAACAATCTCGTTCGTCTGCTGTTAACCAGAGCGAAGTTAATCAGTGGTTACGCTCGCTATTGTCTTCATGCAGACAAAGTCACAGCGAGGGAGTTCATGAGACTGATAAGTCTGTGCAGAGCCGCTGCTGATCTCATTCCGATGGGGCGGTTGCTCACTCGTCCTTTCCAAATTTTCTTGACTCAGAATTGGAGTGTGAAGATTCATTCGCTCGATATAGACGTTCTCTTGTCAGATCAAGAGAAACAAGAGATTCAGACTTGGGCAAACATTCAGTGGTTGACTCAGGGAGTTCCGCTGCAGTTGCCGGATCCGAGTTTTACGATTATGACGGATGCCAGTCAAACAGGTAGGGGTGCAACATTGATCCCAACGGATTCGAGGTGCCAGGGTCATTGGGATCCACAGTTTCTAAGCAAGCACATAAACATCAAGGAAATGATGTCAATTTGGCTTGCGTTACGCCATTGGATGGACATTATTCACAAAGCTCATGTCCAAATCCTGTCCGACAATATGACAGTAGTGGCGTATATCCGGAACCAGGGAGGCACTCATTCCGTTCCGTTATTTAATTTAACGGAAAGAATCCTTCTGTTTGCTCTAGAACACCAAGTTCTACTTTCGGTCTGTCCTATACCGGGTCGTCTGAATGTACTAGCAGACTCCCTTTCACGGAAGGGTCGCTTGTTGCCGTCAGAGTGGACTCTCAACAAACAGGTATTCAATCAGATTTGCTACCAATGGGAATGGCCAATGATAGACTTATTTGCGACACATCTCAACAATCAGTTGCAGACGTATGTGTCACCATGTCCGGATCCACGAGCATATGCAGTAGACGCTCTGTCGATCTCATGGGACGGAATGATAGGATATGCGTATCCTCCAGCGCCGTTAATTCAGCAAGTGTTGCTAAAGATAAAACAATCTCAATGCAAGATTCTGTTGGTAGCATCTCTGTCTCCACAGAGACCGTGGATAAATCTACTCAGGTGTCTGCTGTGGGACTTACCGCAAAAGCTTCCTCCACGGGAGGATCTTCTTTCGCAGTGGAAATCGCGTCAACTTCATCACAACCTGCAAGGTCTCAACCTTCACGTATTTCTGTTGTGCAGTCCTTCTTGCATGGCAAGCACTTTACAGGACAAGCAGTGGACGCGATTTCTAACTGTAGGAGGACCTCCTCTTTGCTAAACTATGCGGCTAAGTGGAAGGTTTTTCGTCATTGGTGTAGGGATCATTCTGTTGATATTTTTGATCCCTCCATACCAGATAGTGCAAACTTTCTAGTATACTTGTTTGACGAGATCAAACTGCAGCCTGTTACTATTAAGGGTTATAGGTCTATGTTATCTGATACCTATGCACACCATGATAGTTTACAAATTGGATCTAATGTCTCTTTATCTAAGTTAGTTAGAAACTTCTCGATAAATAGACCCAGAACTCTTAGATTAATTCCTAAGTGGAATTTAGCTTGGGTTCTTCTTAAACTGAAGGAAAAGCCATTTGAGCCTCTTGGGACAGTAGATTTCAAATTCTTGTCTTATAAGACAGCTTTTCTCTTAGCTTTCTCTTATGCTAGAAGAGTCAGTGAGCTTCATGCACTATCGGTGGACGATTCTCACTATCGTAGTGTCGGGAACACTATCACCTTCACTACTAATGTTGGATTTTTAGCTAAGAATCAGGCTCCTAATAAATATCCGGAACCTATTGTTATTAAGGCTCTGCCATCTTCAGACGGGCGTAGGCCTTTACTCTGTCCTGTTAGAGCTTTACGTATTTATAAACAAAGATCTCAGTTTATCAGAAAGGGACGAAAACGCTTCTTTCTGTCTCTGATGCCTAATAGAAAGGACATTTCGGTCCATTCTATTGCTAGATGGATTCAATTATCTATCCGTACTGCTTATGATAATCTATCTTCTACTCAGCAGTCTGTGCTTAAGATCTCGGCTCATGAAGTAAGAGCTCTTTCTACATCTTGGGATTACGCAAATAGTGTTGCTATTACAGATTTAATGAAGGCTGCTTATTGGTTTCAGCCATCCACATTCACGAATTTTTATCTCAGAAATATTGAGTCCATTTCTGGAGACCTGCATTGTTTAGGTCCGTTATCTGTTGCTCAGAATGTCGTCCACTAAACAGTTGCAACTATAGTTATGCAGGCTTTCTGTTCCGGCAGTGACTCCGTCCTGCTGCCCTCTTCGCTCTGGGCTATTTGACCCAGGGGAAGGGGAAGGAGGGGGGGAGGGTGTTCCCTTAGGACACCTGCTTTATAGTGAAAAGCAAGGGGATTCCTCCTCCGGAGTCAGTAATTCTGAGTCGTTACCGGGATGGTTTTAAAGTGTAATATTAATATTAAAAATTCATTCATGTCATATTTTTAAAGTGTAGCTCGGTGTGAAGCATTTGTATATGTCAAGTGTCAAACGGGCGTTAATATACAATCCTCGGACACTTTTAAAAGAATATAAAGAGTCTCAATTCTCTGGACTAACTTTATTTATTGGCTTACTTTAAAAATAATTAGTATAAGGGGTTATACTGGATGTTAATAGAGAACATGAATGTTATTGTGCTCAATTAAAAAGGGTATAGTATCTTTCTAATTTATCATAAAATAAGAAAGATACATGTAAAGCCTAATACTCCTTTTTTCCTTGAGGGGTTGACTCTATTGATATAGTTGAGCTTATTGGATTTTCCTCTATGTCCTAGGCCCTCCAGCCTTTTTACTATTCAGCTATGTCTGGGTCATTGGTACAGTATAAAAATGTTAAAAAATTTATAGTAATTTATATATTTTTTATACTTATCAATGACCCAGGCGGGGATGGCCCTCCCAGGAGTTGGGAACTCATACCTCCCCACTGAGTACATAGCGCTGACCAGGCACTGCTTGTAAGAATGATAATTTGCGCCAATTTCGGGACGTCCTTGACACTGCGCATGCGCAGTGAGGGCAAAGTATGGAGGACCTTCAGGACATGATTTCTTTTGGTTTTAGATGCAAATTTTGGGGATTGGGGGGCAAAATTTGTGTTTGGCCCTAGAATTTTAAGAGTTAGCACCACCTATGTCTGGGTCATTGGTAAGTATAAAAAATATATAAATTACTATAAATTTTTTAACTTTTTAAAAAAATTAAAAAAATCTGTTACCACTCTGGTATTGGAGAAAAATTGAACTTGTAGAGTGTGAGTTCCGTTTGTTGTGTTCTCCAACTATTACATTATAAAAATGAAGCACTACTGGTGTATTAAGGACATATTTATGCTCAAGGTTGGCTTAAAACTAAGTATACCACAGGGCTTGCCTTGAGTCAGGGCTGATCAGCCCAGGCCCCGAGATCAGCCCCGAGGAGCACTTGCTGGGGGCTTTTTTCAAGCCCCGACATTTTCCACAAAAAAGCACTAACAATAATGGACAAAATGGAAAATCAGCCCCGAAAAGGCCCCAACCTCAATATGTGGGGCACTTTTTTTTAGGCCCCGACCATTTTACTCAATGCAAGCCCTGATACCACTAGACAAAAAAAGGTAAAAATTACTAATTATCCATATTTTTTTCAGAGGAAACCTCCCTTCAACTTAGTTCTGTTAATATGCATCTCCTTACTTAGAAACAGTTGTATTCTGTGCTATGTACATAATTTGCTAAACTTGTGATCGTTAAAAGTTGCCTTGTTCAAGGCAACTTTTAACGATCACAGGTTTAGTAAATAAACCTCTTGTGTATCCATGACGGCACTGGATAAATAATCAATAAACTAGATAAACTCATTCCATCTTAGTTCAAATCATAAATTGGTTTGTAATTTAAACAACATTTCATCCAGAACACTGTCTGCTGCACACATAAAACATCCCGAAAAAATGAAGCGGCTTGATAATTACTCCGTTGATGAAGCAGTTATGAAACGTACGATGTCATTGCAAATATTTCGCGTTGTAACAACAGACGGTAACATTTTCCACTTGAGCCGTAAACATAGAATATACTAAGCGAGCTCTCGTCCAATCAGAGGAGGAGGTTTTTAGTCTTATTGGAACATAGGTTAATGTCATTGCCACTAGTCCCATAGAACCTTTAATGTTAAACCCCATGTCTGCACTATGTGTGGGGAGTAGGGAACATAAGGGGGCATTTGCCTCCTCAACATAGACTTTGATCCCCATCCCTCCCACACCATCTACCACACACACAGTCAACCACACCCTCACTCTGTCTCCTCTTCATTTCCCCACACACCTAGCAGATGAACATATCCAGTAAAGACTTGCAAGCTTGAAAACAAATAATTATGAGTCATGTATATTCATGTACCAAACTGTGGGGATGTCAGCCTACTGAGCCAATTTGAGCTGTGCTTCATACCTTCAGGCGTTATTTGAAAGTACAATTCATGTTTTTAAAAAAAAAATTCTGAAAGGAGAATGCAATGCTATGATGCAGTAATTCTAGAAGGCATGTTTTCCACTAGGAATAAATTAGTGGGTCCGGTAGGAGGGGAAAATCACAGATCGCCTGGCACGACCATGGTTTGTGCTGGGTGAAGAAAATTTTAGTAGAATTGAATATTGGGATCCAGCTGCCAGTAGAGTTACCTCCCCATGAATAAACTGAATACTGAATTTCATATAGAATCGGGTGTGGGGCTTTGTTTTTCTTTTTGAAATGAGTACAGAATATATTATTCCATAATTGGTGCAAACATTTTTGATGAAAGGCGATGAAGCGGCAATGTTAAGATATTAACAAATTCTCTCAAATTACAGTTGTTGTTCCTTGCCTTCAGTCACTATGATATTGTGTGTCATATAATTCAATCTAATCAGAATCAATCTCAGCTCTCCGCGGGAACCCCGGGAAGTGAAGCAGTGCCTGTTCACTGCGGTAAACAGGCTCTGTTTTACTGGTAAAATAGGACCTAGTCACCAGTGCTTGGGATGTGCAAACCCTCTCTAAAATGGGCAACATGGCTTATTAACACTCACCCCTGGTCTTGAGTTGATACTCATGTTGTGGTCATGATTAGCCATTGTGCCAAAAATATGTGACCTTAAACACAAATAAATAAATAATCAATCTCGGCCAAACTAAGCTCCAAAAATGTTGTCATTCGTTACCCTTATTTACATGGTTTGAAAATAGCCACCCGTGAAAACATTGCATTGTGATGCCAGTTGCCAAGTTTCCAGAACAAGACATGAAACGTACCCTTCCCCCCCCTCCCCCCCATAGGGCTGTCATGATTAATCGATTGTTGATCGGTCATGCCGAAATCGATTAGTTTTTTTCGTTGTTGAAGAATCGGTAAATTTTCCCCCGTTTTAGATGTTTAATGATTTTTAAAAAAATTGATGAAAAAACTATTGTTTCTAAAGGTAAAAGGTCAAGAACGTCGACATTATACCTCAAGAAGCCGTTAGAAGGATTTCTCTTTTTTAAGTGCATTCAAAGCTTTGATGTTCTGACCTTTTGAACCGTCAGTGTAATAATCAAGACCAGTCATCAGTTGCAAAGTTCGCAACTGACGAACGGTCTTGATTATTACACTGACAGTTCAAAAGTTCAGAACATCAAACCTTCATTTGTACCTAAAGGAGGATAGTTTTCTTTGTTTACTTGTGGTAGGTCAACTGACGTGGACTTCATTTTAATGACTTAAAAAAGAGGGAGAGGGGGGGTCCATCTAGGTACGATTAATCAATTATTATCGATTATTTGCGATGATTAATCGATTCCTAAATTCAAAAATCGTGACAGCCCTACCCCGCCATCCCCCGCCACCCCTATCCTTCCCTCACACAGAGTCGGTTATTGCTGCCTATTTTGTTGTCTATCCATATTTAATGTGCTATATAAATAAGGAAAATTTATTTACTTTGAAGTTCCCACCTCCGATATTCCAGGAATTCAAATTAAATAATCTCATATTATACACTAAAATGAAGGTTGTGATGTATAGAACATGAAAAATATATGTAATCAACTCACAGAGTTGACAGTAGGCATCAATAGTTCCTGGAAGTCTTCTATTGTATTAGTTTCAGAACTGATAATTATATTAATGTTTCAGGAGAACAACTCGTGGCCAATTGTGCTTCAGAAATCTGAGAACAAAGCTGGGAAATCAATATTCTTCAAAATGCAGCGACAGAGCTGCATGGTGGTAAATTCCAAAACTCTCAGCTTTGTTTTCGATTTTGGTTTGTTTACATTTCGGTCAAAGTCATCGGGGACCAAAAAAGCATCGATATACAATGCTGTTTAAAAGCAAATAATGAGAAAAATTGCCTTAATACAGTGGAGCCCACTTAATATTGGATATCTCTTAACTGAATAACCCTGTTAATTGAATATGATTTTCCAACACAAAACCATTTACCATACCTCCAGTACAAATTTGACCTGATAATTGAATGTAGGTTATACAGTAAACTCCTGTTAATTGAATAAAAAATCTTGTAACCTGTCAAGAAACTACCCTGACATGCCCCATTTTTCCTTTGTTTATAGACCTATTAGGCCTCAGTACATCCAATACAGGCATTTAATCTATTATATCTTGTTTGATGGAGCTCTGACAAACAAGATATAATAGAATAAATGCTAACTTTATCTCTAGAATACAGGAAAGTGACACAATCACTGTTAATTGAATACTAAAGTTAATTGAATCATTTTCATTGGCAAAGCGGCTATTCAATTAACCAGGTTTCCACTGTACTACAAACTGTTATTGAATGGAGACTGCCCAGTTGCCATATTACTTGCAAGGTGTCATGACACCCGTTTGAATTTCCTAGAATTACGCAATTTTTTTTTTAATGAAAATATGTGGCGAATGTGCATCGGTCATGGAACCCATCTTCAATAAAGAATGCAGACAGTATCGTCCTTTCCCCAGATGCTGTCCTGTCACGACTTCGTAAAGTGTTTTGAATGCCTAGCTTTGTTCTTGGATATCTGAATAGACTACACTGAATATTGTCACAGATATTCTTTTCATTATTATTTATTGGGGTAAAAATCACTTTTTTTTGTCTTGTACAAAATGGTTTGGAATATAAAATTACTTGGGTACGAGATGGTTTTGGGTATGAAGTTACATACATAGGCATAGCACCCGTTACATGGTGACATGTACCACATGCAACAGTACAACTACAGTGGGAAGAAGGCAGCAGGACAAGGTGAAATGACAGGAGACTTTAAGGTCCTTTTTGAGTAATGCAAAATTTAGCTTGAAAATAGGTGACATGTTTTTTTCATCGCAATCTATTTGTCATTGGTATTTAAAAAAAAACAACCCAAAACTAGGATTTTAATTTTGTGCCAGTTAAGCTTTTGTCTGATAGTTCACACCAAGAGGAGGTACAAAATGGGACTTCGTGAACCATCTAAATAGAAACAAAAATTTTTATTGGTTTCTCATCTCCTACAACAGAAATAGAAATTAGAAGTTAGCTTCTTTTCATCTGAAAGAGACAAAATCTAATATTATGATTTTTTCTAAAATGAAAGAAAGGGTATTATATATTATTACCTCTTTAGCGGGCGTTCCTTAGTCCATTATCATTATCACTAATTTCCTGGGCATTAATACACGATAAATGCTCAGGTCATCACGTGACGTGCTGGGCCGCTAATGGGTTTTCCTTCCCATTAGCGCCCTTGGCCTGGCACATCACGTGACTGAATTACCTCCCATTCCCAATCTTTTGTTTCTGCTTTGTAAGTTCCGATGCTGTGCGAGGTAAACAAATCTCACAGCAGTTACTTGAGGTGATTACACCAAATATAACCAATTTACTGAAACATAAGGGGCCAAATAGTGATATAATGTGAGTATATTTATGTATCATTCTGTTTTTGAAGCTGCCAAACTCCGATCCTGGATTTTTAACATCGGTTATTTCGTACTTGTTTTAAAAAAACTTCCAAAAATAAACTCTGACAACTCATGAATATTCAATTACTTTGGCTTGTTTTGATCACATGGTTTTGTTTGCAAACAGACGACACGCGTTCATTGTTATTTTGAGGTTACTTGAATGACCTCCCCTATTAGTGGTAATAATAGAAATAAAATGATTTTTGCCTGGCGTTATTGTTTATTATTACCACTCAATCTATAAATTACTAGTCGATTAACTTGATTTTGGAGGGTCATTAAAACTCCATAATTTCAGTGATGTCACTCGACGGAGCCGGGCCGTGGTCGATAATGGTATAAATAGCCATTAGCTGCCTGCGACCTGGCCATTTTTAGATTCCATCGTCTAATGAATTACTCCCATTCGGATGACATCCCTTTGTATTTCTGAACTGAAGTCGAACGCACGATCGAAACAGAAATATCGAACTGACTTTAGTGATTATTTCTTCCAGCAATTCCCTCGTGCGGTTAGCTGTAACAGGGAGTGGTAATAATAGTAATAACATGATTGTTGTCAGGCATCATGATTCATTAGTGGCCCTGCAGCAATGATGAACAGTCCTTGGGCTTCTTAAAGGCCCTCGACTTCATCTCGGGCCTTTAATAAACCCTCGGGCTGTTCATCATTGCTGCAGGACTGCTAATGAACCATAATGCCCTCCAAAATCATGTTATTGTTATATTAATGGCCCTACAGAAATGATTAACGACCTTTGGGCTATTAGTGGCCCTCGACTTCGTCTTGGGTCAATAATAGATCCTTGGGCTGTTAATCATTTCTGTAGGGTCATTAGTGGCTCAGTAGGTAGAGGTGCAGGCTGCAAGCCGAGAGGTCCTCGGTTCAAATCCCACCTGCGGCAACCACGTTGTGTCCTTGGGCAAGACACTTCATCTCCATTGCCCGTGTGGGAGCACGATGACGCCGTGTACTAAGGCGTACTGCACGTCGATGTTACGCATGTCTTCAACCAATCTAACCCTGCTTGTGCTGCAGTGCGGAGTTACGATGTTGTGGACCTGCCAGCTGCTCGTCAGTGCTCAGTGGTTCTCTCTGGTACTCCGGCTTCCTCCACCCGTAAAACTGTCACGATCATGATTAGCCATTGTGCATAAATATGTGACTTAAACATTAATAAATAAATAAATAAATGTAGGGTCATTAATAAACCATAACACCCTCAAAAATCATGTTATTGGTATATTCTGCTATCCTGAAATAAAAATAAATAAAACAAAGTTACCTGAAATAAAAGCAAAAAATGTGCTTATGATTAGTTTGCTTCCGTTTATGTACTATATACCATCTGTTGCTGATTATATATCCGTGCTCCACTTAAGTGTGATGCCTCTTAACACTTTACCTAATGTAATGGCCAAAACTGGTCAGCACTATTCTAAAAAATTGCCAAGTAATTTTCATTATATTTTTCATTTTTTGTCACAAAAACAGGTTATAACCCCTCCTTGGAAAGAGCTCGTTTAGATCATTTCAACAAGGGGTCATAAGCTATGTTTTTGAGACAAAAAATGAAAAAAATTAGTTATTCAAGAATTATTTTTGCAATTGTCATCTGCTTTTCATGTTAGGTAAAGGGTTAAAGAAACTTCATAGCTGGTTGATATTTCTTGGTTTTCATAAGCGTGCCACAAGCTGAAAAATTTGTCACTAATTTCTCATTTTTTTTTGTCGTCAGTCTATCTATCTACCCATCAGTAAGTAGTCTGGCTTGTAGAGGAACTACTTCTTCTTGTACAAAGGTATGGCGCCAATGTATAAAATTGTAGATTCTTCCTCCCCGCTGGCTGATTCCATCTTCTGTGCCAAGCTTCCAAGTCATTATTGGTTCGGGAGCGCGGTGGCTCAGTAGGTAGAGGTGCCGAGTGCAAGCCGAGAGGTCCTCAGTTCGAATCCCATCTGCGGCAACTGCGTTGTGTCCTTGGGCAAGACACTTCATCTCCATTGCCCACATGGGGGCACGGTGGCATTGTGTACTAAGGCATACTGGATGTCGATGGTGCACTTGTCTTCAACCGATGCTAATCCTGCTTGTGTGGAGTTCGTATGTTGGGGAGCTGACAGTTGCTTGCCATTGCTCCGTGGTTCTCTCTGGGTACTCCGGCTTCCTCCACCTGTAAAACTCGTGGTCATGCTTAGCCATTGTGCATAAATATGTGACCTTAAACACCAATAAATAAATAAATAAATAAATAAATAAATAAATAAATAAATAACATTATTGGTTCTCACAGAGATGCTAAACATTGAACAATTAACAATTTTCCAAGTCGAGTTGCGCAGCCATATCTGTTGGAAGAACTCACAAAGTTCCTGAAGTGCTGATGTGGACACCTCTTCATTATGAATGGTTGGTAAGAACTGAGGGGCCATCTCCTTCTTGATAAACCTATGTGTTCCGCACCTTACAGAATATACCCTGATTCAAATGGAAGGCACAGCCTATGATGAAAATGACAGGATATGCAGTCAAAAATGCCTAAGAAATGTACCTAGGACTTAAATTTCCCAGTGGAATATCTGTCTTTGGTTCTGGATTTTGCATCAACCTGTAAAGAGTAATTGAAATTTCATTATCCAATCATCCACCCAGGCCAGAAAATAAGCAGACTGTCATCTGTAAAATGAGGTCCCCAGAGGGTGAATTTAGTGATGCTACCCAGCACAACAGGGTAGCATCACTAAATTTACACTCTTGTGATCCTCAGCCTGAATCAGGGTCTCAAAACTAAACAGAAAGAGGTACCCAGAGGATAAATTGGCCCACTGTATAGGATAGCATCATCAAATTCACCCTCTGGGGACCTCATTCTGCAAATGTCAGGCTGCTTATTTTCAGGCCTGCATCCACCCCTTCCTTTCCCAAACAGAAGAATCTTTCACTCAATTGTTTTCACATTTACCAACACCTCTTGCATCTATTGTCCACTCAGACCCATATTCAAACAGTTGGATTTTGTCACATCGCAACCACTGCAGTTTCTTGGGTGTCTTTCATTTCATTAATTATCCACTCATCCCAGCCTTTAACCCTTTGAACACTGGTGGTATCTTCCATTTGAGTTAAATGGCAGAAATTGGAAGAGTCCATATCCATTATTTGGGGGCAGAGCAATTATATTTTCAGCGTGCAGCCTTCAGTCTGCACATTGAAAATATTAATTGTTCTACCACACACGTTCACTTAGTAGCCATCCTACTTAATGAAATTATGATGTATCATGTTGCTGGACCGGAAAAGCGGTCTCTTGTGTTGCTTTTTGTCCTTAGAAATTGTAAATAATTACTAAGCGATATAGCAGTAACCCATCCTCCAAAAACTGTAGTCACAATATTTTCTTTCTGTTTGATCGCTTCAGTTCGTGATTTCACCGCCGACCCGGCTAATACTGCATTATATTTTGCATTGCACAGTGCAAACGGACATATATGTATTTCAGACTACTTTTCTTCTTCTACAGAAAGGAGGACATTAACTGAAGAGCATATTCTGCGCTAATTGTGACACGACTTGTAGTTTCAACTGTTCTCAGCAGATTAAGAGTTTTTTGATTCTCATAAACTTCAGCAGCAAGAATAAGTTTTCAGTTCTCAAATAATTTAGAATTTAATAATACTGTTATACTCCAGTGAGTGCAATGTGTACATACAGGGACATGACGAGAGGTTTCCGATTGAGGGAGTGTAGGGTAGTGAATTTGTAGGGGGGAGGGGGGGGGACCCCCCTCCCAGTCCCTCCCCCTAGTTGGAAATTCACTACCAAGGAAGATTATGAAAATGAACCCATGAAAGGGGGCATAAAATTGATTCTAGTAACTGAAATGCCAACACATTTATGATAGAATTATCAGATTATTATCATTTGGTATTTCTTCTGGGAATTGAATATGTGCTAAACAAATGCTCAAGCTTACAACTTTGAGCAGTTCACACTGTCCTAACATTAAATCAGATCTTATGCAGGAATGATAAGTTTTTGATGTTTCATCATTTGGTACTGAATGATGGAATTAACTCAGGATAATGATTTTACACGATGCGATTTTCTTGAAGTGCATTTCGAGGAATTTTTTACTTTGATAAGTAAACGTACTATAGAAATCTCGTACCGATTGACATGATACATACTTATGAAACTCGATATTGCGTACACTGTAGTTGTAAATAGTAACAGTTAGAATTTTTGTCGATTTGAAATTTGAAAATGAGTTGGAATTTTGGGAAGTAAAGGAGACATCAGCATCGCCAAAGAAGTTCTAAAATCCAAATAGATGGAATATCCAACTACTTATGACTTGGTCTCCGAATTTCCAACTACAGGAAATTTTTGCCAGGATTGGGGGAGGGGGGACACAGACCCCCTCCCCCCCCCCACCCACCCACCACCCCCCTGTTACCACGTCCCTGGGTACATATTCCATAGTGAAAAACAAACCTCCTATTTGTATATTTAGCAGAGTTTAACTGGAGTTTGAAAAGTTTGTGTGAACCAGAAGCGATTGTTGCAAAGCCAGACAAATGATAAAACCTGCACTCTATAATAATTGGGAATTTTCTTTTTACAGATGCTTGCTGTGTTGTAAGGTGTATTGATAGAAGGAAATGGCATTCCTGAAGAAGGTTGGAATTACTTTTGGTCGGACTCTGTGCTGTGGTCATAAAAAGCATGTATATACACATGTTTTATCACTCAACACAAGGGAGATGACTTTTTGTAAACTTAAAACTGTTTTGTTAAGTCTACGTGCACTTTCTTCTACAAATCCTTATCAACATTCACAGAGAAGATGTTCTGTTTATTGTTTGTACAAATGGAGCAGAGAATCAGACAGACTTTCTCTACCATATAGTCCAGTTTCCCACACAATACATTTTAACAGATCGTTTAGTGAAAAATCAGATTTCAAAAATGAAGATTCTGATACTAAAGAGAAATCTCTTCCTTTAATTGTTCAACTATCTCTCCAAAAACTCAAAAATGAGAATGTACAAGTTGATAAACAACAAGATACAGGGGAAAGTAAAAGTGTTTCTGTGAAAGAATTTGAAAAGGAACTTATAGACATGGAATTCGATTTTAAGGCATTTCAAGAAAAAGCTAAAAGAGGAATATTCAATTCATATACAAATCTGAAAGTGGAACAAGAGAGTGGAATTCAGCTCCCTCCTCTCAATGAGCATATAACAGAACAGAACCTTGTACATGAACAGATAAAATCCAGAAATAGAGATGAGAATTATGAATATATTGAGACATTAGTTCTTGATGAATTCGACCGCAATCAGCAGCTTGGCAGCCCAGAAGAATCTGAGTCTTTACTTAATGGCACTCCTGATCCATCAGTACCCATTAGTCGTATATCATGCCCAGGCTGTGGTTCAAAACATCACTGTCAGAATCAATCAATTCCCGGTTATATGCCTAGTGAAAGATTTAAATCATTGACAATGAAAGAACTATATGTCACTTTGTGCCAGCGTTGTTATTTGCTTGTATATCATAAATTCTGTCTTCAGTTGAAGGTTTCTTCCGATGAATATTTACAGATTATGAGTGATGTGAGGAAGAAGAAAGCTCTCATTTTATTACTTGTTGATTTAACTGATCTCCAAAATAGTATTGTAAAAAATTTAATGTCTGTGATTGGAACAAGAAAACAGTTGTATATAATTGGAAATAAGATTGACTTGATACCAAGTGGTTCTCCTGGTTATTTAAAGAGAATTGAGGAACAACTGAGAGCAGAGTGTGAAAGAGTAGGATTGAATCCTCTTGGAAGCAACATTAGAGATGTGTCACTTATTAGTGCAAAGACTGGTTATGGAGTTGAAGACCTTATTACTAAACTAATGAACACTTGGCAGAATAAAGGTATAGTATTTCTAACAATAAGGCTACACAAAGTAGATCTTCTGTTTCTCAGGCCATTATTTGTAAAATTTCATGCGGGCGAGCGGTTTTTTATTTTATTTTTTATTTCAGTAATTACTTCTTTGCCATCAAAAGTTGATGTTCTTGGTTCAAGTTTTAGGCCTCATAATCTACAGAATAGCATGGGCGGTGGTGTATTTCATCCCTTGAGTGCAAGAAGGCTTTGCAATGCTAAAGCATTGCAAAGCCTTCTTGCACTCAAGGGACAAATTCATCAATTTTTTTAACTTGGGTAAAATATCAGACATAAACCATTTAATTTTTATATTTTTTTATGTTTAAATTGGTTATAAAAAGAGAGCATGCGGCAGCCAAAAGGACCATGCGGGAGGGCCTGAGAAACAGATTTTTTATTTTTTTAGGCCTAACGGATGATAAATTTTGGCCTGTGATGGCTGTGAATCAAAATCAAATAAGGATTTCAAATTGAATTGAATCCTGAATCAACTCAGTTCTTTGTAACCTTTTACCTGACGTACATGATGTTTCAAAATTTATTAGGCCTAAAAAAGTTGAAAATCTACTTTTCTGGCCCTTCCACATGGTCCCTTTGGCTGCTGCATGCTGTCTTTTTATAACCAGTGCAAACTTCAAAAAAATAAAAATTAAATGTTTATGTCTGATATTTTACTTAAGTTAATAAAATTTATAAATTTGTCCTTTGAGTGCACTCAAGGGACGAAATACACCACCACCCATGCTATTCTATCCTATTCTGTAGATTATGAGGCGTAAAACATAAAACAAAACAAGAACATGAACTTCTGATGCCAAAGAAATAATTACAAAAATAAAAAAGAAAATAAACTGCCCACCCACATGCAATTTTACAAAACTGGTTATGGAGTTGAAGGCCTTATTACTAAACTAATGAACACTTGGCAGATTAAAGATATAATAATTCTAATACAGTAGAATCCTGTTAATTGAATATCCATTTTGCCAGTGAAAATTATTCAATTAACAGGAGTATACAATTAACAGGGATTTGGTCAGTTTCCTGTGTTCTGGAGGTAAACTGAGCATTTATTCTATTATATCTTGTTTGACAGAGCTCATAGAGCTCTGTCAAACAAGATAGAATAAATGCCTGTACTGGATGTAGTGAGGCCAAAAAGGTTGGTAAATAAGGGGAAGTTGGTGCATATCACAATACTTTTTTCGCCTTTTTACAAAAATTTATGTACAATTAACAAAAGTTTACTCTACAACTCATATGCAATTAACAGATCAAATTTGTACTGAAGGTATGGTAAATGGTTTTGTGTTTGAAAATTATATTCAATTAACAGAGATATACAATTAAGAGATATCCAATTAAGTGGGCTCCACTGTAATAACGGATGATAAATTTGTGTCTGGGAATCTCGTATTTAGGTCAAAATCAAATAAGGCAAAGGATTTTGAATTGAATCAAATCATGAATTAAATCTCAGTGCCTTTTAACCCTTTACCAGGCATACATTGACACCAAAATTTGTTATTTCAATTCTCAAAGCTCAATGATCTCATTCCAAACAGGGTTCACATGATACGGTTTTGTGAACAAATTTTTTTCATTTTTTCAACTCCACAGTTTGCAAATCACAAGGATAGATATGACCAATTCATTAGGTAAAGGTTTTACTTGTAAATATTACACCCTTTCTTTTACTGTAAATATATTCAGTCGCCTCTCAATTAAAGTGGAGCCCACTTAATTGGATATCTTTTAGTCAAATAGTTTTATAACCCTGTTAACTGAATATAATGCCCAAACACAAAACTATTTACCATACCTTCAATACAGATTTAACCTATCAATTGAATATAGGTCATAGAGTACAGTACAGCCACCATGGACTGGTCATAATCCATGCATGGGCAGTGATATCCACTCATGCATTTACCAGGTACAGTAGAACCTGTCTTGAGAGACCGCCCTTTGGGCCACACAAAAGTGGTCTCTCAAGACAGGTGGTCTCTCATAACAGGTTTCAGGTTTTCTCAAGTCGGTGAATAACCAACTACAAAATTCAGAAATGGAGAAGAAAGGATTTTTTGTAATTACTTTGTAGTTGTTCTTTTTTATGAAGTTTTTGTAACAAATTGAAATGGACTGTTATAAAAATTATAAAAATAAATTAGTGTTGAAAATCTTCATTGAAGATTTTCAACACTAATTTATTTTTATAATTTTTATAACAGTCTATTTCAATTTGTTACAAAACGATATTTTTATACTGCACCAATGACCCAGACTTAGCTGGTGCTAACTCTAACAAAACCAGGGCCAAACACAAATTTTGCCCCCCAATCCCCAAAATTTGCATCCAAAACAAAAAGAAATCATGTCCTAAAGGACCTCCATACTACGCCCCCACTGCGCATGCGCAGTGTCACGGACGTCCCGAAATTGGCGCCAATTATCATTCTCTGTTTGGCCCTTCATCAGTCAACATCTCACTGATCTTTGTGCTTGTAAATCTCAGTTTAAAGGATGCCAGACACGTAATTTTTGGAGAATGGTGATTCTAAGGAGGATATAGAAGGAGGAGAGGAAAAAGAAGTGACAAAAAATAATCAGGGCTGTACTTAAAATTTTTTGATGAAATTATGTTAAGTTGCCTATTTTCGAGGCATGGGCCTCTTGTTGTCATTCTTGCTAAATGTTGCACTGCTTATTCAGTGTTTCCTCTCCCCTAGCCTTCTAAAGTCCCCCCTTGCAATTCTCCCATGCTTTTGGCATATTTTTGAGAAAGTTCATATTTTTATACTGTACCAATGACCCAGACATAGCTGGTGCTAACTCTTAAAATATAGGGCCAAACACAAATTTTGCCCCCCAATCCCCAAAATTTGCATCTAAAACTAAAGAAAACATGTCCTGAGAGGCCCTCCACACTTCGCCCCTACTGCGCATGCGCAGTGTCAAGGACGTTACGAAATTGGCGCCATTTATCATTCTAAGTTTGGCCCTTCATCAGTTAACATCTGACTGATCTTTGTGCTTTTAAATCTCAGTTTAAATGATGCCAGACACATAAATATTAGTGAAATGGTGATTCTAAGGAGGATAGAAAAGGAGGAGAGGAAAAGAATGTGTGACAGAATATTATCAGGGCTGTAACTTAAAATTTTTTAATGAAATTATGTTAAGTTACCTATTTTCAAGGCAGCAGCCATTTTGTTGTCATTCTGATTATTTAGTTACACTGTTTTTACAAGTGTTTTTCCTCTCTCCCTGTCCTTTAAGTTCCCCCTTGCTATTCTCCCATGCTTTTGGCATAATTTCTGTAATTATTATTACTAAAATTTCTTGGGAGTTTAGCTGAATAACAGAATGAATTCTGTTCTTTCCCCATGTTTACGTCTTCACCTACGGGTGGTTAGGCGTTGTGTTCTGCATCTACCATCTGATGTTCTGCAGTTTCTTCCCTGGAAGTCTCTGTTTTGCATCAGATGGTGTATTTTTGGTAACTGATTTCGGGCCTGGGTGCCTGGAGTCTTATTTTAGTGTTTTTACACTCATTGTTTACATTTACAACAGCCCTCTGTGTGAGGGGGGGATTTCTAAATAATAATATCTTTATGTTATTTCAATCATAACTAGATACATTATTATTGTTCGTAAGTGTTGAATAAATTGTTTAAAATATTTTTAAAATTTTTGTCCACACTTAGGCTTGGGATCCATTGGGGCTCAACGTTACTTTTCAGAAACTTGGGCTGTTCTGAAAAAATATTTTTTCAAAATATTTTGATTTCAATTATTTTTTCTATATTAATGGATCATATTATTATTATGTATTTTGATTGCCAGGGGTTAGTGCGAGTACCAGGACTTGTTTTCTTTTCACTTTGAAAGGATATTGATCAATTGTTTTAAGAGGAAGTCTTCCTCTGACCTTATTATCATTCTATATGTGGTCAGTGTACTCGCATTAACTCCGGTTCTGTATCGTATGATTTCGATGACAATATGGGAAGCGTATGTCACGGTATGTTGTTGGGGATTTGGACACTCCGGTCCTTTCCCCGCAGGGTCACTCTACTTTATCAATTTCTATTTCAGACGATCAAGATTAGGGTGATGTATCTGTGATGTCTTCCAACAGTGTGCCTCCGTCGTCACAATTAATGAAGGGCTAGCGGAAAAGTGCTCATGTAATACGCCAATTGCCTAAGACGACCCTAGTAGGTTCGACGGCCTTTGACGTCCGCTAGCTCGCCCGGTGTAGCGTCCATTCACTGAATGGTTCGGCAGCCGGGTTCGTCCGTTGCGGTCTAGAAGGAATTTTGGGGTGATGCGAGCACTATAAAATTAACTTAATGCACACCCAGTGACGGCGGATCGGAGGGAGAACGGAGGAAGCCTTTTAGTCCGGTTCATAGCTCGTTCCGGTCCATCCGGACGGCAAGCGAGAGAGGCCCCTCTCTCGTTCAACAACATCTGGCCCCAGATGTTGTGGTACAAATGTGTCGTTAGCGGAGCATACGTCCGTCGCTCGGGACGCTCCGTTGTATAGGCAGTCCGCTGAGACTGCTAAGGCTTCCTCTTCTCGTCAGCGCACACGACCGCACCTTGGCTGCGTGACCGCCGATATATTAGGAAAAGTATGTGGGAGCCATCTGATGCGGAGCTGCCCTCGGCGAAGCAGCGATAGACTGCGCCTCCGCAGGTCTCGACGCCGGACATTCTTGTGCACATAGCACAGCTTATCGCAGCATCCCAGCAGCCGACAGAAACGGTGTCGGATCGAGAATTATCCGACAGCGCTGGGTCGGTAGCCGGGGACTCGAGGCCTGCAGACTCCGGACGTTCGCATAGGAAGTATGCGGGAGTCAACGTACACGGAGCTTCCAGCGGCAATGCATCGTAAGTCCGCTACTGCACAGGCCTCGGGAACGGACGTGCTTTCCTTAATAGCACAGTTTATCGCAGCATCCCAGCATCAACTGAATCTGTCGCATATATTTTATCCGACGATGCTGGGTCGGGACGCTCCGCGGAAGCGGGTACGGACGTCCGAAAGTTTCATCCGGTCCGACGGGATACCGAAAGGGATTCGGTGGATTTCAAGCTTTCCCTTTCGGAACAACATATGCTGCGATGCCGGATAAGAAACTGATAGCGTCGGTGGACTTAGAAATTTTTCGTTCGGTTCAGGGACATCGTCCCTCAGTTCCGACATAGTCCAATAATGTCACACAAACTTTCGAATTATTGAACGACGCTATATATATTATTATTTTATGCTTGCTTTCCAAGCATTTCTGGTTTCTTGTTCGAAGAGTTATGGAGATGTCTTTCAAAAGTGTGCCTCTGTCGTCATAGTTAATGAAGAGTTAGCGGCAATAAGTGCTCATGGAATATGTCTATCGCTTACGGAGTGACATTCGCTAGCTCACCCGGTGTAGCGTACATTCATCGAATGGTTCGGCTGCCGGGTTCGTCCGTTGCGGTCTAGGAAGGAGATTTGGGTGATGCGAGCACTTTAATTACTTTAGTACTCACCCAGTGACGGCAGATTGAGGACAGATCGGAGGAAGCCAACAACATAGGGGACCGCATGTTGTGGTTCAGATATTTTACATTCGGAGCATATGTCCGTTGCTCGGGACGCTCCGTTATATTGACAGTCCGAGAGACTGTCTTTAATGCTTCCTCATCCTCACAGCAGGGCACACGACCGCACATTGGCTACGTGACCTCGAGTATCCGATCAGTTTCGGCATTCAGTGATTCCACAGCGAATAGGTCGCGCCATCCGGTAGCCAAGGGACACGAGGCCTATACACTCCGTTCGCTCGCATATTGGAAGTATGCACGGGGTAACGATCTCGGAGCTTCCTGCGGCAATGCATCGTAAGACCGCTGCTCCTCAGGCCTCAGTGACGGACGTGCTATCCGAGTTAGCACAGTTGTTTCGCAGCATCCCAGCAATTGACGGTTTCTCGGTCGAATCAGGAATTATCCGACGGCGCTGGGTTGGTGCGGTCCGCGGTTGCATCAAGCTACGGACGACCGAACGCTTTATAGGGTCCGACAGGATGGCGAAAGGGATTCGAAAGATTTCGAGTTTTCCCTTTAGTAGTATCGGAAGATGCCTTTCATATCTTCTGGCATTTCTTCCAGTGATTATTTTTCGGACTTCATTGCTGCGATCTTGGATAAGAGACTTATAGCGTCATTGGACTCGGATTTTTCGATCGGTACAGGGACTTTGTCCCTGACTTACCGACGCAGTCCAATATTGTCATTACAACATGTGTTTTATTTTTCGACGCTATATATTTATATATATATACAAGACGGCTACTAAGCATGATAGTTTAGTTTCTTGTCCGCGTGGCTCATTTCTGCCATTTTATCTTTTTTTACATATAGTTTATTTTGGCAGAGCAGGGCATACCGAGAGTTCATATGCGTCTAGACGGTGTGATTAAAGACTGCATATATTCTTTTTCACCGTTTATGTCTTTTCCAATTTCAATGTTGGGAACGACATTATGTATATTAGACTTAACTTAGACGCTTTATTATACGTAATCCGCCTTACTGAGGCGTTATCATTACGTCTTCAAGAAAAGATTTACGGGATATTATTCTCAATGTAATTTCTTTTGAGGGCAGTAGTTTGTTCACGTATAACTCCGCCCTTCAGTGGCTGATTGGAGTTGGTTAGACGTGAGGCAGCCCTAGCTACATCCACGCGTGGATAGTAGGTTAAGAACTCTCTCAGAGTCGCTTCGTTCTCGGAGGAGCTTCTCTTCGACGGCAACTTTCCGGCAATCCATGAATTGCTTGATTTATACATTCTCTTGTCTATCTAGTGTTACAAGAGATTCAGACTGGGGCAAACATTCGGTGGTTGACTCAGAGAGTGCCGCCGCAGTTGCCGGACCCGAGTGTGGCTGTTATGACGGTTGCCAGTCAAACAGATTGGGATATATACTGATCCCTACGGATTCGAAGTGCCAGGGTCTTTGGGTTCCGCAGTCTTTTAGCTATCAGTTAACTTCCGCGGAATAATGTTTTTTAGGCTTGCTTTATGTCATTGCATGAACATTATTCAGAAACGCATGCCCAAATTCCTGTCCTTTAATTCGACAGTAGTGACGTATCTCCGGAACCAGGGAGGCACTCTTTCGTTTCCGTTATTCAATTTAATGGAAAGAATCCGTCTGTTGGTTATAGTACACCAAGTTCAGTTTTGGTCCGTCATATTCTGGGTCGTCTGATTGTTTTATCGCACTCCCGTTCTCTTATGGGTCGCTTGTTGCTGTCAGAATGGACTCTCAACAAACAAGTATTCAATCAGATTTGCTATCTATGGGAGCGCCCAATGATGTTTTATTTATGACACAGCTGGCTAATCAATTGCAGACGTATGTGTTGGCTTGTCCAGATCTCTGAGCTAATACTGTTAACGCTCTATTAATCTATAGGACAGAATGATAGGATACGCGTATCCTCCGGCGCTGTTGTTTTTAGCAGGTATTGCTAAGATAAACAACCACAATACATTTCTGTTGATAGCATCTCTATCTTCACAGAGATCATGAGTAATTTACTCTCTTGTCTACTGTGGATCTTAACGTGAAATCTTCCTCTATGTGAGGATCTTTTTTCACTGGGTAAATCGTGTCATCTTTATCACAACCAGCAAGGTCGCAACCTTCATGTATTCCGTTGTGTGGTCCGTATTGCATTGTAAGCACTGTACTGGACGAGCTTTGGACGCGATTTCTTACTATAGGAGATCCTCTTCTTCGCTATTCTATGCGACTAAAGTGGAGGCTCTTCCGTTGTGGTGTAGGGATCATTATGTTCATATGGTTGATCCCTCCATACTACTCATTGCTATTTTTTAGTATACTTGTTTCACAAGATCAACTGCAGCCTGTTGTTATTTAGGTTATAGGTTTATGTTACCTCATACCTATGCACTCTACGATAGTTTACAATTGAGTCTTTTGTCTCTTTATCTAAGTCAGTTAGTAACTTTTGGATAAATAGACTTAGAATCTTTAGATTAAATTCCTATACGGATTTTAACTTCAGGTTCTTATTTAGCTAAGTAATCATTTGAGCCTCTGGAAACAGTAGTTTTCAAATTCTGACCTTTTAGACAGTAATTCTGTTGGTTTCTCTTTTACTGTAGAGTCAGTGAGTTTCATGCACTATCGATGGATGATTTTCACTTTCATAGTTTCGGAATCAATACTTCCGTTACTATTTAGGTTGGATTGTTGCATAAGAGTTAGGCTCCTATTATCCGGAACCTATTATTTTGAGGTCCTTCCGTCTTCGTATGGGCATAGGCCTTTACTCTTTCCGGGTACAGTTTATGTATTTATAAACAGATATCTGTTTATTACAAGGGCGTAAGCTTCTTCTGTCTTTGATGTCTAGTAGAAGGACGTTACGCTCCATTTTATTGTTAATGGATTCTATTAACTAGCGTACTGCTTATGGTATATCATTGGCTTAGCAGTTGTGCTTAAGATTTCGGCTCATGAAGTAAGAGTTCTTCTACTTCTTGGGTTTACATTAATAGTGTTCTATTATAGATTTTTGAAGGCTGCTCATTGCGCTCAGCCATCCATTCATGAATTTTATCTCAGAAATATCGAGTCCATTTCTGGAGGCCTCTATTGTTAGGTCTATTATCTACTGCTCAGAATGTCATTCACTTAACAGTTGCTACTATAGCTAGGTAGGCTGTCTGTTTCGGCAGTGTCTCCGTTCGGCTGCCCTCTTCGCTCTGGGCTATTTGACCCAGGGCAAGAAAAAGGGGGGGGGGGGGGGGGGGAGGGTGTTCCCTTGGGTCACCTGTTTTTACTATGAAAACAAGGGGATACCTCCTCCGGAGTTAGTAATTCTGAGCTGTTATTGGGATGGTTGTTTAGTGAGAAGTTTAAGTTTATAAAATTCATTCAAGTCTTAGTTTTTAAAGTATAGCTTTTGAATATTGCATATGTCAACGGACATGATTATGCAATTCTCACACACTTTTAGGAGTATAAGAGTCTCTATTCTCTAGACTTACTTTATTATTGGCTTACTTTAAAAATTATTAGTATAAGGATTATTGGATATTATAGAGTACATGGATGTATGAAGCTCAATTTTTGGAAGGTGTTGTATCTTTCTAATTTATCATAAATAAGAAAGATACATGTAAGGCCTATTACTTCTTTTCCCTACAGGGGATGACTCTATTTTATTTTATTGAGCGTATTCCATTTTGCTCTATGTCCTTGGCCCTCCAGCCTTTTTACTATTCAGCTATGTCTGGGTCATTGGTACAGTATAAAAATGTTAAAAAATTTATAGTAATTTATATATTTTTTATACTTACCAATGACCCAGACGGGGATGGCCCTCCCAGGAGTTGGGAACTCTTGCCTCCCCGCTGAGTACATAGCGCTTACCAGGCACTGGTTATTAGAATGATAAATGGCGCCAATTTCGTAACGTCCTTGACACTGCGCATGCGCAGTAGGGGCGAAGTGTGGAGGGCCTCTCAGGACATGTTTTCTTTAGTTTTAGATGCAAATTTTGGGGATTGGGGGGCAAAATTTGTGTTTGGCCCTATATTTTAAGAGTTAGCACCAGCTATGTCTGGGTCATTGGTAAGTATAAAAAATATATAAATTACTATAAATTTTTTAACTTCTAAAATTTTCCTGGGAGAGTTGCTTGGATACAGAATGTTTTCTGTTATTTTCCCCATAGTTACGTTTTCACCCATGGGTGTATAAACGTTGTGTTCTGCATCTTCCATCTGATGTTCTGCAGATTCTCCCCTGGGAGTCTCTGTCTTGCATCAGATAGAGTGTAATTTTGATGACTGATTTCGGGCCAGTTTTTTCAGTGCCTGGAGTCATGTTTTCTGGTATTTTACACTGTTTGTTTACATTGGCAACAGCCTTTTTTGAGGGGGGCTGTTTGCCTTTGGTGTAGTTTATCTCACTATAAGATACATTTATATTATCCGTAAGTGTCTCATTAATTATTTAATATAAATTTAAAATTTTTGACCACACTTTGCCATCGGATCCATCGGGGCTCAACGTTACTTTTCAGCAACTTGGGCTTCGCTGAAAAAATATTTTTTCAAAATTATTTTGATTTGCAATTGTTTTTTCATTTATTAATGGATCATGTTATTATGTATCTTTGTGTCAGGGGTTTGTGTGAGTAACTAGTACTTGTTGTTGACTTTTCACAATGAAAGGATATTGTTCAAATTGTAATGGGAAGAAATCTTCCTCTGACTTTCATGATCATTGTATTAATTGTAGTCTGTGTTCTCGCACTAATCCCTGTCCTATATGTCAATATTGGGATGAGAAACATTGAAAACGTGTGTCACGGTATGTTGTTTCTGGAGAAAGGGCTATGCCGGCTCTTTCTCCGCAAGGTCACTCTACTCTCTCAGTTTCTATTTCAGAGGAACAAGAACAGGGTGATGTTTCCATGTTATCTTCTACAAGTGTGCGTCCGTCGTCACAAATGAATTTAGAGCTAGCGGCAAAAGTGCTCATGGAGATTAGACAAATGTCGTCCGCTAGCTCTCCCGGTGTAGCGTCCATTCACCGAATGGTTCGGCAGCCGGGTTCGTCCGATGCGGTCCAGGAGGAAATTTTGGGTGATGCGAGCACTATAAACATACAAGGTGCACACCCAGTGACAGCGGATAGTAAGCGAGAACGGAGGAAGCCTTTGAGTCCGGTTCCTAGCTCGTCCAGGTCCAGCCGGGCCGCGAGCGAGAGAGGCCCCTCTCTCGTACAACAACATCTGGGACCAGATGTTGTGGTACAAAATGTGTCGCAAGCGGAGCATACGTCCGTCGCTCGGGACGCTCCGTTGTATAGGCAGTCCGCGGAGACTGCTAAGGCTTCTTCTTCTCGTCAGCGCATACGACCGCACCTTGGCTGCGTGACCGCCGATATCTTACCAGCTTCGCCGATCAAGGATTCTTTGGCGACCAGGTCACACCATCCGGCACCCAGGGATTCGAGACCGATGGACTCCGGACGTTCGCATAGAAAAAGTATGCGGGAGCCATCTGATGCGGAGCTGCCCTCGGCGAAGCAGCGAAAGACTGCGCCTCCGCAGGTCTCGAAGCCGGACATTCTTGTGCAGATAGCACAGCTTATCGCAGCATCCCAGCAGCCGACAGAAACGGTGTCGGATCAAGAATTCTCCGACGGCGCTGGGTCGGTACGCTCCGCCGAAGCATCGGGGGGGGGGGGGGGGGGGGGGGGGGGTGGGGGGTGGGGGGGCAGGGGGGGGGGGACGACCGGGAACATCATGAGGTCCGACCGGATGGTGAAAGGGATACGTATGATTTGGAGCTATCCCTTTTGGAACAACATAAAGCTGCCGTGGACTTCATCCGGCACTTTCTCCCTCAAGTTGTTCCGTCGGGCCAGACTGCTGCGGTTCCGGACAAGAGGATTATAGCGTCATTGGACTCTGAATTTTTTGAGCGGTTCAGGGACATCGCTTCCGAGTTTCCGTCGCAGTCCAATAATGTTGCAAGAACATTTGAATTATTGAACGACGCTATATTTAAACTTGCTTCCAAGATGGGGAAAGCAGGTTTCTTGTCCGCTAATACTCTCAACCTGCCTTTCATTAATGCAAGGAATAAATTCGACACGGCAGGACAGGGTATTCCGAGAGTTCCTCTGCGTATGGACGACGAGGCGGAAGACTTAGAGCTATCATTACCATCGTCGGCATCTATTCCAGCCACGGTGTTGGAAACAGCTATTGCGTCTAACAGAGCCAATTTAGATGCCTTATCTTACGCAGATCACCTTACTAAGGCGTAATCACTGCGCCTTCAAGGGAAAGAGTTTCAGGATATACAATCCTCTTTAAGACTTCTTTCAAGGGCAGTAGCTTATTCCACGTGTAACTCCGCCCTTTCAGTGGCAAACCTGGAGTTGGTTAGACGTGACGCAGCCCTAGCTACATCCACACTCGTGGATACTAAGGTGAAGAACTCTCTTAGAGTCGCTTCGGTCTCCGGAGAACTTCTCTTTGACGGCAAGCTTTCTGCTATTTATGATAAAATTACAAAGAAAGCTTCAGATTCTCTGTTGTTCAGATCTGCTTCTAAGAAGTCGGATACAGCAGACAAGAATAAGACAGGCACTTCTGGGTCTAATGCGCCCAAGAGAGGTTCCTATAGAGGTTCCGGTGCGTCCTCTTGGTCTTATTCGAGAGACCGTCAGGGTAGCGACTCTCGTTCGGGACGTCCTTTGGGTCGGGACAACCGGTCGGACGCCCCGAGGTCGACGGGGCGAGGTGCAGGTCGTGGAGGACGTGGTTTCTCCTACCGCAGACCTCACAGGTCCAGGAGGTGATGGCTTAAACCTCTATCGCGTACCAGTTGGCGGAAGGTTGTCAAGCATTTCACAAGAATGGGCGTCGGTTACGGACGACCCTTGGGTGAGAGGAGTGACTTCGGAAGGTCTAAAGATATCCTTCAAATGAAAGCCTCCATTTACTCGAAGTCCAAAGTGGACTCAACTTCCGTCAAATCCGCAGAAAAGAGACGCTCTGTTATCAGAGGTGCAGTCTCTTTTAATGAAGAACGCGGTAGAGGTCGTAGAAAACCAGGAAACTCCAGGATTCTACAGCCATCTGTTTCTGGTTCCGAAACCAGACGGCTCGTTCCGTCCAGTCATAGATTTGAGCTGGATAAACAAGCTGATCGTCGCTCCGAAATTTTATATGGAGACGATTCGGTCGGTCAGAGCGAGTATTCGGGTGAACGATTATGCAACAAGCATAGATCTCAAAGATGCGTACTTTCACGTCATGGTACATCCGACATTCCGAAAGTATCTACGCTTCACAGTCCTAGGAGTGGTGTATCAATTCCGGGCGATGTGCTTCGGATTGAATCTAGCACCCTGGGCTTTCACTCGGGTAATGAACTCGGTAATGATCTATTTCCGAGCTCATTCGTCTGCGATAACGTCGGCCTACCTGGACGACATTCTTCAGAGGTACGGCAACGAGTTAACGCTTCAGAACGATGTTCAGAATCTACTTCTATTGCTCCGACGTCTCGGTTTTATAGTAAACGAGGAGAAGTCGGATCTGGTGCCGTCCAAGTCATTCACTCATCTGGGAATGAGCTTCGAGACGCACAACAATCTCGTTCATCTGCCGTTAACCAGAGCGAAATTAGTCAGTTGTTACGCTCGCTATTGTCTGCACGCAGACAAAGTCACAGCGAGAGAATTTATGAGACTGATAGGTCTGTGCGGAGCCGCTGCGGATCTCATTCCAATGGGGCGGTTACGCACACGTCCTCTCCAAATTTTCTTGACTCAGAATTGGAGTGTGAAAATTCATTCGCTCGACGTAGACGTTCTCTTGTCAGATCAAGTGAAACAAGAGATTCAGACTTGGGCAAACATTCAGTGGTTAACTCAGGGAGTTCCGCTGCAGTTGCCGGATCCGAGTTTTACCATTATGACGGATGCCAGTCAAACAGGTTGGGGTGCATCATTAATCCCAACGGATTCGAGATGCCAGGGTCTTTGGGATCCGCAATTCCTGTGCAAGCACATAAACATCAAGGAAATGATGTCAATTTGGCTTGCGTTATGTCATTGGATGGACATTATTCACAATGCTCATGTCCAAATCCTATCCGACAATACGACAGTAGTGGCGTATATACGGAATCAGGGAGGCACTCATTCAGTTCCGTTGTTCAATCTAACGGAAAGAATCCTTCTGTTTGCGCTAGAACATCACGTTCTTCTTTCGGTCCGTCATACCGGGTCGTCTGAATGTGCTAGCAGACTCCCTTTCACGAAAGGGTCGCTTGTTGCCGTCGGAGTGGACTCTCAACAAACAAGTATTCAGTCAGATTTGCTACCAATGGGAACGGCCAATGATAGACTTATTTGCGACACATCTCAACAATCAGTTGCAGACGTATGTGTCTCCGTGTCCGGATCCAAGAGCATTTGCAGTAGACGCTCTGTCGATCCCTTGGGACGGAATGATAGGATATGCGTATCCTCCAGCGCCGTTAATTCAACAAGTATTGCTAAAGATAAAACAATCTCAATGCAAGATTCTGTTGGTAGCATCTCTGTCGCCACAGAGACCGTGGATAAATCTACTCAGGTGTCTGTTGTGGGACCTACCGCGAAAGCTTCCTCCACGGGAGGATCTTCTTTCGCAGGGGAAATCGCGCCAACTCCATCACAACCCGCAAGGTCTCAACCTTCACGTTTTTCCGTTGTGCGGTCCTTCTTGCATGGCAAGCACTTTACAGGACGAGCAGTGGACGCGATTTCTAACTGTAGGAGGACCTCCTCTTCGCTAAACTATGCGGCTAAGTGGAAGGTTTTTCGTCGTTGGTGTAGGGATCATTCTGTAGATATATTCGATCCCTCTATACCAGACATTGCAAACTTTCTAGTATACTTGTTTGACGAAATCAAACTGCAGCCTGTTACTATTAAGGGTTATAGGTCTATGTTATCTGATACCTATGCACATCATGATAGTTTACAAATTGGATCTAATGTCTCTTTATCTAAGTTGGTTAGAAACTTCTTGATAAATAGACCCAGAACTCTTAGATTAATTCCTAAATGGAATTTAGCTTGGGTTCTTCTTAAATTGAAGGAAAAGCCATTTGAACCTCTTGGGACAGTAGATTTCAAATTCTTATCTTATAAGACAGCTTTTCTCTTAGCTTTCTCTTCTGCTAGAAGAGTCAGTGAGCTTCATGCACTGTCGGTGGATGATTCTCACTATCGTAGTGTCGGGAACACTATCACCTTCAGTACTAATGTGGGTTTTTTAGCTAAGAATCAGGCTCCTAATAAATATCCGGAACCTATTGTTATTAAGGCTCTTCCGTCTTCAGACGGGCGTAGGCCTTTACTCTGTCCTGTTAGAGCGTTACGTATCTATAAACAGAGATCTCAGTTTATCAGAAAGGGACGGAAACGTTTCTTTCTGTCTTTGATGCCTAATAGAAAGGACATTTCGGTCCATTCTATTGCTAGATGGATTCAATTAACTATCCGTACTGCTTATGAGAGTTTATCTTCTTCTCAGCAGTCTGTGCTTAAGATTTCCGCTCATGAAGTAAGAGCTCTTGCTACTTCTTGGGCTTATGCTAATAGTGTTGCTATTACAGATTTAATGAAGGCTGCTTATTGGTCTCAGCCATCCACATTCACGAATTTTTATCTCAGAAATATTGAGTCCATTTCTGGAGACCTGCATTGTTTAGGTCCATTATCTGTTGCTCAGAATGTCGTCCACTAAACAGTTGCAACTATAGTTATGCAGGCTTTCTGTTCCGGCAGTGACTCCGTCCGGCTGCCCTCTTCGCTCTGGGCTATTTGACCCAGGGCAAGGGGAAGGGGGGGGGGGGGGGGGCAGGTGTTCCCGTAGGTCACCTGCTTTATAGTGAAAAGCAAGGGAATGCCTCCTCCAAGTCAGTATTTCTGAGTCGCTTCCGGGATGGTTTTAAAGTGTAATATTAATGTTAAAATTCATTCATGTCTTATTTTTAAAGTGTAGCTCGGTGTGAAGCATTTGTATATGTCAAGTGTCAAATGGGCTTTAATATACAATACTCGGACACTTTCAAATGACTATAAAGAGTCTCAATTCTCTGGACTACTTTATTTATTGGCTTACTTTAAAAATAATTAGTATAAGGGATATACTGGATGTTAATAGAGAACATGAATATTATTGTGCTCAATTATTAAGGGTATTGTATCTTTCTAATTTAGTATTAAATAAGAAAGATACATGTAAAGCCTAATACTCCTTTTCTCCTTAAGGGGTTACCTCTTTATTATATAGTCGAGCTTATTGGATTTTCCTCTATGTCCTAGGCCCTCCAGCCTGTTTACTATTCAGCTAAGTCTGGATCATTGGTACAGTATAAAAATGTTAAAAAATTCATAGTAATTTATATATTTTTTATACTTACCAATGACCCAGACGGGGATGGCCCTCCCAGGAGTTGGGAACTCTTGCCTCCCCGCTGAGTACATAGCGCTGACCAGGCACTGCCAGTAAGAATGATAATTGGTGCCAATTTCGGGACGTCCGTGACACTGCGCATGCGCAGTGGGGGTGTAGTATGGAGGTCCTTTAGGACATGATTTCTTTTTGTTTTGGATGCAAATTTTGGGGATTGGGGGGCAAAATTTGTGTTTGGCCCTGGTTTTGTTAGAGTTAGCACCAGCTAAGTCTGGGTCATTGGTAAGTATAAAAAATATATAAATTACTATAAATTTTTTAACTTTCAACACAAATTTATTTTTATTCCTATCTGTCACATTTCAGGTATGTATGAAATTGTTTATTCAGCAATAATCCTAATCTTTTCACAGGGGTCTTATAAGAACATCTGAATTTTTAATGAGTTAGCAATTGAAACCCAATTAAGAGCTTTTAATACTTTTAATTATGTTAGTATAACCACAATGGATTTTCCAATTCCGGAATGTTCAGGTAAAATGTTTTTGTCATGGTTTCTGTCTTCAAAGGGGCGGTCTCTCAAGACAGGTCTAATATGGCATAAAAATAAAAGTTGGTACCAGGTCACAGTGTTCTCTCAAGACAGGTGGTCTCTCAAGACAGGTGGTCTGACTGGTCTCCCATAGTAGGTCCATTATAGAGTAAAACCAATCTGTGCCTGGTAGATGTGGTCTCTCAAGACAGGTGGTCTCTCAAGACCGTGGTCTCTCAAGACAAGTTTTACTGTACCTTCAATACAGATTTAGCCAATCAATTGAATATAGGTCATAGAGTACAGTACAGCCGCCATGGGCTGGTCATAATCCATGCACGGGCAGTGGTATCCACTCATGCATTTACCAGGTAATAAAAATCATCAGCAAAATTTTAATTAACGAAGCATCAAATTTCTCTTGTTTATCGAGCCTGGTTCAGAATTTTTTAAACCCCCCACATCCAAATTCAGCTATGACATGTTGAGTCTGGCTCAGAACTTTTGAATGTCTAAGGATATAAGGATATTAATGGTACTTGGTGTTATTGTTGCCAACTTTCAGAGAGTGTGTCATGAATAAAGTTGGAATGTCTGTCCACAAGGTCACAAACTTAGGTAAACTTTACATACTCATATCCATAAATAAACAGTCATGTTCAGCTCAGAATGTTTGATAGTCTTGAAAGGTATAAATGATACTTGGTATTATTCTTGCCCACTATCAAGTTGGGTCAGGCCACATCTACAGTTAAAACTAGAAGTCCTACGCATTATGACCATAGTAAGGCTATCAAATTCTGTACATATAGCCTGTGCACAAGCGATGTTTCAGCCAATGGACCTTCGGGTTACCCAGAGGTCCATTAGCAGAAACATTGCCTGCGTTTCCGATGAGTAACCAGGAAAACCTTCCGTGCTTTGGATGCCATTCGATACGCGAAATTAAGCCAAGATAAGCGCACAATTCATGACAGGACTTCTAGTTTTAACTGTAGTTTATTCTATTTACATGGTATTTGCTGTCCCAGTGTGCCATAATATCTCTCTGGTACTGGATATACCCCCACCCCCTTCCCAGAAAAGATATCCTAGAATATCTGGCCCTACCTGGGATATCTCCCTTCTATGAAAAATGAAATATTAAAATTAACAGAATAAAAAGAGAAAAAAGAAATCTAATATTTATTTACTTTTTGTGAGCATTTTCATCCTTTTAACATTGAAAAAAATATTTTATTCCAAAAAAGGCAACAGATATCAAATTATATTTGTTGGACATTTTGCACTATATTATAAGTTAGCATATAGTAAACTCACACTTTTGTACCCCCCCCCCCCCCCTCCCCTGCAATGAGTAGTGGGGGGGGGGCATACTGCAATCATCTTGTTCATCCGTCTGGAAATTTTCTCAGGTGTTTATGGGTCAATTCCTTGGAAACTTGGTATGGATGTTCACTACCATGAGAACCTGTGCACCTGAGATTATAGTTTCAATAAGACTTTTTTTTTTGCCAGAGTTATGCCTTTTTTCATCTTAGAATAATCTTGGTGGTGGGGGTATGGTCAGGTCCATCTGGGACAATTACACCTCTATTACACTTTTCTATGGCAGTTGTTTCTATTTTCAGGTGATGTTTATTTGATTGGTTGTACGAATGCTGGAAAATCAACATTATTCAATGCCTTACTAAAGTCTGATTATTGCAAATCAAATGCGAGAGATATAATACATAGAGCAACTGTTTCTAAATGGCCAGGTAATGTAAAATAAATTTTCTTGTCCTCTTATGGGACTAATTACAGAATTATTCAGTCATCTGTAATATGGCTCACATCATAGGTTCGTTGGTTTGAGTGTCCCTCTTGAATGGTTGTAAGCTTTTTTCTTCCCCAAGCAAGAAGATTTAAACAAAATTAGAATGCACCGTTTAATTCTATGATTTTATAAGTTATTATGATGAATTTACGGTAACATGGTCTGAGGCTTGCGGCTCAGAGCTTATGTTCAATTGAGACAGGAACCATTGAGCTATAACATATATGTTCCAATAAGACCCTACCCAAAGCCCAAAACCCACATCAGGAAATGAACAAGGCAACTTCAATGAACAAGGCAATTTAAACGATACCAAATCTAGTAAATAAACCTCTAGTGTACCCCACAACGTCACTGGACAACAGAAGAGCAATAACTAAAATAAAGATCTAGGTTACTCCATTTCAGTTCAGATCAAGAACAAATTCATGTTTTGAATTGAGATGGAGTAACCTCGAGTTTTTATGTGTACCCATACTATGTATGGTACACATAATGCCGGCATCTGGGGTGGCCATCCGTCATTCGTCCATCCTTTGTCTGTCCATCTGTCTGTCCGTCTGTCCATCCGGCATCCGTATCCATTTCTTTGTCATTCGATAACTTGAAAAATATTGCTTGGATTGTCAAGTTACTTTATATTTGTGTTCAGGTTACTGATGTGCCGAGCTGTATAGTTTTTGGTGTAAATCTGATGATTTGATCCCGAGATATTAACCCTTTATCCTTGAAATTGAAAATTCCTCCAATCCCTTTGGCATTCGATAACTTGAAAAATATTGCTTGGATTGTCTAGTTACTTTATATTTGTGTTCAGATCACTGATTTGCCAAGCTGTATAGTTTTTGTTGTAAATCTGATGATTTGATCCCGAGATATTAACCCTTTATCCTTCAAATTGAAAATTCCTCCAATCCCTTTGGCATTCGATAACTTGAAAAATATTGCTTGGATTGTCAAGTTACTTTATATTTGTGTTCAGGTTACTGATGTGCCGAGCTGTATAGTTTTTGGTGTAAATCTGTTATTTTGATCCTGAGATATTAACCCTTTGGCATTCTATAACTTGAAAAATATTGCTTGGATTGTCAAGTTATTTTAAATTTATGTTCAGGTTACTGGTGTGCCGAGCTGTATAGTTTTTGGTGTAAATCTGATAATTTAATCCTGAGATATTAACCCTTTATCCTTCAAATTGAAAATTCCCCCAATCCCTTTGGCATTCGATAACTTGAAAAATATTGCTTGGATTGTCAAGTTACTTTATATTTGTGTTCAGGTTACTGATGTACCGAGCTGTATAGTTTTTGGTGTAAATCGGTTATTTTGATCCTGAGATATTAACCCTTTATCCTTCAAATTGAAAATTCCTCCAATCCCTTTGGCATTCGATAACTTGAAAAATATTGCTTGGATTGTCAAGTTACTTTATATTTGTGTTCAGGTTACTGATGTGCCGAGCTGTATAGTTTTTGGTGTAAATCTGATAATTTGATCCTGAGATATTAACCCTTTATCCTTCAAATTGAAAATTCCTCAAATCCCTTTGGCATGAGATAACTCAAAAAATATCAATCCGATTGTCATGTTACTTTATATATTTATTCAGGTTACTGATGTGCTGTGCTGTATAGTTTTTTATGTAAATCTGATAATTTGATCCGTAGATATTAACCCTTCATCCATCAAATTAGACACTCTTCCAATCCATTTCTATATGTACTCATACCATGTATGGTGTACATAATGTCGGCATCTGTGGTGGCCCTTCATCATACAGCTTTCTACTAGTTGCGCGTATGGGTACACATCTGACGATTTCACCAGCCTATTTTTTTAAGTAGGGGACAGAGTACTCCCATACATAGGGCGCAGAGTACTCCCATATGGGGCAGAGTACTCCCATAGGGGACATAGGACATTCTAGCACTAAGGCGATGAAGTGGGTTGTGGGTATACATTCAAAGAATGATCACTGACCTCGAAAAATACGATTTTATAGGCAGTATGCACTGTGAATCTCCTCCCATTATCATCTTTTTTCAAATATTTCATGTAGTGACGTCAGACGATAACATATGACACTGGAGCCATTAACATAGAAAAAACTAAGTGAGCTCTTGTCCAATCAGAGAGCAGGGATTTTAGTCTTATTGGCACATTATCCAATGGGAACCCTTAGGAACAAGAATATTTCTTGCGCGATAGTGCAATTTTGTGGACACGATCATGATAAACAGTAAAAGTTTTCTGTATTTTTATATTCACAGAAGTGATATGGAAGCAAACTACTAGAATCAAAGGGACAGATCCAGAGCCAATTTGATACCTGTTACATGTATGGGCACCCTAACTCTGGAGCCCAAATGTCCCCAAATTCCTGTTGGAAAATATGATTCAACTTTGAAATCTACCAGTTTGAAGCAATTATTTCCAATATTAGGGTAGAAATCTATATAAATTCCAGCTGTGTGGGCGATTTCGGATAATCTGACCACTGACTCGCACATCTGTCGCTCGGTGCAGCTGCTGTCCAATTTCTGAGACATTTTGATGGCGGTTACATAATGCTGTGGTTCGGATGAAACAATCCTGGTTAACAGTTGTCGCCCTTGGATGACCTGTCCAATGTCTGTCATCAAAATTGCCTGTCTAATGGTAGCCTGACCACAACCTGCTAATCACCGATTGAGTAACATTGAGAATTTGAGCCACTGCAGTCCATCTGGTGCCAGCTTCCAACATGTCAACGGCACGTAAACATTCGTCAAGTGTCAGTGTTCGCATTCCTCAAAAGTTATGTTTTGACCAGAAACTATTGATGAACGAGTTTAAACCAAGAAAAGAACAATGAGACCTCCGAAAAAGCCCATCCAGTACAAAGGAAAATTTCAAAACGTACCCTACAGCCATTAACGCGGTGCTCATTCAAAAAGCCTGCATGAAGTTTTCATGGGCGGGTGACATTCATGATCCGCACTAAACTTGGGAACATATTAATGTGTTCAATCACGCATATCTATTACCATTTATCAACTTAGGTGTGGATATCCCCTACTTTTTTTGAATAGTATAGTAACAGAATTTTTGCTGATTTGAAACCGAGTCGGAATTTTGGGAAGTAAAGGAGACATCAGCATTGCCAAATAAGCTCTAAAATCCAGATAGATGGAATTTCCAACTACTCATGACTTGCTCTCTGAGATTTCCAACTATAAGAAATTTTGGCCAGGATGGGGGACCCACCGCCCCTAATACTCCCCCCCTCCCTGTTGACATGTCCCTGCTTCCAGTAACAACATTTTATACCATGATTACCTATTCTACAATATATTGAAAGTCTATGATGTAAATATTAGCTTTACACACCAACCATGGTGAACACACCAGCAATGGGATTTCAATAGTAAATATTTACACCTACAGTAGAACTACATCCAAACTGACCTTTGGTATTGTCGAGCTGAATGCAAACTTGTCTAACTTTATTGCACGCCGCCTCGCGAAGAGTGAAATGAAAGTGACGATTACTTATTACGTTTTTAAATTAGTTTACCCCATAAGACACCAAAACTTAACCAACAAGCATTGTCTCTTGTTAAAGCTGCCATAACTCGAAATGATATGTTATTATGCTATTAAAATGAAAAAGGCCCCGTTTCATTTTCCATTTCGTTTCGGGGATAAAATTGACAGTGGAAGTACTGCCCACCGAAGCTCGTGTAAACAAAAACAGATTAGCACATATGAACATCTGGTGCTCAGTAAAATCGAGAAAAAATAGTAGCGACTTTTTATAATCCGACGAGCATGGTATAAATCAAATATACCCAAAGAAGTTTGATGTACCAAAATGTTCACCACTCGTGGTGAAGTGGTGTTAACTGCATGCCAAAGGCTCACGGTTAACACCACTTCACCACTTGTGGTGAACATTTGGTACACCAAGCTACTATGGGCATATTCTATATGTATATCATGCACAAATCTAATGCATCAGTCATGTTCTTAAAAATAACATAATCTTTATACGAGATGACTACTTGTATTATTTTGCACATTTTTAGGTACCACCCTCAATCTACTGAAGTTTCCATTAGTCAATCCACTGGAGTGGAGACTAAAATTGAGAAATCAAAGACTGAAAAAGCAAAGACAAGAAAATGAAAAGGAATTGCAGAGGGACAGGAAAGGAGGAAAAAAGGAAAATCCAACTCTCTTTGGTAATCTTTATATAAATAAATGTGTCTTGGAAAAGTGCCCATCAATTCTTATACCCATTGCCATTACAAAGGTGACTGATAGAGGGTTGGTGGGGGAGGGGGTGGGGGTGGGAGAGTGTAAATTTGGTATGTCCAGATTGGGTGGCTCAAGTTCAACTGATAAAATATTTGAACTGCATCATCAGGGCATGCCTATTTTGAAGGCAGGGTTATATACTACTATATATAAAAAGAACTGAAGACTTCCTTGATATTTATTTGTTGATAAATACAGTATACACAAAAGAGTCATTTCACAATTTTTGTTTAATTAACATGTACCGTACTCCTAATTGGTTATATTGTTCAACCCCTCTCCCACAGTCTCCTGCATTGGGTACCACAGCCATCCATTGTATGACTAAACTGTATGACCGAATGCATTTGTGTGATTTATGTCCAAGTATCAAATCTAGTCTCATAAGACCAATTACAAACTTTTATAGGGCCACACAAAGTAGATCTTCTGTTTCTCAGGCCATTATTTGTGAAATTGCATGCGTGCGAGCAGTTTTTTATTCTATTTTTTATTTCAGTAATTACTTCTTTGCCATCAAAAGTTTATGTTCTTGGTTCAAGTTTTAGGACTCATAATCTACAGAGTAGCTTGGGTGGTGGTGTATTTCATCCCTTGAGTGCAAGAAGGCTTTGCAATGCTAAAGCATTGCAAAGCCTTCTTGCACTCAAGGGACAAATTCATCAATTTTTTTAACTTGGGTAAAATATCAGACATAAACCATTTATTTTTTATTTTTTTTAAGTTTAAATTGGTTATAAAAAGAGAGCATGCAGCAACCAAAAGGACCCTGCGGGAGGGCCTGAGAAACAGTTTTTTAAATTTTTTTAGGCCTAGACTGATCTGGATATAACAGTAATGTTAAGACCAATTACAAACTTTTATAGACTGACCTGGGGGAGTGGTGGCATTGCGGTAACTGGTTCTCGTCAGATCACCGAAGTTAAGCAACATCGAGCCCGGTTAATCATTGGATAGGTGACCATCTGAGCGATCAATTCGGACTCCCTCATTGTGTCCTCGGGCAAGGCACTTATCCCCAATTGTCCCCATGGGGGCATGATGATGCCGTGTACTAAGGCGTACTGCATGTCGATGGTACAATGTCTTCAACCAATCTAACCGTGTATGTGCTGCAGTGCGGAGTTATGATGTTGGGGAGCTGGCAATAAAATAAATAAATAGACTGATCTGGATACAGTAGTAATGTGCTCCTCTCTTTTTGGTGTGTGTTCAGTGTGGACCTTTTTCAAACAATTTAGTTTAATTAGGCCTAAAAAAGTAAAAAATCTGTTTCTCAGGTCCTCTTGCTGTCCTTTTTCTGCTGCATGCTCTCTTTTTATATCCATTGCAGACTAAAAGAACAAAAATTAAATGGTTTACGTCTGATATTTTACCCAAGTTAATAAAAGTGATAAATTTGTCCCTTGAATGCAACAAGGCTTTGCATTGGTTTAGCTCAAATGATGAAATACACCACCACCCATACTATGCTGTAGATTTTGAGGCCTAAAACATACAACAAACCAAGAACATGAACTTTAGATGGCAAAGAAATAATAACAAAAAATCAAAAATAAAATAAAAAACTGCCTGCCCACATGAAAAATTGCCTGAGAAACAGAAGATCTACTTTGTGGGGCCTTAAATGTATTTTTATTTTTATCATCTCATTCTGGTGTTTTCATTCAGTCTCGTCTAACCCTCGAGAATGTAATGATAATGTGCACCTTCTCTATCGGTTCTGATCTGATAATTATCATTTTTATGTGTACCCATACTATGTATGGTACACATAATGCCATCATCCGGGGTGGACCTCTGTCGTTCGTCCATCCTTCATCTGTCTGTCTGTCTGTCCATCCGTCCGGCATCCATATCCATTTCTTTGACATTCGATAACTTGAAAAATATTGCTTGGATTGTCAAGTTACTTTATATTTGTGTTCAGGTTACTGATGTGTCGAGCTGTATAGTTTTTGGTGTAAATCTGATAATTTGATCCAGAGATATTAACTCTTTATCCTTCAAATTGAGATTTCTTCTGTTCCCTTATCATGAGGTAACTCAAAAAATATCAATCCGATTGTCATGTTACTTCATACATGTGTTCAGGTTACTGATGTGCCGAGCTGTATAGTTTTTGGTGTAAATCTGATAATTTGATCCTGTGATATTAACCCTTTATCCTTCAAATTGAGAACTCTTCCAATCCATTTCTTTGGCATGCGATAACTCAAAAAATATTAATCCGATTGTCATGTTACTTTATATATTTATTCAGGTTACTGATGTGCTGTATATTTTTTTTTATGTAAATCTAATAATTTGGTCCAGAGATATTAACCCTTTATCCATCAAATTAGGCACTCCTCCAATCCATTTCTATATGTACCCATACCATGTATGGTGTACATAATGTCGGCATCCGGGGTGGCCCTCTGTCATACAGCTTTCTACTAGTTGTGCATATATCCGGCGATTTCATCTGTCTATTTTGTATATCATGATTACCTATTCTACTTAAAATAAAAAGCCAGTGACATAAATTTTAGCTTTACACATGAACCCTGGTGAACACGCCAGCAATGGGATTTCACTAGTTAAAATTTACACCTACATTGGAACTACATCCAAGTTGACCTTTTGTGATCTCGACCTGAATGCAAACTTCTCTAAATTTATCGCTCGTCACCTCCCGAAGAGTGAAATGAAAGCGTCAATTATTTATTATATTTTTAAATGAGTTTACCTCATATGATACCAAAAATTAACAAACATGCATTGTCTCATGTTAATAAAGCATCCATAACTCGAAATAGTATGTTAATACTGGTTAATACGTTATTAAAATGAAAAAGGCCCCGTGATTTGCGCATGTCTTTTTCTATTTCGTTTCAACAATAAAATTGACAGCAGAAGTACTGCCCATGGTACTCATGTAAAACAAAAGCAGATTCGCATGTATGTATGTCTACAGCTCAGTAAAATCAAGAAAAAATAATAACGACGCTTAATAATCTGTTGATCATGGTATAAATAAAATATACCCATAGTAGCTTGGTGTACCAAATGTTCACCACTAGTGGTGAACATTTGGTACACCAAGCTACTATGGGTATATTCTATATTTATACTTCCCCCCCTCCCATCCCCTCCACATACACCTGTAAACAAGTGGGGGTTAAACTGTTTTCAGATGTGTGTTTCAGGGACCAGCCTAGGGGGGAATTTTAGGGAGACTTCAAGTCTCCCTCCAGAAAAAATAGGGAGACTGCAGAGTCATGTAGGGAGACTTCATAGGCAAGTGGGGAAAATTAAGAATATTCATGTACCACCCCCGCCGCCCCTTCAAATTTTCAATTTATGGTCCTCCATTAACGTACAAATAATCCAGGTCCAGTTGTCTATGATGCATCTGTGCCAGGTTAAAAAATCACAATGTAATTATTGACTGAAAATCCCCCACTGCTACCTTCTCCTTCATGACCCCTCACCTCTTCTTCGTGCCAATCCCCCATCACCCTCCTGTGGGTGCCTTTCAACAAAGTCTACTAAGCTAATAATTTCCTAAGTCTGAAAGTGTGAACAGGACCAGATGTAAAAAGATTGCTTGGGAGGTACTTTGTTAATAAACAAATTACATTCTGGGGTCGAGTATTTTGTAAAAGAAATGTCATTCATTTTTATGGCATTCCGGTGTCATTCCGCGTCATTTCATGTCATTCCGATGTTTAGGAGGACCCTTTTTCAAGATCGTCCACATGCACACTTGTGTCCTGTACAAAGCTTTTCTTGACATCACTTAGGCTTTTTTTCATGTGTTTCAATTCCATTCGTGTTCTTCTGGGAATAGACAGCCCAACTGTTAACAGTCATCAGCAAATCGAAATGAAAATAATGTGTTATAAAATACGTCCGTTGTGTATACATTTTCGGCATCCTAAGCGACGTAACCTACTTTCAAACTGGGTTGTTTTGTTGAGTCGCGTAAGTCACTTATTTTCGTTTCGACACGAAGCTCCGACTGTAACGCAACAAAATAGAAATAAAAAAAATCCGCCGAAAGCGACAATGGACAATTGCTTGTCGTGTGATTTCAAATAAATGGACGTTTATTTGACGAATTAAAATGCCCATTTATGACACTCGAGCACATTCGAGTTTTGAAAATACTCGTTTTCATGTAAACCTCGCATCACTCAGTTCAGCCTTTTCTCATTTTGGCCAATTTTTAGAGGGCGACTTGTAATCGCCCCGACTATTTTTCTAGGCAACTTTGGGCTTAGAAGGGCGACTTAATCGCCCTAGTCGCCCTCACGGCTGGTCCCTGGTGTGTTTGCCTCTTTTAATACATCCATCCATCGTCTACGCATTACTCTTTCATTTCTGTCCAATAACTTTTGATGTACTATTTAGAATTCATTTGATTCATAATCAAACATTATCTTGGTCAAGTTCAATTTTTGAAACTTTTTCGTATAATAAAACTTTTTGAGAAATGTTTCATTTATGTCCAATATTATTATTATTTGTTGGGGTTTAAGGTCACATACTTATGCACAACGGCTAATCATGCCTGTGACAGTTTTACGGGAGGAGAAGAGAACTTAAGTCGGGTGGCATATAGTGATTGAAGTGAGCATGTGTCCATCCGTCCGTCCGTCCGTCTGTGTGTGTGTGTGTGTCAGAGCCAATAACTCGAAAACTATTAGGGCCACAGTCATCAAACTTCACACAATTATAAAGGACCATGGGAGGATATGTCACACACCATAGCCGGGTTCGTACCTTCAAGGGCAAGGTCACATTTCAAGGTCACACTAAACATCGGTCAATATTCGTGTCTCAGCCATACCCTCAAAATAATACAAAATGTTCATTATTTTTATATGCTGGTAATAATTAGGCCACACAAAATAAATTAGTTGATTGGTTATAGAATAAACGCTTGTTAATTGAATAAAAAATCTTGTAAAAAGTTGAGAACTTAATCTGACTCTCCCCAGTTTTCTTTTGGTTATAGACTTATATGGCCTCAGTACATCCAATACAGGCATTCAATCTATTATATCTTGTTTGACAGAGCTCATAGGGCTCTGTCAAACAAGATATAATAGAATAAATGCTAAGTTCATATCTAGAATACAGGAAAGTGACACCATCCCTGTTAATTGAAAAATTTTCATTTGCAAAGTAGCTATTCAATTAACAGGAATCCATTGTATAAAAGATTCAACTCAAGTTTTTATTTTCTCCTCTAGATCACATTGGAATGACGGATTTCAGATCTAAAAAGAGTCAAATGCAAGATGACGAAGAAGTTTCAGGCCAAGAATTGTGTCAGTTTGAATTCACAAAAGATTCCTTTGAAGAAATCGTTCTTAGTAAGAAAATTCTGGTGAAGCAAAATTTAGAAGTCGTTAAAGAGGATGATTTCAAGCAGTCCAAATTTCTTTATGATACACCTGGTGTAATTAATCAGGAACAGGTGAAATCATAAGTTTTTTTTGCCACTACCTTTTTATAATTTTTAGCTAACTTACTATGAAATTCAGTTAAAACTAGAAAGTCCTGTCACAAACTGTGCGCTTGTCTAGGCTTAATTGCACATAGGAATTGCGTGCAATTGCTATATCGAATGGCATAGAAAGCACGGCAGGTTCTCCTGGTTTCTTAAAGCAAACACAGGCAATGTTTCTGCAATTGGACCTCCAGGTGTAAGGCTATCAAATTCTGTACATATGGCCGGTGCACAAGCAATGTTTCAGCCAATGGACCTCCGGGTTGTGCACAGGCCATCTGTACAGAATTTGATAGCCTTACTATGGTCATAACGCGTAAATTAACGCTCAGATCAACGTGCTATTTGTGTGCCTTTCATGACAGGACTTCTAGTTTTAACGGTAGGGTGACCCCGGGTGCATCATCGTCCATGTCCAATTTGTAAGGTTTATGTGCAGCTCCGTTGGTTTTTTCGCTGCCACTCACGCAAAAATGCGAAGTTCGTGGCCATTGCTACTCTCACATTATTGTGAATTTTGAATGTGTCTGTGGTGTACTGCTATCTAAGGGAAGCAACTTTGTTATTTACTTGTGTTTTCTTTTCGATTGTGATGCGTGTGCATTCCACTTTTGGCGACTGGCAATTTCGGGCCAAAAAGAGGTGAAGTTCAAGCCAGGCGTCATTAGTAAAAGTCGAATCATTGCCCCAAGATAGAGCAAGATAATTTCTCAGGAGCATCACTTGCGTTTTGTTTTCCACACGTTGTTTTGGAAATGTCTTCTTGCAAACAATTGAGCCTGGAGGAAGCTATTGGCTGTACATTTTATGACTCAGACAGTGATGATCTTCTCAGAAACCAAGACTTGGATGAGGATGATCAGAATAATGATGATGATGATGGACCCCCGTCTATTGCAGTCAGTGGAACTGCTAACGTTGGTAGCATAGGGTTGGGGGTGGGGTGGGGAGGGGCAATTCCTAAAGTAGTCAGGCAAATTCACTGGAGGTCGACTTTGCATTGGAGTGTGAGACATATCTTGAATGTGATCCCTTTGAAAGTTATTGGTTACCCCACCATGCCCGTCACCCTAGTGTGTTGATAGACACCGATGGTGTGCATTTCAAGGGAATATCCTCATAAAATAATTCCTGTTGTCCTGTCATTGGACAATGCGAGAAAATTACTACCTCATAAAGCAGATTGCCAGATGGTTATGATCCATTGTCTATATATCCCATGGCAAAAATGCAAAAAAATCCCTAAATTCTCGTAAAATTCAATATGGCCATCATGGTCATGTGATGTATGTCACATCAGCAAAGCGGCTGTGCACAGGCCATAGCTATATGTAACTACCTGGTTGGTAGAGCTGTAGGTTAACCGAACCCGAACCGAGGTTTTTAGTTTTTTTAAAAAAACGAAACCGTCGACATCCCGTAATCTAAGGTTTTTCGTTTTTTATTAAATACTCTCTTGCTGCAGAAATTCACAGAATGTAGCCATTCCAGAGTAGTGAGAGTACCCAGACACTGCCAATGGCAGTGTCTGGGTACTCTCACTACTCTGGGAAGGCTACATTCTGTGAATTTCCCACATTTCAGTTTTGTCGTGTTTGCAGCTTTCCTCAAGATGCGTGTAGGTGTCAGACCTCGAAAAATGGCCAAGCACAATAAAAGTTCTGTATATTTAGGTAATTATTATATTGGCCTTCCTGATTCTTCATGTATTATAGCTTATTTCGGGCATTCATTGAGTTTCACTCAATTTCACTACCATTCAGTTATGACTCCGGACATAAGAATGAGTTTTATTGAATTTTACTTGGCCTCATGAACAAACCAAAAACCGAACCGAACCGAGGTTTTACTCCACCTGAAAAACCAAAACCGAAACCGAACAAGAAATTTAAAAACCTACAGCTCTACTGGTTGGGAGATTTCAACAAAATAGTTTTTATGATACAGAAGGGGTGGTAGGGGTGGGGGGGGGGTCAGTATGAAGTCGCAAATGATATAAATGACAACAAATATCTTCCTAATATATCATTTTATTGTCCATTATTGGTCTAAGTTAATAAATTAGACACTTTAGACACATTTCACATGATATTGACCAATTGCTCAGATATTATATGGCAATAATTTGTAAAATCCAAGATGGACACCACGGTCACGTGACCCATGAGACATCAGCAAAATGGCTATAAACATGCCATAGCAATATATAACTATCTGGAAAGTTTCAACTCTGTGCTCCAAATGGTTGGTAAGATACTCGACATTACCCATATATACCCTAAATACAGGAATATTACCCAAAAATGCTTTGCACTGGGGAGTCTGTTTCTGGTTGCATCTGGCAGCGAAAGAGTTAAATTGAATTTATAACTATCCCAACACTGTAACCCTTATACTGTGAATATTTTGTTGTGAACTTTTTTTATGGTAAATCTTACGTCATTTTTAGTTGTCAGAATTTGCATTCAGGCCAACATGGTTGGTTTAATTTTTCCGATTGCAGGGAAGTTAATGTTTTCACGTGTTGTTTTGTCTTGTGATAGTTTCTATTATTCTTTATGAATGGTTTTCTTTCAGTTTTTTCCACGTTAATTTTGTCTGCATGATTGACTTAGTTTTCAATTGTAAGAATTACTGCTTAGGCTCCACATTGTAGATTAGAGCTGTAGGTTTTTAAATTTCTTGTTCAGTTTCGGTTTTGGTGTTTCAGGTGGAGTAAAACCTCGGTTCGGTTCGGTTTTCGGTTTGTTCATGAGGCCAAGTAAAATTCAATAAAACTCATTCTTATGTCCGGAGTCATAACTGAATGGTAGTGAAATTGAGTGAAATTCAATGAATGCCCGAAATAAGCTATAATACACGAAGAATCAAGAAGGCCAATATAATAATTACCTAAATATACAGAACTTTTATTGTGCTTGGCCATTTTTCGAGGTCTGACACCTACACGCAACTTGAGGAAAGCTGCAAACACAACTAAACTGAAATGTGGGAAATTCACAGAATGTAGCCTTCCCAGAGTAGTGAGAGTACCCAGACACTGCCATTGGCAGTGACTGGGTACTCTCACTACTCTGGAATGGCTACATTCTGTGAATTTCTGCAGCAAGAGAATATTTACTAAAAAACAAAAAACCTTAGATTATGGGATGTCGACAGTTTCGGTTTCGTTTTTTTTTAAAAAACTAAAAACTTCGGTTCGGTTTCGGTTAACCTACAGCTCAATTGTAGATCTTGTTTCTCAGGCCATTTTTATGTGTACCCATACTATGTATGGTACACATAATGCCGGCATCTGGGGTGACCATCCGGCGTTCGTCCATCCTTTGTCCGTCCGTCTGTCCATCCGTCCGTCTGTCCGCCCGGCGTCTGTATCCATTTCTTTGGCATTCGATAACTTGAAAAATATTGCTTGGATTGTCAAGTCACTATATATTTGTGTTCAGGTTACTGATGTGCCAAGCTGTATAGTTTTTGGTGTAAATCGGATAATTTGATCCTGAGATATTAACCCTTTATCCTTCAAAATGAAAATTCCTCCAATCCCTTTGGCATTCGATAACTTGAAAAATATTGCCTGGATTGTCTAGTTACTTTATATTTGTGTTCAGGTTACTGATTTGCCAAGCTGTATAGTTTTTGGTGTAAATCTGATGATTTGATCCCGAGATATTAACCCTTTATCCTTCAAATTGAAAAATTCCTCCAATCCCTTTGGCATTCGATAACTTGAAAAATATTGCTTGGATTGTCAAGTTACTTTATATTTGTGTTAAGGCTATTGATGTATGCGCTGTATAGTTTTTGGTGTAAATCTGTTATTTTGATCCTGAGATATTAACCCTTTATCCTTCAAAATTGAAAATTTCTCCAATCCCTTTGGCATTCGATAACTTGAAAAAATATTGCTTGGATTGTCAAGTTACTTTATATTTGTGTTCAGGTTACTGATGTGCCGAGCTGTATAGTTTTTGGTGTAAATCTGATAATTTAATCCTGAGATATTAACCCTTTATCCTTCAAATTGAAAAATTCCTCAAATTCCTTTGGCATTCGATAACTTGAAAAATATTGCTTGGATTGTCAAGTTACTTTATATTTGTGTTCAGGTTACCGATGTGCTGAGCTGTATAGTTTTTGGTGTAAATCGGATAATTTGATCCTGAGATATTAACCCTTTATCCTTCAAATTGAAAATTCCTCCAATCCCTTTGGCATTCGATAACTTGAAAAAAAGTTGCTTGGATTGTCTAGTTACTTTATATTTGTGTTCAGGTTACTGATGTGCCGAGCCGTATAGTTTTTGGTGTAAATCTGATGATTTGATCCCGAGATATTAACCCTTTATCCTTCAAATTGAAAATTCCTCCAATCCCTTTGGCATTCGATAACTTGAAAAATATTACTTGGATTGTCAAGTTACTTTATATTTGTGTTCAGGTTAGTAATGTGGTGAGCTGTATAGTTTTTGGTGTTAATCTGTTATTTTGATCCTGAGATATTAACCCTTTATCCTTCAAATTGAAAATTCCTCCAATCCCTTTGGCATTCGATAACTTGTAAAATATTGCTTGGATTGTCAAGTTACTTTATATTTGTGTTCAGGTTACCGATGTGCTGAGCTGTATAGTTTTTGGTGTAAATCGGATAATTTGATCCTGAGATATTAACCCTTTATCTTTCAAATTGAAAGTACCTCCAATCCCTTTGGCATTCGATAACTTTAAAAATATTGCTTGGATTGTCTAGTTACTTTATATTTGTGTTCAGGTTACTGATGTGCCGAGCTGTATAGTTTTTGGTGTAAATCTGATGATTTGATCCCGAGATATTAACCCTTTATCCTTCAAATTGAAAATTCCTCCAATCCCTTTGGCATTTGATAACTTGAAAAATATTACTTGGATTGTCAAGTTACTTTATATTTTTGTTCAGGTTACTGATGTGGTGAGCTGTATAGTTTTTGGTGTAAATCTGTTATTTTGATCCTGAGATATTAACCCTTTATCCTTCAAATTGAAAATTTCTCCAATCCCTTTGGCATTCGATAACTTGAAAAATATTGTATAGATTGTCTAGTTACTTTATATTTGTGTTCAGGTTACTGATTTGCCAAGCTGTATAGTTTTTGGTGTAAATCTGATGATTTGATTCCGAGATATTAACCCTTTATCCTTCAATTTAAAAATTCCTCCAATCCCTTTGGCATTGGATAACTTGAAAAATATTTCTTGAATTGTCAAGTTACTTTATATTTGTGTTCAGGTTACTGATGTGCCGAGCTGTATAGTTTTTGGTGTAAATCTGTTATTTTGATCCTGAGATATTCACCCTTTATCCTTCAAATTGAAAATTCCTCCAATCCCTTTGGTATTCGATAACTTGAAAAATATTGCTTGGATTGTCAAGTTACTTTATTTCTTATCAACCTACTCACAATTGTTTACTACAGGCTTGCACTACAGTGGAAGTCCCTAACTCGGATAAAATACTCTCTATTTTTGACTTTCCCAAGCAAAGCACCAATAAAAATAAGCCAAAACTGGGTCGAGTGCAACCGGCGCAGACCCAGTACGGGACACTCTCTCCCAAGTACAACTCCACGACTTCCGTTGCCAGTGCGCATATACCGTCTCTAAAGACTCATTCTTTTTAAAATCCGCTTCGTGTCGAGATGTTTTTGCACGCTTATCAGTGTTCCACCAGCTCGATGTTTGATGATTCCTGATTCATTATACCACAGTGTATCCTTTGTATTCTCAGGAACAGTGTTTTATATTCTCTTTTTTCTATTATATGTCCATAATGTATATTTATTTGCTCTCTCTCGGGTCGCACGCGATTTTCGCGGGCCACGCGGTTCGGACTTAGATTTTCACAATTATTGTTCATGCTTTTCTTGCAAATTTTTCTAATTGTGTTAGAGTTAGGTGTCAGCGGGGTACCACTCCTACAGTGTTTCTTCTTTCTGTTGAGAGTAGTCTTCCTGTTGGGTGGTTCCCGGTCGACCGTCTGGGGTCTTTGTTTCTGTCACCTTTCTCTCTTTGGGGGTGTTCTGTTTTCTGATCTCACCTTCTCTGCTCCTCTCACCTCTTTCATGCCTAGGACAATTCCTTGTGGGCAGTGTCTGCTGCCTAAGCATGTGGACGATGTACATTCGTCGTGTTCCTCCTGTAATGGGTGTTCGGCCGAGCGGCCGTGTGGTGTCTGTGGAACATGGTCTTCCACCTTCTGGGCGTCAGTAAATCGTGTCGTTCGTTCTCGTGGCCGTGCCTCCCGCTCCCGCGGGACAGGAGAACGTGGTCGTTCGGGGCCTCCCGAGCCGACTTTGTCTGGTGAGAGTTATTCCTCCTCCGTGGGGGATGTGCAGTCTTTTCCTGTGGTGGATACTGCGGGAGCCGTTGAGTGTTCTGGTGTAGAGATGCCTGGTTCCGGGACTACGGTCCCCCTCCAGTCGACATCTGAGGCTGTCACTAGGGTTGTGACTCCTCCTTCGGAGCCGAGCCGGTGTGCTCTCTCCACTATTTCACCAGCCTCAACGACTCTCGACGTATCGCTGCTGGTCCGTCTGCTTCGTTGTCTGTTTCAGCCGGCCTCGGCTTTTCGCTGCAGGGGACTGCAGGACTGTCCGATACTGTAGACGTGGGATATCGGCCCCAGCCTTCCCTGACTTCAACTCGGCGAAGTCGGAAGGGGCTGCCGGCCGAGCCCATCGCTGTGGTCTCGTCGCCGTCGAGTACCACAGTTGTGTCTTTGGATTCGGATGTTCGTAGTGGAAACACTATGAACTCCGTGGCGTTTCCGTCCACTCACTCTGGTCACACGACCAGTTTTGGGGGACCAACGCCTTTTGTGCAGCCTGGACCTTCTGCCCCGCAGAGGTCCGCGGTGACTCTCATGAGTTCTCGCAATATTGATCCTCGGGGTGCATCGTACCCCTATACACGTCTGCCTTCAGATGTTTCGGCTGCTGCCCGTCGTCCCGCGTCGGGTGTTTTGGAGGATCGTGACCCTTCGCTGGTTAAGAGGGTCAGAGGTGAAGCCACTTTGCCGGTTCGCTCCCCTGTCGAACCGGTCGGTACAGGCAGTGAGCTTAGGGAGGCCCTCTCCTTACTCACTCAGGTTCTCTCAAAGAGCCTTCCTGTTGCTTCCAGCGAGGCTATGGGTGGTTTTCAGGCGCCTCCTATGGCGCCGCCTCCCGGGATTGGAAACAGGCCGGTTTCCGATTCCTCTGGTGTCCCGACACCATGGGAGGCGTCGGCTGGTTTGCCCGCGATGGGCTATGTGTCTTCCGACTCTGGGGAGGAGTCCGACATGCTTGAGGTCGAGGGCCAGCAGTCTTCGGACTTGGGGGCGGCTCTTGACTTTGTGTTTGGGTTTCTGCCTGAGCTCAAACCTGCTAACCAGCCGACAGTGTCAGCCTGGCCGCGATCATCGGTCGCGCGCCAACAGCCTATGGAGCAACCTGCTTCTGGGCGCCTTCGACCATGCCAGTCGGTACAGGTGGTTGAGGCTTTTTCAGCATTGGATGCCAAGCTGAATTCCAAGGCTTTGAAGACTTCGTTCTTCACCAGGGTTGACACCTTTTTGCCTCCTGTGCGTTATCGTTCCTACGATTCCGCCAATCCGTCAGTCTGCCAGACTTTGACGGTTCTGGATCAGGACTCCACTTCCCTCGGGCTTTCCAAGCCCAAGTCTGCCGTCATTCCAATGACGACTCTGGAGTCCACGTTGGGCTTATCTAGAGAGATGCTTGGCATGCTTTCTCTCTCAGATCACGTCGTCTCAGCTTTGGCTGCTTATCTGCCTCCAGATAAGTTTGACGAGGTACAGGCTCCTTTGCGTGTGCTGTCCAAGGCGCTTATGCACCTTACTCACACGCATGCCTGCAACACGGCCAATTTGGAATTAGTTCGAAGGGACGCTGTGCTGGACACAGGACGATCCCTTCCCGAGGAGCAGCGTGCTACTCTTCGATCTGCTTCTTTGGCAGGTCCGCAACTTTTCCATGGTTCCGTGTTGACGGTCCGGGATGACGTCCTACGTCATTCTAAAGATCAGCTGCTGTTTCGTCAGCTTGATCAGCCTTCTCGGGGAGGCAAGGGCCATTCCAAGCCTAACAAGTACCCTTCTGCTTCCTCTGTGAAGCAAAAGGCTGGTCCTTCTGCCGCCGCCTCTACTTCTTACTCATGGGGTAAAGGTAGGGGTCGGCAGAATCGAGGGAAGTCTCAGGATTCTTCATTTAGCAGAGGAGGTGGTTTCTCCTCTCGCGGGCCTCGTCGGGGCTCGAAATGAAGGTCCTCACCTCGACTCGTCCCAGGTTGGAGGAAGGATAGCAGAGTTCGCAGACCATTGGACCACCATCAAATCCGATCCATGGGTGTTAGATGTTGTTCGGTCCGGGCTGCGCATATCCTTCCGACGGCACCCCACTCTGTCAAGGGTGCCTCTTCCAACCACAGTTCCTTCAGACGTTTTACGTCGGGAACTTTTGTCCACGGAGATTGCCAATCTCCTGGCAAAGGGGGCGATCGAGGTCGTCAAGAACGTTCAGTCAGTGGGTTTCTATTCCCGCCTGTTCTTGGTGCCGAAGAAGGACGGCCGACTCCGACCGGTTATCGATCTGAGCATCCTGAACCAGTCTATCATTGCTCCCAAGTTCAGCATGGAGACTTTCAGGTCGGTCCGCCAATCAATTCACCAGGGAGATTTCGCAGCCAGCATCGACCTGCGAGACGCTTACTTCCACGTTCCGATGCATCGGGCGTCACGGAAGTATCTCAGGTTCGCTTTTCTGGGGCGAGTTTACCAGTTCAAGGCCATGCCTTTCGGCCTCAACCTGGCTCCTTGGGCGTTCACCAGACTAATGTCGCATGTGATAGCGTTCCATCGCACACAGTCCAGGGTGACTACTTCGGCATATCTGGACGATATCCTCCAGAGGCATTCCAATGCTGCCTTACTGGAATCGGATGTCGCCACTCTGTTGAGCTTGCTCACGTCGCTAGGATTCAGAGTCAACGAGGAGAAGTTGGACCTGGTCCCTTCTCAGTCGTTTTGTCATCTGGGGATGTCTTTCCAAACCAAATTCAATTTGGTGGCTGTTCCCCAGGCCAAGGCTGTGATTCTCTCAGCTTTTGCTCTGACTCTGTCCCAGTCCAGGTCCGCGACCGCTCGGAGTTTTCTCTGGCTGATCGGTCTCTGCGGTTCGGTGACGGATCTCATTCCTCTAGGTCGGCTGCGTGTCAGACCTCTCCAACACTTTCTGCTCAGTCGTTGGAGACCGAATGTAGATTCTCTGGATCAGGTGCTTCCGTTTCCGGACTCTCTGTATCCTCACCTTCTTCCCTGGACAGATGTTCAGTGGATTACGCAGGGTGTTCCGCTGGACTTACCCACGTCCGATCGCGTTCTGACGGCAGATGCCAGCGATCTCGGATGGGGTGCGACGTTGGATCCTCTCGGTCTTTCCCTACACGGGATGTGGAACCAGGATCAAGCAGCTCTACACATCAACCAGAAGGAGCTTCTTGCTCTTCTTCTGAGTTTCAGGCAGTGGATCCCTCACCTGTCGAATCGCCAGGTCCTTCTACTATCCGACAATTCGACACGGGTTGCTTACATTCGGAACCAGGGCGGCACGCACTCGCTTCCAATGTACGAGTTAGCTCGGGATCTTTTACTGCTCGCTCAGGAGGTTCACGCCGGAGTGGTTGTTCGTCACATTCCCGGTCGTCTGAACGTCCTAGCCGACTCCCTGTCCCGACAGGGCAGGGTTATTTCCACCGAGTGGATGCTTCACAGGGCAGTGTTCCAGTCGCTTTGCGATCTCTGGGGACGTCCCCACATCGATCTCTTTGCGACTCGTTGGAACCATCAGGTGGATACTTTCGTGTCCCCGTGTCCAGATCCTCTGGCTTTTGCCGTGGACGCTCTGTCACTCGATTGGAACGGTCTAGTCAGCTACGCCTTCCCACCGGTTCCGATTCTTCCTCAGGTTCTCGCCAAAATTCGAACCTGCAGTTGTCGAATCATTCTGATCGCTCCCCTGTCGCCTCAGCGGGTGTGGATCAATCAGCTCCGCTCGCTGATGGCGGCGGTTCCGGCACGTCTCCCACTACGTCGCGACCTTCTTTGTCAAGGTCGCCCGAGGAGGTTTCACGTCGACCCGACTTCATTGTGCCTTCACGCATATCTTTTGTCAGGTCCTGTCTCCTCCGTAGAGGTTTTTCGAGACGAGCAGTGGAGTGCATTTCTTCTTCAAGGAGGCACTCCACTGGTTTAGCTTATGCAGCTAAATGGAAGGTCTTCTGTCGATGGTGTGCTGATCACTCTGTTGATTATGCCAATCCTTCGATTTCACAGATTGCGGAGTTTCTGGTATATCTGTTTGATTCTCGGGGTCTCCAGCCTGTTACCATCACGGGTTACAGGTCTATGCTTTCAGAGACTTTTTCTTATGTGGGGAAGCGTCGTATCGGCACTAATCCTTACCTCTCCAAGCTTGTTCGGCACTTTTCTTTGAAAAGGCCTCGGACTTTGCAGCTTACTCCACGATGGAATCTTTCGTGGGTGCTGCTTTGCTTGGGGGGGGGGGGGGGGGGGCGCCGTTCGAACCTTTATCCCAGGTGGATATGCAATTTCTCACATACAAGACGGCTTTTCTGATGGCATTTGCTTCGGCCAGACGGGTTAGTGAGCTTCACGCCCTCTCGGTTGACCCGGCCTTTTTTAGGAGTTCTCCCAACAGTGTTACTTTTACCACTGATTGCTCCTTTTTGGCTAAGAATCAGTTACCAGATACTACTCCTCCTCCTATCTGTATCAGGGCTCTTCCCTCTGTTGAGGGTACTCGCCCTTTGCTCTGTCCGGTCCGTGCTATTCGCATTTATCTTGATCGGACACGCGAAAACGGTTTTTTCTGTCTCTCATTCCGGGTCGACAGAAGATCTCTCCTCAATCCATTTCTCGATGGATTTGTCTTGCTATTCGTACGGCTTATAGTCATTTAGCAGCTGGCGATTGTATTACCAATCGTATTTCTGCCCACGAGGTGCGGGCACTGTCTACCTCTTGGGCTTATTCTAACTCCGTCAAGTTGTCGGATGTTATGCAGGCAGCCTACTGGAGAAATGCTTCTACTTTCTCCACCTTTTATTTACGCCAGTTGCAGGAGCAGTCGGAGGACCTTTTTGCCTTGGGTCCTCTTTCTTCTGCTCAGGCTGTTGTCTGCCATAGCCATTAGGCTTCTTGAAGGTCAGTTTCAGCCTTGTGCTGTTACTGCCCTTTTTTCTGTCTGTGTGTCACACAGGCTCATATGTCTCTTTTCATTGTCCTTTACCAATGATTGCGACATTATGGTTGATAAGCCTCGGGACCTCTTCCTTCTGCTTCACGGTTCCAGTGCACTAGGGTTATGTGGGGGTTGGTTATGCGATTCCCTCCAGCCTTTTGTCTATTCAGCCTGTAGTAAACAATTGTGAGTAGGTTGATAAGAAATCTAAATTTTATAGTAAATTTCCTTTCTTATTATACCTACCACAATTGTTTACATGGAGGCCCTCCCGTCTTCTTTACGGGTAAAGAATCTTTCCTCCCCGCTGATCACATAACTCTAACGTTTACGGATTCAAAAAGAATGAGTCTTTAGAGACGGTATATGCGCACTGGCAACGGAAGTCGTGGAGTTGTACTTGGGAGAGAGCGTCCCGTACTGGGTCTGCGCCGGTTGCACTCGACCCAGTTTTGGCTTATTTTTATTGGTGCTTTTGCACCACTTTTCTTTCCCAACTTGCTTGGGAAAGTCAAAAATAGAGAGTATTTTATCCGAGTTAGGGACTTCCACTGTAGTGCAAGCCTGTAGTAAACAATTGTGGTAGGTATGATAAGAAAGGAAATTTACTACAAAATTTAGATATTTGTGTTC